>ML661885.1:32317474-32388330 GCA_007570785.1 Antilocapra americana
TTCTGTCTCGCATGCAGGGTTCTCTTTACCATCTTTCTAAATTCCATGTATATGCGTTAGTATACTGCATTTTTGTTTTTCCTTCTGGCTTACTTCACTCTGGATAATAGGCTCCAGTTCCGTCCACCTGAGTAGAACTGATTCAAATGAAATTTTTTTTAATGGCTGAGTAATATTCCATTGTGTATATGTGCCACAGCTTTCTTATCCATTCGTCAGTTGATGGGCATCTAGGTTGCTTCCATGTCCTGGCTATTGTAAACAATGCGGCGATGAACATTGGGGTACACATGGCTCTTTCAATTTTGGTTTCCTCGGTGTATATGCCCAGCAGTGGGATTGCTGGGTCAAATGGCAGGTCTATTTGCAGTTTTTTAAGGAATCTCCACATTGTTCTCCATAGTGGCTGTACTAGTTTGCATTCCCACCAACAGTGTAAGAGAGTTCCCTTTTCTCCACATCCTCTCCAGCATTTATTGCTTGTAGACTTTTGGATGGCAGCCATTCTGACTGGTGTAAAGTGGTACCTCATTGTGGTTTTGATTTGCATTTCTCTGATAATGAGTGATGTTGAGCATCTTTTCATGTGTTTGTTAGCCATTTTTATGTCTTCTTTGGAGAAATGTCTGTTTAGTTCTTTGGCCCACTTTTTGATTGGGTCGTTTATTTTTCTGGAATGGAGCTGCAGGAGTTGCTTGTATATTTTTGAGATTAATTCTTTGTCCGTTGCTTCGTTGGCTATTATTTTCTCCCATTCTGAAGGCTGCCTTTTCACCTTGCTTATAGTTTCCTTTGTTGTGCAGAAGCTTTTAATTTTAATTAGGTCCCATTTGTTTATTCGTGCTTTTATTTCCGATATTCTGGGAGGTGGGTCATAGAGGATCCTGCTTTTGGTTTATGTCGGAGAATGTTTTGCCTGTGTTATCCTCTAGGAGTTTTATAGTTTCTGGTCTTATGATTAGATCTTTGATCCATTTTGAGTTTATCTTTGTGTATGGTGTTAGAAAGTGTTCTAGTTTCATTCTTTTACAAGTGGCTATCCAGTTTTCCCAGCACCACTTGTTAAAGAGATTGTCTTTTCTCCATTGTGTATTCTTGCCTCTTTTGTCAAAGATAAGGTGTCCATACATGTGTGGATTTATCTCTGGGCTTTCTATTCTGTTCCATTGATCTATATTTCTGTCTTTGTGCCAGTACCATACTGTCTTGATGACTGTGGCTTTGTAGTATACCCTAAAGTCAGGTAAGTTGATTCCTCCCGTTCCATTCTTCTTTCTCAAGATTGCTTTGGCTATACAAGGTTTTTTGTATTTCCATACAAATTGTGAAATTATTTGTTCTAATTCTCTGAAAAAGACCTGGTAGCTTGATAGGAATTGCATTGAATCTATAGATTGCTTTGGGTATACTCATTTTCACTATATTGATTCTTCCAATCCATGAACACGGTATATTTCTCCATCTATTTGTGTCCTCTTTGATTTCTTTCATCAGTGTTTTTTAGTTTTCTATATATAAGTCTTTTGTTTCTTTAGGTAGAAATACTCCTAAGTATTTTATTCTTTTTGTTTCGATGGTGAATGGAATTGTTTCCTTAATTTCTCTTTCTGTTTTTTCATTGTTAGTGTATAGGAATGCCAGGGATTTCTGTGTGTTGATTTTGTATCCTGAAACTTTACTATATTCACTGATTAGCTCTAGTAATTTTCTGGTAGAGTCTATCTGCAAACAGTGAGAGTTTTACTTCTTTTCCAATCTGGATCCCTTTTATTTCTTTATCTGCTCTGATTGCTGTGGCCAAGACTTCCAAAACTATGTTGAATAGTAGTGGTGAGAGTGGGCACCCTTGTCTTGTTCCTGACTTCAGGGGAAGTGCTTTCAGTTTTTCACCATTGAGGATAATGTTTGCTGTGGGTTTGTCATATATAGCTTTTATTATGTTGAGGTATGTTCCTTCTATTCCTGCTTTTTGGAGGGTTTTTATCATAAATGGATGTTGAATTTTGTCAAAGGCTTTCTCTGCATCTATTGAGATAATCATGTGGTTTTTATTTTTCAATTTGTTAATGTGGTGTATTACATTGATTGATTTGCGAATATTGAAGAATCCTTGCATCCCTGGGATAAAGCCTACTTGATCATGATGTATGATCTTTTTAATGTGTTGTTGGATTCTATTTGCTAGAATTTTGTTAAGGATTTTTGCATCTATGTTCATCAGTGATATTGGCCTGTAGTTTTTTTTGTGGCATCTTTGTCGGGTTTTGGAATTAGGGTGATGGTGGCCTCATAGAATGAGTTTGGAAGTTTACCTTCGTCTGCAATTTTCTGGAAGAGTTTGAGTAGAATAGGTGTTAGCTCTTCTCTAAATTTTTGGTAGAATTCAGCTATGAAGCCATCTGGTCCTTGGCTTTTGTTTTTTGGAAGATTTCTGATTACAGTTTCAATTTCTGTGCTTGTGATGGGTCTGTTAAGTTGACCTTTTTTTTTTTTTTAAACTTGAGTAGTGTTTTCTATAAATGTACATGTATTAGAAAAAGGCTCTGTTCAGAGCTTTTCTTCTTGTAGCTGTAACTAAGAGATCTTCAACTGTTTTAAGATGTTTTCATAAATAATTTCATAAATATGTGGTTTATGTATTAGTACTAATTTGCTGTTTGTTTAGAGTGTCATTTGTACACAATATGTGGACAGTGAGATTTTCGTAATATGTTTTATTGACTCAGGAATCTAATTAAAATACTGTATAATGTATTAGCCTGAAAGAAAAACTGAATATAGTAGTTTTGTTCATACTAGAGGGTTTTTTTGGGGGGGGTAAGGTGTTACTCTATAAGTTGCATTCACTTCTGACATATCGTTTGTTTAGAAAAACTTGAGAGTTTATTTCTTCTCAAGAAAGTGTGGAATATAGGAAAGACCAATTTTTGGAGTGCAGTCAACCAAGATTTGAATATTGGCCCTGCCATTTCTAGCCGTGGAATTATAGGCAAACTATTTAATTTTTTGAACAGAGCTTTTTATCTTCTTCAAGTGGAGTGATAATTTCAACTTCTTAGGGTTTGGAAATAATTAAATGAAATGGCAAAAGTCAAAGCACTTATTTAATACAATACTGTACATTATAATTATTCAAAAAGTACTCCATCATTGAAATTTTAATTCTTTCACAATTCAGCTGTGTAATGTTATCTCAGAATGATTGTCAACAGCTTTGAACATAGTAATGTTTATTTTTTTTGACTGCAAGAAGAAAATGATTGATTGGGACCAGGATATTATAGATGCTAATTACATAAAGCTTTATTATTAAGACACTGTAAAACTGTTAATGGAAGGTATTCAGAAATAACTTAGTACTCTAATTTGATTTATTAATGCAGAAGAAAATATTTTGTTGCCTACAGTCCATTTAAAATTAAAATGTACTCTGAAAATTAGGTTTCAAAAATCAGGAGCATTTTAGGTTCTTTCACATAAGCTATCATTTAGCTTTGAGATAACTGTGTGTTTTGTTTTGCATTTTTAATTATTTTAGCTTCACATTTAGACTTGAATATCTTAATCATTCTATTGGATATTGCACTCATTTATCTGATAGTCATAGTCCATGTGGTCGCAAAGAGTCAGACACGACTGAGCAACTTTGACATTCACATCTGATAATCAGATGCCTAGCAGTCTCAGTTATGTGAAGCCTTGTATTTAAAAGAAAATGGCTTAAAACCATCTTTGGGATGGAGTATGAAACGAAGAATGATCGCTTCCTATAATGGGTCCCCAGGTTAGATGTTATGAAGGGCATGTAGTGGGGGAGACCAATAGAAACTTTGCTTTGAAACAACTATTTTGAGGAAGAAGTTGCATTTTTTTGTAACATTCATATCTTTTAATTATGTATATCACATGTAAAGTATTCAGTGTTTTAAAAAAAAGTCAAGCAGTGTATTGAAGCAGTAGTGGAAATTTCCCCTTAACCACCAGTCTCCTTTACCACCAGATCGTTTTCCTTTCTAATAGTAAATGCTAGAATAGCCTGGTCTGTCTATAGCTTACTCTGTGCTGTCATATCACATTATTTGTTCCAACATACATGGATTTATATGTTTTCTGCATCTTTTTTTTTCAGTCATTATCTTGGAGATCTTTTTAATGTATTATAAATTACTTCAGGGCACTTGGTGGTCTGGTAGTTAAAATTTTGCCTTCCAGTGAAGGGGGTACAGGTTCAATCCCTGGTCAGGGAACCAAGATCCCGCATGCCTCACAGACAGAAAAACATAAAACAGAAGCAATATTATAACAAATTCAACAAAGACTTTAAAAATGGTCCACATAAAAAAAACTTTAAAAAATTAAATCTACTTTAGTATAACTAAGTTATTTGGTATTCCAAAGGATGGTTATTCCAGTTAACCATTCATCTGCCAATGCTCCCCAGACAAAGATGCCAGGTACATGTTTTTATTTGAACACAATAGATTTATTATTTTGTGAAGCAGAGGAGGATGTGTACGATGGAGAACCACAGGATGTCTCAGTTAGAGGATGTTAGAAAGGACATTGTAGGATTGGGCTTATATCAGATGGTTTGGGGAGAGGATTTTAGAAACTGGGACTTTGCTCTGGGTTGGCTCCTGTTAGGAAACTGGATATCTTAATAAGTCTTGTCCAGAAGGAGGGAAGACTGGACCAAGGCTTAAGCTGTGATTAGTAATATTGGCATGGATTAGGATCCTATTTGTGGCTTTGACAACATTCATATTTTATATTTATTCAGATACCATAATGGAATGATGCTGTTTTTGTTTTGTTTGGTCATAATGACAGAGGTCACACAGTGGTCCTTATCTGATGATGATGTTCTGTGAAATCGTTTATGTTTATCAGGAGAATATAGCTGTTAGTGTCAGCAGGTCATAGCAAAACCAAGTCCTCGCTGGTAATACCAGGCTAGCATTGGGATGTCTGGTGCTGCTATTCTCTTCCTCACTATTGAGAAACAGCTAGATTGTATCTTAGTTTTTATTAGCACATTTTGTCATTTTCATCATTAAAATAAACATTCTTATTATGTGGATCTTAGTGTACATGTGCAAGTATTCTTATAAATACCTAGAAGTGGAATTGTGTTTGTAGTTGTTTAGTCACTAAGTCGTGTACGATTCTATTGAGACACCATGGGCTGTAGCCTGCCAGGCTCCTCTGTCCATGGGATTCTCCAGGCAAGAATACTGGAGTGGGTAGCCAGTCTCTTCTCTGGAGGACCTTCCCACCCCAGGGATAGAACCCACGTCTACTGTATGGGCAGGCAGATTCTTTACCACTGAGCTACCTGGGAAGCCCACTAAAGGGTATATTAACACATCATAAAATTTGATTTATAATCATTGCCAAAAGCCTATACTTCTGTTCCTACCAACAGGGCACCTTGGCCAAGAATAGACATTAACAGTCTAAGTTGTTTTTTTTTTTTCCCCTGGCTAATGGAGGTATTGTATTATTTTAATCATATTTTTTTTTTACTAGTGAGTTTGAATATTTTGGCCTTTTTTTTAAACCATAGTTTTCCTGTTCATATCCTTTTACTATGAAAAAAAAATGATAACCTTGTCATTCTTGTTGAGTTTTTAAGGTACTTTGTATGTTATTAGTACTGTGTTATATTTGTGGCAAGTATTTGTCTTCCTACCTCCTGTATATTTATTAACTCATAAGAAGGCTTTCTCCACCCTGAGATTATTAAAACAATCTTCTAACAAAGCCACTTTATTTTCCCCTTAAAACATTTAGATTATTGATCTGTCTGGAATAAGGAATGTTTTTGTATAATTTTTTTCCTTAAATTACCTAATGTTCCACTATTATTTGTTGACTAGTCCATTTCTTTCATAGTACTTGGAAATTCAACATCAAGTTCTAAATGACTGTACAGGCATTAACTTGCAGTAAAATTTCTCTTGCTTGCTTTTCACTTAACTGACTGGATTAACTGATGTTCTGTATTCTCTTTTAATAACATACTGACTGAAGACCACGGTAAGCTTGATATGTATTGCTAGTAGGCTATTGAGTTCTTTACTGTTATAATTCTGTTTCTGCTAGCTGAGTTTTACGTCAGTAATAACCAGATTTTCTCATTCTAAAAACTTGTCAACTGTGTTTGTCGATGCATTTTCATTATTTAATGCAGTATTATAGAAATCAGTAAAATGAGTACAAAAAGGAAAGATGCCCTTTTAAAGAAAACAAAATCGCATGCTTTAGAAAAAACAATGGATCACTAAAAGACTTCAGGCTAATAAGGACATAGTTTAATTAATTAAATCATTTTTAGTGTATGTGTATATATATTAATCTAAACAGTTCTAGGAGATGGAATGGAATACATGAAAAGTGAAAGTTGCTCAGTTGTGTCCAACTTTTTGTGACCCCATGGTCTATACAGTCCATGGAATTCTCTAGGCCAGAATACTGGAGGGGGTAGCCTTTCCTTTCTCCAAGGGATCTTCCCAACCCAGGGATTGAACCCAGGTCTCCCGCATTGCAGGTGGATTCTTTACCAGCTGAGCTACCAGAGAAGCCCTGAAATACATGAATCAAGGATTACTTCTGTACTGCAGGAAAACCTGTTAACTAAAAACTAAAACAGCAATAAAAATTGAATTGAATGCAGTTTGGTGTGTGAGGGGAAGTTTATTTTCTGAGTTGTAGCCCTTTTTAATATATTTTCTTGTAAAACATTTTAATGATGTAATCCATCTTACTACTTTATATTATGGGCTTCCCAGATGGTTCAGTAGTAAAGAATCCACCTGCCAATGCAGGAGATATGCAAGTGACACGGAATGGATCTCTGGGTCGGGAATATCACCTGGAGGAGGAAAAATCAAGCTACTTCAGTATTCTTGCCTGAAAAAAAAATCCCATGGAGAGAGGAGCCTGGTGGGCCACAATCCGTGGGGTCACAGAGAATCGGACACGACTGAGCATGAAGCATGAGATGCTATATTTATAAGGATATATATACACACACACATACAATAACAATGTGTTAACAAAAATGCAAGCTGTTAATAGCATAACATAGCATTTTCATACCACAGAGATGTCTGTGTAGGAATTTAGAGCATGATGTGGTATTTCCAATTAGTTAAAAATACTGATCGTTAATTTTAAACTGAAGAATGAAGACTAGATTACTGCATTGCATTAGTTACCTACTGCTGTGTAATAACTTACTTCAGGACTTGAAACAATAAATGTTTGTCATCTCACAGTTTCAGTGAGAAATCAGAAAGGCTTAGCTAGGTGGTTGCCTCTCAAGATTTCTCAAGAGAATGTAGCCAAGATGTCAGCCACAATCGCAGTGATCCGAAAGCCCGACTGGAGCTGAGGGGTACACTTCCAAACTTCACTCACAGGCTGCTAGTGGTTGTCAGGAGCCCTGAGTGCCTCCTCACGTGGGTCTGTCACGCGCAGTCGAAGAGAAAGAGCAAGATACAAGATGTACAGTCTTGTATGACCTAACCTAAGAAGTCACACCCCATCACTTCTGTTTCTTCCAAGTGAGCCAGTGGGACAGCTCATACTCAAGCAGGGGACTTGGGCACCAGCTTGTGAAGAGGAGAGTAACCAGGGCACTGCTGATACTTATTCTGTGTCTGTTTGTGTCAAAGAGAGGGAGGGATTCATTCACAATGTTTGGCTTCTGTTTAGGACACTGCCTTAGGAAAACCACGAGAGGTGTTTCGACTTCCTGCAGATCTGACAGCATCTGACAATCGCCTTTGTGCGTCCATCCATTTCACGTCTTCTACCTGGGTTACCTTGTCAGATGGAACTGGAAGGCTGTATCTCATTGGAACAGGTGAACGTGGAAATAGTGCTTCTGAAAAATGGGAGGTGAGTTATTTTTTTTTTTCTTTAGCCTTAACACTGAGTCTGGAAAGTCTATGCAAATTAGATCTTAATGATTTTGAAATAACACCTTTTTAGAGATGGATTACATGTAACCTTGATTTTTTATAATATATAGTGTTTTGGATATCTTTTAAGTTATAAATTGTTAACCTTTTATGAAACTGATATATCAGCTATTCCTGTTTTGATCTGGGGTGAGTGCAGTTGTCAAGAATTGCATTTGTTTTTCAGCAAATACCAATTGAGGCTTTGTAAGTGTAAAGCAGTACCTTAAGCATTGACCTTGCTACCTTCTGTTTTGTAAAGAGTTGGCCAGAGAATTATAATGTCATGTCTTTTCTCCTTTTCTCATGTTTTATTCTCAAATATATTTATGAGTGTAGCATGCTTTTACTGCACCACTTGGCTATCTGATATGTTTAAACTAGCCAAATAGTAACTTTACCAGAATATTCCTTATTTAGAAAAATATACCATAGCATCAGTTCAGTTGCTGAGTCGTATCTGACTCTTTTCGACCCCATGGACTGTAGCATGCTAGGCTTTCCTGTCCATCACCAACTCTGGAGCTTACTCAAACTCATGTCCATCAAGTCGGTGATGCCATCCAACCATCTCATCCTCTGTCGTCCCCTTCTCCTCCTGCCTTCAGTCTTTGCCAGCATCAGAGTCTTTTCCAATGAGTCAGTGCTTTGCGTCAGGTGGCCCAAGTATTGGAGTTTTAGCTTCAGCATCAGTCCTTCTAGTGAATATTCAGGACTGATTTCCTTTAAGATGTACTGGTTGGATCTCCTTGCAGTTCAAGGGACTCTCAGGAGTCTTCTTCAACATGACAGTTCAAAAGCATCAATTCTTTGGTGCTCAGCTTTCTTTATGGTCCAACTCTCACATCCATACGTGACTAATGGAAAAACCACAGCTTTGACTAGATGGACCTTTATTGGCAAAGTAATGTCTCTGCTTTTTAATATGTCATCTAGGTTGGTCATAGCTTTTCTTCCAAGGAGCAAGCATCTTTTAATTTCATGGCTGCAGTCTCCATCTGCAGTGATTTTGGAGCCCCCAAAAGTAAAGTCTCTCACTGTTTTCACTGTTTCCACATCTTTTTTGCCATGAAGTGATGGGACCGGTTGCCATGATCTTAGTTTTCTGAATGTTGAGCTTTAAGCCAACTTTTTCACTCTCCTCTTTCACTTTCATCAAGAGGCTTCTGAGTTCTTTGCTTTCTGCCATAAGGATGGTATATTCTGCATATCTGAGGTTATTGATATTTCTCCCAGCAACTTTGATTCCAGCTTGTGCTTCATCCAACCAAGCATGTCTCATGATGTATTCTGCATAAAAGTTAAATAAGCAGGCTGACAATATACAGCCTTGACATACTCCTTTCCTGATTTGGAACCAGTCTGTTGTTCCATGTCCAGTTCTAACTGTTGCTTCCAGACCTGTGTACAGGTTTCTTAGGAGGCAGGTCAGGTGGTCTGGTATTTCCATCTCTTGAAGGATTTTCCACAGTTTGTTCTGATCCACACAGTCAAAGGGTTTGGCGTAGTCAATAAAGCAGATGTTTTTCTGGAACTCTCTTGCTTTTTCGACGATCCAACAGATGTTGGCAATTAGATCTCTGGTTCCTCTGCCTTTTCTAAATCCAGTCTGAACATCTGGAAGTTCATGGTTCATGTACTGTTGAAGCCTGGCTTGGACAAATTTGAGCATTACTTTACTAACATGTGAGATGAGTGCAATTGTGCAGTAGTTTGAGCATTCTTTGACATTGCCTTTCTTTGGGATTGGAATGAGAACTGGCCTCTTCCAGTCCTGTGGCCACTGCTGAGTTTTCCAAATTTGCTGGCATGTTGAGTGAAGCACTTTGACAGCATCATCTTTTAGGATTTGAAATAGCTCAACTGGAATTCCATCACCTCCACTAGCTTTGTTCGTAATGATGCTTCCTAAGGCCCACTTGACTTAACATTCCAGGATGTTTGGCTCTAGGTGAGTGATCACATCATTGTGGTTATCTGGGTTGTGAAGATTGTTTTTGTAAAGTTCTTCTGTGTATTTTTGCCACCTTTTCTTAATATCTTCTGCTTCTGTTAGGTCCATACCATTTCTGTCCTTTATTCTACCCATATTTGCATGAAATATTCTCTTGGTATCTCTGATTTCTTGAAGAGATCTCTAGTCTTTCCCATTCTATTGTTTTCCTCTATTTCTTTGCACCGATCACTGAAGAAGGTTTTGTTATCTCTCCTTGCTATTCTTTGGAACTCTGCATTCAAATGGTTGTATCTTTCCTTGTCTCCTTTGTCTTTAGCTTCTCTTCTTTTCTCAACTATTTGTAAGGCCTCCTCAGACAACTGTTTTGCTTTTTTGCATTTCTTTTTCTCTGGGATGGTCTTGATCCCTGTCTCCTGAACAAAATCACAAACCTCTGTCTTTAGTTTTTCAGGCACTCTGTCAGATCTCATACCTTGAATCTATTCATCACTTCCACTGTATAATTGTAAGGGATTTGATTTATAACTGTAATTATGTACCAATCTCCAAGATGCCATTTTTACTTCAGTTTTCTTTAAAACAATGTAACAGACTTAAATCTGAGGGGCAGGCTTTGATTTTAGTAATAATAAATGTGAAATTAGTTTCTCCAGAGCCACAGGTTTTGAAAGTAGACAAAGTGTCACTGAGTTGTGCTGATAAGTACAACGTGATATTGCTGCCTTCGGAATTTCAGCAGGTGCCCTTTAGTTCTAGGTATTTAAAGAGATAGAATTTAATATTTTCCATCTTATAAAACATTTTTATCAGACCAATAGATGCCTGTAAACACTGGGCTTTAATTAGTTGAGAAAAACCAACAAGGCCTTAAGGGTTTACCTTCTTATTGTTATACCAAATGCTGCACTACCTAATTGAAGTGTGTTCCAAAAGCTAAACAAAAAACAGTGAAATACCAGAACAAGAGCCTGTTTGTAGGAGGGCCTTGCAGTCAGTCACAGTTTTAAATATTCATTGGCCATTGTAACATACTCTGTTCCTGCCTCCAATAATTTTTTCCTTTTTTTTTTTACTGAGGATGTGTGGTATATAGCACCCAGCTACCGAAACAGTTGAAAAGAATTTGGAGAATGATGGACAGGAGAGATATGAATGAGAATGTATCTGTTATCAAGCTGTGTGGCTTCTGTTAGTTTTCAGTAGGAAGGAACACATTGACCCTCTTCACCTTCAGAGTAAAAGTAACACCACATAGTCCATCAGAAGAAAATTCATATGGGTTTATAATTCATTTGGTCTCTGCTGTGAATATCTCCTTGGCCCATATTAGGCTTTCAATAATATTTTTAAAGTAAATTAAAATTTAGATTTGCTCCCTATCCTTTTCAGTGTATATACTGCCATAATAAAGTCAGTCCTCTCTGGGGATGTGGGGACAGTAGGAAAGTTACAGGACCAGGGCATTAACTGAAGTGGAAGGGATACTTTGGGATAGTGGTCACTTTGAGAGAAATAACTGAGTTTGGGGATGTTGGGGGAAGGGCATAAGGGGGCCCAGCAAGCGTGGTGATCATGACTGAAATGTAGAAAGAGAAATGAAGGCAGACAGGGAGTGTGTGACCTCTAACGTGTTGGGAGTGCTGTATATCAACAATTTAACAGTTGATTTGCCGTACTTGTTCAGAGGACTGGAAAAGTCAGCCTAAGAATTTTTGAAAGTCCTCACACGGTCTCCTTTGGTCTCACTCACCTGAGAGAGAAAGAGGAGGAGGAAACGGTAAACTGGCTACTTGTACTTGGCAAAACTTACCATTTTTTTCTTCCTACCCTTTTATTTCTTCTTGTCCCCCCGAATAAAAACAAAACCCACTTAACCAAAAATATGTCTGTCTTCTCAACTTTCAATATTTAAGAGAAGGCCTGCCCTCCCCTCACCTATGGAATAATTTAGAATTGATTCCAAAGGTCTTCTATTTAATAATTTTGTCAGAGTTGCTTAAACACAAAGGGAAATTAATGACATTAAAGCACACTTTTCTTTTTCTTAAACTCTAGTTATAATTTGCAATGTTTTGTTAGATTTGGTGTACAGCAGAGTAATTGAGTTTTATATATATATATATATTTATATTCTTTTCCATTGTAGTTTATTTCTAAGTGTTGAATATAGTTCCTTATGTTATACAGTGGGACCTTTTTGTTTATTATTTTATATGTGGTAGTTTGTATCTGCTAACCCCAAATTCCTAATATATCCCTCTTCCCTCTTTCTCTTTGGTAACTATAAGTTTGTTTTCTGAGTTTTTTCCTGATTTGTAAATAAGTTAATTCGTATATTTTAGATTTCACATATAAGTGATATCATGATATTTGTCTTTCTCTGTCTGATTTATTTCACTTAAAGTTTGATAATCTCTAGGTCTATTCATGTTGCTGCAAATGGTGTTATTTATTCTTTTTATGGCTGAATAGTATTCCTTTGGATGTATATGACACCTTTATCCATTCATCTGCCGGTAGACATTTAGATTATTTCCATGTCTTGGCTGTTTTAAGTAGTGCTGCTGTGAGCATTGGGGTAAAGCACCTTTTTCTTTATAAGGCTTTCAGGTAGCATCCCACATGAGGGGATTCCAGATACAGGATTAAAAAGAAAAAAAGAGCTAATGCTTGTGTTTCAGTTAGATGTGTATTCAACTATTTCTTTTTTCATTTATTTGAAAAACTTGTTTAGAAGTCAGTCTTAAAACCTTTCCTATTCAGTATTTAACAAAAATTTAATAGTCTTTTAGATTATGTGTTGTAAAAGGAATTTGATAAGATTTTGTACATCTTTCCATGATGCTTTGATATGCTTTTTTAGAAGAAATTTTAATATTTAATGGTTAGTGGAAATATCTGTTTAGATGAAATGAGACCTTTTGTTTTTGAACAGTAAGAAAGTTTTCATGATTTGTACTCCAGTTCCTTTGACTCTTACCTTTGTAAATTTCCAGAAAAAAACAAAGCAAAACAAAAACAATAGGAAAGAAAGCATACACACACGTATATACAAACAGTATTCAGAAACTAAGAAGAAGGCAGAAATAAATTAGATATGAGATGTGATTAATATATTAATATATATCATGTAATATATAATATGTTATAAATGGATGAGTATAATATACAATATATTAATATATCTCAATAAATTAGATATGAGACAGGGGAAGAGATGCAGTAAGGGAATATTGACCTCATGTCCTCTGTACGGAGCACTCTTTTTCATTTGGCAATTCTTTTCTAGAAGATTGCTTTTAATTGCCTTTCTCTTGTAAATGCCATTTGGAGGCCCAGTTGTTTTCTGTGAGTACTCATCAGTTTTCTCTGTTAAACAAATAGATGTTTTCTAAAAGTTATTTCTTTAAGCAGTATTTTAAACTTGTAAGCTTTATTACAGGGCTTTTTCGTTCTTGTGTCCTTGCAGTAAACAGTATCCAAATTACTTGTTGGATTGTCAGAATTCTGTGTATTTTCTCTGTGCTCTATGGATTCATGTAATACGTTTTTGTGAATGCCATCTTTTTTTCTTTTTTGTAGATTGTGTTTAATGAAGAGCTTGGGAATCCTTTTATCATAATTCACAGTATCTCATTGCTGAAAGCTGAAGAACATTCAATAGCTACTCTCCTCCTTCGAATAGAGAAAGAGGAATTGGCTATGAAAGGAAGTGGTTTCTATGTTTCCTTGGAGTGGGTCACTATTAGTAAGAAATATGAAGGTAAAACAACAAAATTCTGATCTCTCTGCGGTGGTTGCTATAATTCAGTACGTTTTGAAATGCAAAACTGTTCCTGTAAATGCTGTTTGTTTTTTCTTAGGCATTGTGTTGTGATTCTAGTACTTACCACCCAGTGGAATGAATATTTATAGGTAGTTTCTCCTTAGATATGGATTATAAAAATGATAATTATGTGCTTCCACAGTTGAATGCACCCTTTGTGTAAAAGGAGACACTATTACATTTTTGGAAGAATTTAAAATATATGTTTTTAATTTATACAAAAATATATGTTAATATGTAACATTAAGCACAAGATTTGTTCTTCGAAATAATTAGTGTAATTTGTTCTTCTTCCAGTGTTGTAGTTTTGTCTCTAGAGGAACACAGTAACTTAAATCTTTAGATGTTGGAAGCGTTCTGTGAAGGACTAGGTGGTAACCATATGACCTATCACAGTTATTCAACCTGGATCTTGTGCTGCAAAAGCAGCTGTAGATGAAGGCATACATGAATGAGTATTGCTGTATTCCAGCTGTATTCCATTTACAAAGGCATAAATGAATGAGTATAGCTGTTTATTAACACTGACGTTTGAATTTTATGTAATTTTGCATGTATTTAAATATTCCTTTGATTTTTTTCAACCATTTAAAAATGTAAAATTTATTCTTCAGCTCACAGGTCATAGTTTGCAGTACCTGCATTAAATTAAGGCACATAACATAGGAAAAATCACCATGGGTGTTCTTCCTTCTCAAAGACTCTTGGTTCCATGACAGCTTTAGCTCAGTCCACGGTGGCACTCTGCTGTAGCTCCTTGGCTTCCATTCTCTTCATCTTTGTTCCCTTCATTCAACTGGACAGTTATATTTAGACTCACCTTTCTTTTTTTCTCTCCAGCCAATTTTAATTATTGTAATTGTAGAAACATTCTTCCTGTGGTTCACTTTAACTTTCTTTTCTGGATGTTTCAGTTCCTTTTTTCCTTGAATTACTACTATAATTGTGTTACTTTTTATTTTTTAATAAATATAACAGAGCGTGTTGTATTTCTAGACTGTGTTGAGTGGAACATTTGATAAATTATATTTTGTGTTCAAGTAAGTTTGAAAATGTAGGCATACAGTAGCCACATTTCACATTAACCATAGTCAAGTTTCTAAAAATCTTGATTAAAAAAAGAATTTTTTTACTGGATCAAAAAAGAATTTTGATCCAGCCTTTCCCAACTCATTTAGCCATGGAATTCACTTGAGACCTACTGTTTTCTATTCTACATGTTGGGAAAAACCATCCTATAAAATACAGAGTGTCTAAGTTTGGGTCTTTGGAGCCAGGTAGGACTCTGCCTTGCATGTACCTATGGAAGAAAAATAGTAGTTTTTACTTCATGAAATTAAAAGTCTATTCTTAAATATATATGAAGTGAATGTGTGAATGTAGGTGAGGATTTAGAAAAATGACATATTTTAGAATGGGTTGTATTATTGTGTATGTATATGTATTATTATGGGAAGGATTGAGGGCAGAAAGAGAAGAGGTCTTCAGAGGATGAGATGGCTGGATGATATCACTGATGCAATAGAGATAAATTTGGGCAAACTTTGGGAGATGGTGAGGGACAGAGAGGCCTGGCATGCTGCAGTTAGTGGGGTGGCAAAGATTTGGACGCTACTGGGCGACTGAACAACAACAACATATGTATTATTATACATAACTTTTGATGTTGAGTTATGATTTTTTGACTACTCAATGTGAAGCTTAGAAGTACTACCCACTGTAATAAAAATTTTGTCATCAAAAGTAACAATGTTAAGTAAAGGTATGGACCCAAATGTCTGAGTACTTTTCAAAGCGAAAAAAAAAACAAGGAAAAAACCCTTACTTTCATAGGATAAATTCAGTTAGTTTACCAGAAAATTTCAGAATGCAGTTAATTGTTCCTATCTTTAAAATTCTAAGTACAGTTAGTTATATTTTATGGCAAATAGATCTATATCTGAATGTGTATAAAAATTATTTCTACCATAAAAGTTATTTCAAGAAAACCTGCTAATGGGCAGAAAATAGTCCACACCGCACTTTTTCCATTACCATCAATTTGTGGCCCTTGTCAGAAGACACCTATCATATATATACTGGCTGAGAAAGTAGACAGGCTGTAGTCAAGGAACGGATAGATTTTTCAGAGGTTGATGTTCAGGTAAGTAAGTCACTTTTACAATTTAGAGCCCTGCTGTCCAACAGAAAATTTTCCAAAATGGACATGTTTATATGTGAGCCACTCAGTATGATAGCAGCTAGGTATATGTGGCTTTTGAACACTTAAAATATGGCTTGTGTGGCTGGAGAAGTGAATGTGCATTTTCACTTAATTACACAGCTACCATGGCCAGTGGCTACCACATTAGACATCATAACCTAGAACAAATTTCATCAGATTCATTTTTCTTAAAAGAGATTTTATTTACAGAATATTTGGTTGTAAATTTTTTTTATCCTTTTATAAAAAGATGAAGTCTGCTTTTTAATAGTACATTTAAAATATTTAAATTAGAATTATACTTGAATATTTTCATATATTTTTATTATAGTTTTTTGTTCATAATTTTCTTGTTCTAAAATGCATTATTTTCTCATAGATAATAAAAAATATGAAATGGCTAAGCGTAACATTCTCCATGGGAAGTCCGTGCCACATTATGCCGCTATTGAACCCGATGGGAACGGTCTGATGATTGTCTCTTACAAGTCCTTTACGTTTGTTCAAGCTGATCAGGATCTTGAAGAAAGTAAGGATGAAAACATGTCCAAGGAAGTCAAAGGTGATTTTACTTTGAATCTCCATAGAGCTCCTGTGTAAAATAGATCTGACTTGTCTTCCTAGCTGGGGTATAAGTTTACCAGGTCAAGATTGGCCCTGAATTTTTCTTTGTTTCCTTTATATCTCCCAGAATAGCCTTTCATAAAATATACCACCTAGGTAGTGTGAACTGGTTAAATTTAATACTTTTCATGATTACCAAAAATGTTTCTTAAAATCTGTGTATTAGTTTACCTGATTAGATATTTAACAAATACTTAATGAATAAACAAATACTGATGTCTATTTGTTGTTGATATTTGAAAGTCCAGCATATTAGTATCATAGATAAAATTTTAAGAAATAAGCTAACCTCTCTTCATATGAAAGTGAAAGTTGCTCACTCGTGTTCGACTCTTTGTGACCCCATGACTATACAGTCCACAGAATTTTCCGGGCCAGAATACTGGAGTGGGTGGCCTTTCCCTTCTCCAGGGAATTTTCCGACCCAGGAATCAAACCAGGGTTTCCTGCACTGCAGGCAGATTCTTCATCAACTGAGCTATCAGGGAAGCCTCTTCAGATAGGTATGAAGAGTCTTATAGGTATATATCTCTTCATATAGGCATGCTAATTACATGTTCTTCCCTTTCAGAAAGAAAGTTCCTAGGGGGTAGAATTTTTTCAGTCTTGAATGAATGAATGAAGGTAATGTCTTAGAATGATAAGAATAAAAAGGTCTTTCAGAAGTTTATATTTGTATGCAAAGAATTCATATTCTTCTAAAAAATATTCAGGAGAACATTTCTCTATAATCATTGCTGTTTATATTTCTGATAATTATAGTCAGAGAATAGTATATTTTCCTAACAGATCTGCACATTATTTAACAATCATATGTATTACTCTTTGAAGCTACCCTTTTTATTACTTTAACAACTTAATTATTTAAAATAAAAATCAGTTTCACTATTTTTATGTACTTACATAGCTCCTTAGGGTTTCCCTGATAGCTCAGTTGGTAAAGAATCCGCCTGCAATGCGGGAGACCTGGGTTTGACTCCTGGGTTGTGAAGATCCCATGGAGAAGGGAAAGGCTACCCACTCCAGTATTCTGGCCTGGAGAATGCCGTGGACCGTATAGGCCATGGGTTTGCAAAGAGTGGGGAACGAGTGAGCAACTTTCATTTTCACATAGCTCTTTAAAAAATAAATTTGTTGAAAAATATTTGAAAATACTTTCATATTTGAAAAATATTTTCTCCAGGTTTATAAATATGAACACCTGAATATAAGAGTTGTGCATGGTGGCCTTTTACTTCACCTCTTAACAGCTTACTTTCCTCACAAGTGATTTTTTTCACAAGATCCCTTTCTGAATAAACTACTGTTCTGTCTTAGTTATAATGTTAAACTCTCCTGGAGCTTAGCCAGAGTAGCTATTTGTATTACTAGAGCACATGCCCTTTAGAACTCCTTTGGTGAGGGGCTGAGGAAGAATGAAGGACTGCCTTCATCCTTGGAACCAGTCTGCCTAGTGGCTAGGCCCGTGTGCTTCCAAGACAGATTTGCAGCCTAGTTGGAACACATCATGTTTTTAAGTCACTAGCCACTAGTGTTTCTTTTGTTGACATCTCACGTTATATTTGAATTCCTCCTGAATTTGTATCATCAGACTTACATAATAAGAAAGGAAAATGGTAACTTATTATGGATAGTTTGTTAAATAGCATGCTTGCTTTTAAGCTCTCTTCTGAGTATATATGCTGGTTTCATTTTCTGTAAACTTCTGTTAGACTGATATTACCTATTACCTGGGCTTCCCAGGTGGCTCAGTGGTAAAAAAAAACCTGTCAGTGCAGGAGACACAGGTTCGATCTCTGGTTCAGGAAGATCCCCTAGAGAAGGAAGTGACAGCCCACTCCAGTATTCTTGCCTGGGAAATCCCATGGACAGAGGAGCCCGGTGGGTCACAAAGGAGTCAGACATGACGTAGAGAATAACCAGCACCAGTGTTGTGCTTCTTTCTGATGAGTGAGTGGACAGATGAATGTTTATGGATGCTTTTAAGCAAATATTTGTCCATTTTACATTTAAGCCCTGCTTTCTTACTTCATGGTTATAGTATTAGGGGCCTAAAAGTGTTTCTTAGGTAGATAGCTTTTTAGGAGCCAAGCTGAGGGGATAGTGAAGGAGGTGAAAGGAGGATTCTTTTACTGGGAACTTGGACTAAAAATACTGACAGCCCTTGAATTTGCTATGAAATTGCTTTCATGTTGTGGGCTAAAATAGCCAATACTTTTATAAGGGAAATATATCTTTTAGTTTTGTGTTATCTCCCACCAAATAATCATAGTCTCTATATCACAGAGTTACTACATTGCCCCAACAGTGGCAAATCAAGGTTGTGATGAAAGCTTCAGGCAGGGTTTGTGACATATTTGGTATTCTTTTAACTTGGAATCCTGTATGTGTGTGGGTGTGTGTAAGAAGAAGAGGGAGAAGCAGGGATACTGGGAGGTAGGGAATAAAGAGTTGCTATGATTTGTATTTTATGAATGTTTATCTTCTAGGGCATTAGGTAAGCCTGGAACAGGGAAATGTCAAGTGTGATTGCTACAACACTTTGAGTGAAAATTCAAAGGAGATCTCTGTGTATTTGTTCATAATTACTTTATTGTGAGAAGATCACTAGAAAAGATGCTAGATAGGTGTTCTTTTGTATGTTCTAGTTTCTGATTTTGTATGTTATGTTGTAGTCTCTGTTTTTTTTATTACATAATACATTTTTCTTTCCCAAAGAACCTCTGTATTACTGGCAACAGACTGAAGATGATTTGACAGTAACAGTACAGCTTCCAGAAGACTGTACTAAGGAAGACATTCAAGTACAGTTTTTGCCTGATTATGTCAACATTGTACTGAAGGGTCAGAGGTTTTTGGAAGGCAATCTCTTTTCATCTATTGATCATGAAAGCAGTACATGGATAATTAAAGAAAATAATAGGTATTTTTTTAGTTTTATTTATATTTGAAATTTTACCTTTTATTATTTTACTTTTTTCTTCTTTTTATCCTTTCTACAGTGGTTACATCAAGGGGGAATACTAAGATAGGCTCATCGATACTGGTTATTTTTCTTAGGATAGATTAAAAACAGAATTACTGTGTCAAAGAGCACAGCTGTAGTTAAGGTTAAAGATACTAGCTTAGTTATTGTTTGCATTATATTGTCATGCTTTTCATTACCAGCTCTGGATACAATAAGAGAGTAATAATAATAAATGGTTGAAAATGGCTATTTATTTGAATTTTCACATTTTAAACTTTTTAATGGAAATAATTTTTTTTCTACTACCTTTTAATTTGCTAACTAGATAATAAATTCCTGTGCTTTCTTGTTGTTCATTGTTCAGTCACTCAGTCTTATCCAACTCTTTGCAACCCCATGGACTCCAGCATACCAGGCTTCCCTGTCCTTGACCATCTCCCAGAGTTTGCTCATACTCATGTCCATTGAATCGGTGATGCCTTCCAATCATCTCATCCTCTGTCATCCTCTTCTCCTGCCTTCAGTCTTTCCCAGCATCAGGGTCTTTTCTAAGGAGTCAGCTCTTCGCTTCAGGTGGCCAAAGTATTGGAGCTTCAGCTCAGTCCTTTCAATGAATATTCAGAGTTGAGTTCATTTAGAATTGCCTGGTCTGATCTCCTTGCTGTCCAAGGGACTCTCAAGAGTCTTCTCCAATACCACAGTTCACAAGCATCAATTCTTTGGTGCTCAGCCTTCTTTGTGGTCCAATTCTCACATCTGTGCATGACTACTGGAAAAACCATAGCTTTGACTAGATGGACCTTTGTCAGCAAAATCATGTCTCTGCTTTTTAATACACTGTCTGGGGTTTGTCATAGCTTTTCTTCCAAGGAGTAAGCGTCTTTTAATTTCATGGCTGCAATCACCATCTGCAGTGATTTTGGAGCCCAAAATGATAAAGTCCATCACTGTTTTTGTTGTTTCCCTATCTATTTGCCATGAAGTGATGGGACTGGATGCCATGATTTGGGCTTTTTGAATGTTGAGCTTTAAGCCAACTTTTTCACTCTCCTCTTTCACCCTCATCAAGAGGCTCTTTAGTTCCTCTTTGCTTTCTTCAATAAGGGTGGTGTCATCTGTCTATCTGAGGTTATTGATACTTCTCTTGGCAGTCTTGATTCCAGCTTGTGCTTCATCCAGCCTAGCATTTCGCTTCATGTACTCTGCATTTAAGTTAAATAAACAGGTGACAATATACATCCTTGTCTTACTCCTTTCCCAGTTTCGAACCAGTCCATTGTTCTGTGTCTGGTTCTAACTGTTACTTCTTTACCCACAAACAAGTTTCTCAGAAGACAAGTAAGGTGGTCTGGTATTCGCATCTCTTTAAGAATTTTCCACAGTTTGTTGTGATCCACACAAAGGCTTTAGTGTAGTCAGTGAAATCAAGTGAGTCTTGATATGAATCTAAATCTCGAGAGTCTAAGAACTGTATATCTAATTCACAAAGATTTTTAGGCTTTAAATTGAACAGATATCCTGAATCATTTTATATTGTTTAAAAGACTCTATATCTAAAAGGTTCTTTTAAAAATATTTTATATTTCCATATATTCTATTTAAACATATCTTACTAGTGTGTGAGATTTGAGGATACCATTTTTAAATTGGCAAACCGGCTGGAACATACTGTTAAATATAAGTCATCAACCAGTAACTCAGCCAAGATTTAGGAGAAGAGCTGGACTATATGCAAAAATAGATTCAACATTTAACACATGAACATAGACCAGTATTGGTTTTCCATGAATTGAGGTGCTTAATTACTATTTAATGTTACAAAGGGTAATTACAATGATGTGTATGTGTGGTATCATTGGTTTAAAACACATGATATTTTTATATTATTCATCTCATTTTTACTAGTTAATGTTCTAACTTTGAAAGGATTTGTTAACTAATCTGTAGTTTATTATGTTTGGAGCTATGTATCCCTTTTTGCTTGGATGGTAGGATGTGATTCTAGTTTTAAAATGTAGAAATGCATTTATGGTAAAAGAGTAACATTGATTGAACATGCCAATTTGATGATGGTTCATAAATTCTTTATCACCAAGACTGTATGAACTTGTTAACTTCTTTAGGTAGCAACTGACTAGGAACAGTACTTATCCATTCTGGTCACTAGGTACAAGTTCTTTAATAGTTATTTACATATATTTTTACAGAGAGGCAGAATAGTGCAGTAGTGAAGAACATGGACTTGGAGCCAGACTGCTTTACTAGCTTGTGACCTTGGCAAGTTACTTAACTTCTCAGTGCTTTTTTTGTTATTTGTAAAGTGGAGATGCTAGTAGTACTTACTTTCTTCATAAATGAGTTAAAATATGTAAAGTGCTTAAGGTAGCACCTAGCATGTGGTAAGCATTAGGTAAGTATAAGCTGCTGTCATTATTTTTATTATCATCATTAATCATCCTCATCTTTTGAGATTAGCTTTCTCCTAGAAGACATAACTATATCTGGGCATTATTAATTGTGGTGGTAATTTTTAATGCTAATTATAGAAACTCATTATGTAAGAAAGATATTTTGTATAGTCACTTTAAATAAAACTAGTTTTAGAAAATTTTAAAGTTAATTCATGAGGTGGTGATAATAGCCTTGAAAATAGCGGATAAGTTAGCATGTTCTATTTGATAATTATGATAATAGTTGTTATTGTGTTCTTGCAATTGTTTCCTTGCAGTTGTGTTCCAGGGCATGGGTTAGTACGGACCACGTGTAATAGAGATGGCACGTGGGAATGGTTGCTTTGGGGTGGAACAGGTGCCACCACCCCACTTTTCTGTATTACCGCAGCAGCCAGCTTACCTGGATTCCCTTTCCTAGGCAAGAGGCACATGGGTGACCCCCTGTCCCATGTCCACAGTCAGCCCTGACTCACCTCTCTCTCCATTTTCCCGCTGTATTAGTCCTTAATCTTAGAGTTCCCTTATGGGTTCTTTTTTACTAATGTAAGCCACCTGATCTTTAGTAATCATACTATGACTACTGGTTTGTGATAGTGAAGGTAATTGTTGGCTCCACGCACAGAGAGATACCTTTAGTTGTAGGCCCTTTCCAGTTAATTTTATGTGCCCATCACTCCACCACCATTCCCCAGTAAAAGAACTCATAGATACATCCTGCTTATATTTCCATTACTTAAGATTGGTAACCCTCAGCACACCTGAGCTGCAAAAGTTCTTTCTGAGGGTGATTTGACTCTTTCCTATCAGTCCAGTCGGAGAAGGCAATGGCAGCCCACTCCAGTGTTCTTGCCTGGAGAGTCCCAGGGACAGTGGAGCCTGGTGGGCTGCTGTCTATGGGGTCGCACAGAGTCGGACACAACTAAAGTGACTTAGCAGCAGCAGCAGCAGTCCAGTGGTACTTTCTTATTTGTTAAGTCTACCTTGTTTATTCTTGGATTATAGGTTTTCCATCATATGCAAAACTAAAATGAACATGATTTTTGGTAAAACTTTCTCTGGACACCAGAGGGATAATTTCTATGGAAGATTCTTCTGTTTGATATTAGTTGTATAGTTTGTGTAGCTGCTTAATGTAACATAACTTTTCTCATTTTACACATCTAGCTTGGAGATTTCCTTGATTAAAAAGAATGAAGGCATGACATGGCCAGAGCTAATGATTGGTGATAAACGAGGGGAATTTATAAGAGACTCAGCTCAGTGTGCTGCCATAGCTGAACGTTTGATGCATTTGACCTCTGATGAACTGGTAAGCAATTGCAATAGTAGTGGGACCTCCCAAGGATTCAGAACTATGTGGGAGTCTACCATGCTTTTCAAACATGGTTTTGCTTTTGCTAATGTAAAAGACATTAGGTATTACAGACTAGTGTTTGAATATTGCTTGAAATTCTAATATTTATTCCCTACACTAACTGAATATATATGTGTGTGGGGGGCATGTTATACATGGAGGTTGGGTGTGCATGCATGTGTGTATGTATGTATGTATCTCTCAGTCTCTCAATATATGTAGAGAGAAAAGGAGATATGTAATTGATCCTTGAACAGTGCAGGGGTTAGGGGGCCTGCCCTGTACACTCAAAAATCTGAGTATAACTTTATAGTTGGTCTTCTTTTCTAACACCATACACAAAAATAAACTCAAAATGGATCAAAGATCTAATCATAAGACCAGAAACTATAAAACTCCTACAGGAAAACATAGGCAAAACACTCTCCAACATAAACCAAAGTGGGATCCTCTATGACCCACCTCCCAGAATATCAGAAATAAAAGCACGAATAAACAAATGGGACCTAATTAAAATTAAAAGCTTCTGCACAACAAAGGAAACTATAAGCAAGGTGAAAAGACAGCCTTCAGGATGGGAGAAAATAATAGCCAATGAAGCAACGGACAAACAATCTCAAAAATATATAAGCAACTCCTGCAGCTCCATTCTAGAAAAATAAAAGACCCAATCAAAAAGTGGGCCAAAGAACTTAACAGACATCTTTCTCCAAAGAAGACATCAAAATGGCTAACAAACACATGAAAAGATGCTCAACATCACTCATTATCAGAGAAATGCAAATCAAAACCACAATGAGGTACCACTTTACACCAGTCAGAATGGCTGCCATCCAAAAATCTACAAGCAGTAAATGCTGGAGAGGATGTGGAGGAAAGGGAACCCTCTTACACTGTTGGTGGGAATGCAAACTAGTACAGCCACTATGGAAAACAGTGTGGAGATTCCTTAAAAAACTGCAAATAGACCTGCCATTTGACCCAGCAATCCCACTGCTGGGCATATACACCGAGGAAACCAGAATTGAAAGAGCCATGTGTACCCCAATGTTCATCGCTGCATTGTTTACAATAGCCAGGACATGGACGCAACCTAGATGACCATCAACTGATGAATGAATAAGAAAGCTGTGGTACA
The DNA here is from genome assembly GCA_007570785.1 of Antilocapra americana. NCBI lineage: Eukaryota > Metazoa > Chordata > Mammalia > Artiodactyla > Antilocapridae > Antilocapra > Antilocapra americana. The sequence continues at coordinate 32,341,965 of ML661885.1, forward strand.
TATACACAATGGAATATTATTCAGCATTAAAAAAAATTTCATTTGAATCATTTCTACTCAGGTGGACGGAACTGGAGCCTATTATCCAGAGTGAAGTAAGCCAGAAGGAAAAACAACAATACAGTATACTAACGCTTATATATGGAATTTAGAAAGATGGTAACGAGAACCCTGCATGCGAGACAGCAAAAAGAATGCAGATCTATAAAACAGACACGTGGACTCTGTGGAAGAGGGCAAGGGTGGGGTGATATGGGAGAATGGCATTGAAACATGTTGATTGTCATATGTGAAATCAATCGCCAGCCCAGGGTTGATGCTCGGGGCTGGTGCACCGAGATTTCCCAGGGGGAGGGAATTGGGAGGGGGGAGGGAGGAGGGAGGGGGGTTCTGGAGGGGGAGCATATGTAAACCCATGGTGATTTCATGTCATTGTATGGCAAAACCAATTAAAAAAAAGAAGAAGAAAAAAAATAACTTTATATTTGGTCTTCTATATCTGCTGTTCCACATCCTCAGATTCAACCAGTTGCACATTATGTATTTCTGTAGTGTGTATTTTAAGTTCAGTTCAGTCGCTCCATCATATCTAGCTCTTTGTGACCCCATGGACTGCAGCACGCCAGACTTCCCTGTCCATCTCTAGCTCTCAGAGCTTGCTCAAACTCAGGTCCATTGAGTCAGTGTTGCCATCCAATCATCTCATCCTCTGTCGTCCCCTTCTCCTCCTGCCTTCAGTCTTTTAAGTAGACCCTTCCAGTTCAAACCCATGTTGTTCAGGTGTCAACTGTATCTCTCTATATATCTGTGTTCTCCTTTAGAAGAATTGACTAACCATTGCTGACAGGGACAAAATTTTGGTTTTATACCCTGCTTTGCTAATAATCTATTTATAATCATTGACATTTTTGGGGTGATCTTAGAATATGACAAGGGGTTGTATATGTATACACACTACATATAACTACAGTTTTTTGTTGAGCATGTTCCTCCTCTGATAACATTTAAGATATTGTTAAGAATTTGAACAAATACAGCAATACACCAGAACTTCAGTTATCTTCATTTACCAGATCTTACATCTGCACATTTAAAATGTCTGACTTATTGCCATCTGAAATCATAGCAATGAGGAGGGTTGTATAAAGAAGTATTTATACTGTAGAGTTAGTTGCATCCTAAGATAGAGAAGAAAGATTAGAATATTGAAAGTAAATATCTCTGACAAAAGAAAACATGACCAAAATGGAGAAACTGTGTTTCACATTTTCCAGCATAATGGGAAATTTCAAGAATCACTGGAATTCTATGTATGACTACATAATTTTGATTTCATAGCCTTGTTACAAGTTATGCAGACAGCATTTCTTTCTGCTCATTCATTAAGCAAGTATTTATTGCGTTAGGGCTCTGGGGATATAATTATAGAGACAGTAACGAAGGTTTGTTTTGAGATTGTAGGTAATTGCTGCTAACTCCCTTTTAAACTTGATGATTTCAAATGAATGTTGTTAGATAAATGACTACGTTATTTATGCTCGAATACTAGTGTATTTGTTAGTTTTAAAATAAACAGAATTTTGTGATCTCTATCTGAAGGCAGTTTTTGTTTTTCAAATCTTTATACCTTTTCTTGCCTTACTGTGTTGATTAGAACCTCTAATCCACAGTAAAATAAAGTTATTGTTTTTTACATACTGCTGGTTTGGTTTACTGATATTATTGAAAAGCTTTACATCTCTGTGAGGAATATTGGGGTCTGTAGTTCTTGGGTTTTTTTACTTTTTGTATGTGGATACATACATACTTTATGTATGTTCATAAAATGGGTAGAGAAGTGTTTCTGTCTTCTGTTTCTGGAAGAGATTATAGACTTGGCCTTATATATTCTTTAATGTTCAATGGAAGTTGCCAGTGAAACTGTCTGGAGTTTTCATTTTTTGAAGGTTTTAAACCACAAATTTAAGTTCTTTAGTAGATATTTGGGGCATTTATTTCAATTGACTTTATATTTCTTCTTTTTTTTCAGTTTCCAGCTTCATTCATTTCTGTTATTTATTACTTTCTCTTTGCTTGCTTTGGATTTATTTTGCTATTTTTTTTGAAGGTGAAAGCTTAGATGATTTTTTTTTAACCTTTTTTAATGAAAACATTTAATGCTCTACACTTCCTTCTAAATACTACATTAGCTGCATCCTCCAAATTTTCTGCCTGTTTTCTTAATCCCATTAGTGATTGATTTGATTTGTTGCTGGCTTTCAGTTTTTTGCCTGGCTGGTTTATTCTTTGTCTGTTCTTAAACCTAGGGCAGAACTTTTCACATATCTTAGCTAAAAGTGGAATTTTTACCAGGGTTTCTCCTCCTGTGTAGGCCCTGATTTCTAATTTTTGTCTCCAAGCAGTTTGACAGTTATCAAGTTATCAAAATTCAGCTTTTTAGCCTTTTAATCCACTGCTTTCCCTTGTCTTTTTCAGCTCAGCTTGAAATAGCAGATAGCTTGAGGAAAACAGCATGGAGTCTTGGGTTTTATTTGCTTTCTCTTTTCTCTGTAATCTTGTCTTTTTCCGTACTGGCTGCCTCAACAGTCCTTAGCTTTTAATTTTTGCCCTCTTATTTCTAGTGTTAGTTGCTCCAATTCTTTGGGACTCCATGGACTGTAGCCCACTGAGCTACTCTGTCCACGGAATTTGCCAGGCAAGAATACTGGAGTGAGTTGCCATTTCCTGCTCCAGGGGATCTTCCCTTCCCAAGGATCAAACCTGCATCTCCCATATTGCAGGCAGATTCTTACACTAAGCCTCTAGGGAAGCCCCATATGAATAACTGAAATGGGAAGGGAGGGAGGGAGAGTGCCTGCTGTTCTGTTGGATGTACATGTCTTCTTGAGTCACTGTAACAGAATGCCTGCATGCATGTTAAGTCAACTTCAGTCATGTCCAACTCTTTGTAAACCTATGGACTATAGCTCGCCAGGCTCCTCTGACCATGGGGTTCTCCAGGCAAGAGTACTGGAGTGGATAGCCATTCCCTTCTCCAGGGCTTGAACCTGAGTCTCTTATGTCTCTTGCATTGGCAGGAGGGTACTTGACCACTATAGCCACCTGGAAAGCCCATGGGGGAGCTAATTGCTAGAATTACCTTCTAACCAGCCACTGTAATCATTGTTTCCTTTGGTATTTAGAATGGAGCAGACAACCATAGCTAGCTAGCTCTATATCTCAGCTGGAACTGGACAGATATGACAGTGTCTCTGACTTTCAGACATTTAGTTTCAGACTCTTGCGGGTTCTTAAATTCTGAATAACATGACTGTATTTTGGCAAACTAGGTATATGGACATTTTATCAGTCGCTATAGAATTGTATTTCTGTTACATGCATGTGAATATACAATATATAACTTAAGTAATCCTTTTTCACTCTTAGAGAGAAAAACATCAAACAGTGATTTTTGCAGACAGTGAAACCTACTAAAATCAGTGATTCCATTTATCTCTACGTTTAGCTTATTTTTCACTATATCTTTGTGTTTTTGTTTGAGTGGATATTTGTGTGTGTGTTAGTGTTGACTCTAGAGATTATGGTGTGCATCTTCAACTTATCACCATGTGTCTTCAGCTCATATCTTGAGTTCATTTAACTCATATCTTGAGAACTTTTTAGTATAATTCCATTCCTCCATCCTTTGTATTACTTCTGTCATTTTATTTCTACCTTATAAATTGAAAGGCAATGTCAAGGAATGCTAAAACCACCGCACAATTGCCCTCATCTCACACGCTAGTAAAGTAATGCTCAAAATTCTCCAAGCCAAGCTTCAGCAATACACGAACCATGAACTTCCAGATGTTCAAGCTGGTTTTAGAAAAGGCAGAGGAACCAGAGATCATATTGCCAGCATCCGCTGGATCATCGAAAAAGCAAGGGTGTTCCAGAAAACATCTATGTCTGCTTTATTGACTCTGCCAAAGCCTTTGACTGTGGGGATCACAACAAACTGGAAAGTTCTGAAAGCGATGGGAACACCAGGCCACCTGACCTGCCTCCTGAGAAACCTGTGTGCAGGTCAGGAAGCAGCTGGACACGGAACAACACAGTGGTTCCAAATAGGAAAAGGAGTACGTCAAGGCTGTATATTGTCACCCTGCTTATGTAACTTATATGCAGAGTACATCATGAGAAACACTGGGCTGGAAGATGCACAAGCTGGAATCAAGATTGCTGGGAGAAATATCAATAACCTCAGATATGCAGATGATACCACCTTTATGGGAGAAAGTGAAGAACTAAAGAGCCTCTTGATGAAAGTGAAAGAGGAGTGAAAAAGTTGGCTTAAAGTTCAACATTCAGAAAACTAAGATCATGGCATCCGGCCCCATCACTTCATGGGAAATAAATGGGGAAACAGTGAGAAACTCTTATTTTTTTGGCCTCCAGAATCACTGCAGATGGTGATTGCAGCCATGAAATTAAAAAATGCTTACTCCTTGGAAGGAAAGTTATGACCAACCTAGATAGCATATTAAAAAGCAGACACATTACTTTGCCAACAAAGGTCCATCTAGTCAAGGCTATGGTTTTTTCAGTAGTCATATATGGATGTGAGAGTTGGAGTATAAAGAAAGCTGAGTGCCAAAATTGATGGTTTTGAACTGTGGTGTTGGAGAAGACTCTTGAGAGTCCCTTGGACTTCAAGGAGATCCAACCAGTCCATCTTAAAGGAGATCAGTCCTGGGTGTTCATTGCAAGGACTGATGTTGAAGCTGAAACTCCAATACTTTGGCCACCTGATGCAAAGATCTGACTCACTGGAAAAGACCCTGATGCTGGGAAAGATTGAGGGCAGGAGGAGAAGGGAACGACGGAGGATGAGATGGTTATATGGCTTCACCGACTCAATGGGCATGAGTTTGGATAAACTCCAGGAGTTGGTGATGGACAGGGAGGCCTGGTGTACTGCGGTTCATGGGGTTGCAAAGAGTTGGACACAACTGAGCAGCTGAACTGAACTATAAACTTAATATGTTATAGCTTTAGTCACTTGTCTTTTAAAGAGATGAAAAACACAGTGTGGAAAAGTCTTGCATTGATCCAAACATTTGTCATTTCCTCTTTCACACTGTATTTATTCATATTTCCATCTGATGTCATTTTTTTCCTGCATAAGAATTTTCTTTATCATTTCTTGCATTGTAGTCCTGCTGGATAAATTCTTTCTGCTGGATAATTCTTTTGTTTCCTGCAGGCATACATATGCAAAAATGCATGCCTTTCTTCTTTTAAAGCTATTTTTCTTAAGTGTATAAGACACTCTTGATGGGTTTTTTACCTTTCAGAACTTCAAGCATACTCCATTGTTTTCTGGCTTGTATAGTTTCTAATAAGTCAACTGTCATTTGTAACTTTGTTCCTCCATTTGTAGTATGATCTCCTCTTCTGACCACTTTAAAATTTTCTCTTTATTACTTAGAGAATGATTTTATTTTTTGTATTTTCAGCAATTTCTTGTAATGTGACTTACTGTGATTTTTTTTCTTAATGTTTGTTATGCTTGAGGTTCTTTGACCTGTAAGATTACAATTTTCACCAAATTTGAAAAAAAAATTGCCATGATTTCTTCAATTTTTTTTCTATTCTTCTTGCATCCTTCCAAATACTTTGATATGGTTCCATGGGTCATTGGGATTCTTATTTTCTCTGTCTCTTTTTAGTTTTTGTCTTCTCTGTGCTTCATTTTTAGACAGACTCTTTTACTAGGGTTTCCCTAGTGGCTCAGGCGGTAAAGAATCACCTGTAGTGTGGGAGACCTAGGTTTGATCCCTGGGTTGGGAAGATCTCCTGAACAAGTGAATGGTCACTCACTTGTTCATGCCTGGAGAACCCCCATGGACAAAGGGTCTTGGTGGGTTACAGTCCATGGAATTGTAGAGTCAGACACAACTGATCAACTAAGCACAGCGCAGCACATAATACTATTTTAGAGAGACTATTGCATTTTAAATAGACTCAGACTTACTTATTGTCTTTTCTTATGCCATGTCTAATCAGCTGTCAGTGTCATCTGTTTTGTTTTCCATTTCAGATATTGTATTTTTATATCTAGAATTTAAATTTAGTTCTTTTTTATATCTTCTGTATTTCTCAATGTTAGTTTTTCTTTATATCTGAGTATATAGAACATGTTTATAATAGCTGTTTTCATCTTTTTCTGCTGATTCTATCAGTCTATTATTTTTGTGACTATTTTTATTTAACTTTTTATTGGTCCTGAGTCTGAAATTTAATATTTCATTATTTCAGTAATCTCAACATCTTTAAATATGAAAACATTAATTCTCTTATTGTTGTTTATTTTCTTTTCTGGTTCCAGAATCCAAATCCAGATAAAGATAAACCTCCTTGTAATGCTCAAGAGTTAGAAGAATGTGATATTTTCTTTGAAGAAAACTTCAGTTTATGCAGATTTGATGGCAATACATTAAAAACTACTCATGTGGTAAGTTCTTGATAATGATATTTATAAAAATTTGTAAATAGAAGTTATTCAGATGAGATGATAAGTGATTGGCTAAATACTAGTTTGCAAACATAGATCGACTGGCATTTACTATCTGTGACAAATTTCTTCACTTCCTGAATTAGCCATCTGTTCACACTATTATGTTGTCTGTTTGGTACCACTGCGTAGTGATATCTTTCAATGGTTGTTTTTCTGTGCAGGTTTTTTACATGTAGTTGTGCCTGCAATATATAACAACTTAATATCTAACTGTTCCTCTCATTCACTGTCCTTTTTAAATATTTTGTAGATACTTAACAACTTTTTCTAAACTAATAGCTGGATATTACGATACTCAAAGGAATTACAAAAAGGAGCATTTCTGGATTATACCTGTGTAGACAAATGATGTGGAATGACATAAGATCAGTGGGTAGAAAAAGGTGTCATTAAAATTGTAACAAAATTACTTACTGTTAAGATTAATTTCTACATTTGCTGTGCTCTCCACCCCATCAACATATAACACGAATAACTTCTGAAAAGCACAGAGATAACATTTTGCTTACCACAGCGTACCTAACACCTGCCAAGGGTTCTGATTCTGATAGGTGCTTAAAAACATTTTTAGACTGGTCTCTTGGTGGCAGTCATTAAAAATGAAAATGGTTGCAGTTCCGTCTTGGATCTCAAGAAATTTGCAAGCACTTTTATGCCTCCTGTTCTTTTTCAGTCACTCCTCTAGTTGAACAGAGTTCTTGATCATATCATTTTATGCAGTCTGGTCACTGATCCAAAGTCCATATGATCAAAATTGTTAGATTTTCTTGGCATTTTGCTTTTTAGATGCTTTTTAGTTCTGACATAATCCCATAGATAACTCCCTTAATTGTGAGTGAAGAAGAGCCATTACACAAATATTCTTACTGCCTTGGGTTAGATTTTAGAAAATCATTCCAAATACAACTGATGAAAAACTCTTGAACCTTGACTAACTGTAGACTATTTATTCTTGAAGAATCTGGCCTTTCTTCCTAAACTTATAGTCTTAGGAGCTATAACTTTTAGATACTGCTTCCTAACTTTTATAGAGAAGGCATCTGATCTTAGATGTCATAAAATGTTACTGTTTTAGCTTAGCTTCTCTGAGAATTTTACTGCATCATAGTATAATATTACTAAGTAGTATTGATCAAGTAGTTTAATCTTGGTCACTGAGAGGCATCTAGTTAATGATACTACTCTTTATTTCCTATGTTTAACATACTATAAGTTAAAATGAAGGACTAATAGAAGGGGACTGAAATAAAATGTTTATTAATGACAAATTAGGGTACAAATGCCCCATCTGCTGACTGAATCCTAGAATTTAGCAAATAGCAGCTAACCTTAGTCACAGGCAGTGCCAAACCAGATCTGGCTGACTCTAGTGGGGCAGTGGAAGCATCTTAATCTCTGAGGCCTTTAGCTCCCAAGAGGAAAAAGTTGGCAGAGCTGAGAAGAATATACTTAGAATTTTCTTCTTACATTTACCAACCAAATGTCACTTCACTCCTTAAGGATTTATAGAAGGTGAAGTGTTATAGCTGTGGACCTTCTCAGTGTCATAGAAAGATATACATCAGGAGTGGGGAAGAAGTATAATACATAATAAACAAGGGATAATCCAACTTTGAAAAAAAATTTGGATCTGTAAAACTGTATTTCACCTTTTTATTTTGCAGATCTGTTAGGCTATAATAGGTGAGGTTTATATGAGATTAAAGATAGAGCCAGTATTAGAAACTAGATCTGTGGACTTTCAGGATTTTCACCATAATTTTCCCTAAATACCAGGATCATAAATTATAATTTCAAGATTCTAAACCACTGCAGTCTGAATAAAATGTGTTCCCATAGAGCATGAATGATAGACTTATTATAAGCAGGTCCTATCTTTGGAAATTTAAGAAATATATAAACAATCCCTCATTACATCATAGTTGATAGCATTTTTTACATACTGTAAATATTTAATCAGAGTTCAGTGTTAACATCTCATTTAAGTATAATAATGTATTCTCTGCTCCTTTGTTATAAATTAATTGACTAGATATAGATGGGTTTATTTCTGGGCTGTCTGTTTTGTTCCATTGATCTATGCATCTGTTTTTATACCAATACTTTACTATTTTGGTTATTATAGTTTTGCATTAAAGTTTGAAGTCAAGGAACATGATGCTTCTAGCTTTGTTCTCTTTCTCAGGATTGCTTTAGCTGTTTGGGGTTTTTATGGTTCCATACAAATTTTAGGATTGTTTTATTTCTGTGAAAAATTCCATTGGAATTTTATAGAGATTGCATTGAATCTGTAGATTGCTTTGGGTAGTATGGACATATTAACAGTATTAATTCTTACAGTCCGTGAGCACGTTTATTTGTGTTTTCGGTTTGTTTTATTATGTCTTACTGTTTTCAGTGTACTGGACTTTCACCTCCCTGATTAAATGTATTCCTAGGTATTTTATTCTTTTAATAAAACTGTAAATAGGGTTATGTTCTTAATTTCTCTTTCTGATAGTTCATTACTAGTGTATAGAAATGTAACAGATACCTGTATATTTTTGTATCATGCAACGTTACTGAATTTATTAGTTCTGACAGTTTTTTGGTGAAATCTGTAGTGTTTTGTAGATATAATATCATATCCTATCTGTGATAGTAAAGTGATAGCTTTACTTCTTTTCAATTTGGATGTCTTTTCTTTTTCTTGTCTAATTGCTCTTCTAAGACTTTCAATAGTGTGTTTAATAGAAGTGGCAAGAGTGGCTGTCATTGTTCTTGATCTTAGAACAAAGCTTTCAATTTTTACCATTGAGTACGATGTTAAATGGGGGCTTGTCATGTATGGCTTTTAATTATGTTAGGGTAAATTTATTCTTGAGGTTTTTTAAATAAACACACAAGAAGGGGTTTATTTCAATAAACCCTTCAATAAAGGGACATTGAATTTTATCAAGTGCTTCCTGTGTCTATTGAAATGATAGTATGATTTTTACCCTTCATTTTGTTAACATAGAGTATGATTGCATTTATTGATCTGCAGCTACTCAACTGTTGTGGTAGCCCTGGAATAATTAAACACTTCATGTTGTATCATCCTTTTAATGTATTATTGAATTTGACTTGCCAGGCTTTTCTTGATTTTTCTCATCTGTGTTCATGAGGGATATTGGTCTGCAGATTCCTGTTTTGTGGTGTTATTGTCTGGTTTTGGTATCAAGGTAATGGTGAGCTAGCAAAATTAGGATGTGTCCCCTACTCTTCCCCTCCCCAAAAAGAGTTTGAGAAGAATTAGTATTAATTCTTCTTTAGATGTTTGGTAGAATTCACCAGTGAGGCTACCTGGTCCTGGACTTTTGTTTGTTGAGAGGTTTTGATTACTCCTTACTAGTAATTGGCCTGTTCAGATTTTCTGTTTCTTCATGATTCAGTTTTGGTAAGTTTGTTCGTTTCCTCTAGATTTTCCAGTTTGTTAGCATATAATTGTTCATAGCAGTCTCTTACATTTCTTTGAATTTCTGTGGTATGAGTTGTAATGTCTCCTTCATTTCTGATTTCATTTCTCTCTTTCTTGGCACATCTGCCTGAAGTATTGTTAATTTTGTATGTGTGTGCGGGTGTTTTTTTTTTCCCAAGAAATCCATTTTTAGTTTTATTGATCTTTTCATTGTTTTTTAAGTCTCTTATTTTTACTTGGATTTCTTGGTTTTTTTCCTTCCTTCTACTAACTTTGAACTTGGTTAATTTTTAGTTCCTTGAGATGTACAAGTTAGGTTATTTGAGATCGTTCTTATTGCAGGCAGTTATTGGTATGAATTTCCCTCTCAGAACTGCTTTTGCTGTGTTTTAGAAGTTTTGGTGTATTGAATTCACATTGAATTTAATCTCCACATATTTGTAAATATTTGAGTTTTCTTATAGTTGATACCAAGTTTTTTGTGGTCACAAAAGATCCTGATACTATTCACTTTTGTTAAATTTATTAATTCTTGTTTTTTAGCCTAAAAAGATCTATCCTGTAGAATGTTCCATGCATGCTTGAAAAGAATGTTTATTCTGCTGCCTTTGAGTCTAATGTTCTGTTTATATCTATTAAGGCTAGATAGTTTAATGTATCTTTTAAGGCCAATAGTTCCTTATTAATTTTCTGTCTGGATAATATATGCATTCGTGAAGGTGGCTTATTGAAGTCCCCTATTATTGTATTGCTGTCTTTTTCTCAGTTTAGGTCTGTTAATGTTTGCTTTATATAGACAGGTATGCTTCTATGTTGGGTTCATAAATATGTACGAATTTTTGTTGGATTGACCTGTTTATTATTATATAGTGACCTTCATTGTGCCTTATTGTAGTCTTTGTGTTAAAGTGTATTTTGTCTGATATAAAGTGAATCCCCTTTGTTTTGGTTTGCCTGGAATATCTTTTTCCATCTGTTTACTTTTAGTCTTCGTGTTTCCTTATATGCAGTGAGTCTCTTATAGGTAGCATATAAATGGTTCAAGTTTTTTAGTTTATTCATCCACTCTTTTGACTGATTATATTTTAATCAATTTAAAGTAATTATTAATAATATATTGTTTTCTGTTTTGAAGTTGCTCTTCTTCCATTGATTACTTCTTTTGTGATTTAATTATTTTGTCTAGTAGTATATTTAGATTCCTTTATATTCTTTATATTTACTTGAGGTTTTTGCTTTGAGGTTACCATGAAGCTTACATAAAACAACTTATATTTATAACACTCTATTTTAAGTTTATAACAACTTAAACTTGAACAGTTCTAAAGCTTTACAACCCCTACCCCATGTTTTGTTTCTGATCTCACAATTTACATCTTTTTATCTTGTTTGTGTGTTAGTTGCTCAGTCATGTCTGGTTGTTTGCGATCCCATGGACTGTAACCTGTAAGGCTCTTCCATCCTTGGGATTTTCCAGGCATGAATACTGGAGTGGATTGCCATTTCCCTCTCCTGGAGATCTTCCCAACCTAGGGACTGAACCTGCATCCCAGGCAGACTCTTTACTGTCTGAGCCACCAGGGAAGCCCATTTATCTTGTTTATCCCTCAGCATATTGTTGTATCTTTATTTTTACTACTTTTGTCATACTATCTTTATAAATTAACCCAACACCCTTTACAACTTACATTATTCAGAATTTTACTATATTCTGTACATTTGCAAGTGAGATTTATACTTTTATGGTTTTCTTTTTACTAATTAGCTCCATTTTGTTTCAGCTTAAAGAGGTTTCATTGACATATCTTATTAGGCCAGTCTATTGGTGATGTACTATTTCAGTTTTTGTTTGTCTGGAAAATTCTTTCTCTCTCCTCCAATTCTTGGCTGGAAGATTTTTCCTTTCAGCACTTTGAAAGTATTGTGCCGCTTCCTTCTGGCCTCCATAGTTTCCGCTGAAAAAATCTGCTCATAGTCTTATGCGGTTCCTTTGTATGTAAATAGTTTTTCTCTTGCTCCACCTCTTTAGCTTTTGACGCATTAATTAAAGGTGTCTTTGCATGGGTCTGACTTTGGGGTCTTTGTATTTGGAACTTTATGGGCTTACTGGGTCTGGTTATCTGTTTCTTTACCCAAATAATGAAACATTTCCACCATTCTATCTTCAAATGAGTTTTCTGTCACTTTTTCTCTCTCTTCTCCTTCTGGGGTTCCGTAATGTAAAAGTTAGTCTGCTTGATGTTGTCCCTTAAGCTGTCCTCACTTTTTTCATTCTTTTTCCTTTTTGCTGCTCTGATTGAGTTGAACTATCCTAAGTTTGACTTCAATGATCCTTTTGTATCTTCTCTTCTTTGGTTTATTCAGTTATTGCATTCTTCAGCTCTGTGACTTATTTGACACTTTCTTTTATTTTCTAAAGCTTTATTGAAGTTCTCACTTTGTTCCTTCCTACTTCTCTCAGTCTCAGTGGGCATCTTTATGACCATTATTTTGAATTCTCTATCAGTTAAATCACTTATTGCTTTTTCATTAAGGTCTCTTTCTGAGGTTTTATTTTGTTTTTCCCTTTGAAACATATTCCTCTGTTTCTTCATTTTCCTTGACTTGCTGTGTTGGTTTCTGTCCATTAAATAAAATAGCCACCTCCCCCAGTTAAAGAAGTGGTCTTGTAAAGGAGATGAAGCTTAATTGTTGCACTCTGCCTCTAGTTCTTTGTTGCCTCTCAAACTTTGTGATTGTCCAAGCATCTTATTTTGGCTTTCAGTAATTGAGGCTGTGCCAAGACCTATTAGCATCACAAAATGGAGAATCTCAGTCAGCACCTGAATTCAGTCTGATTGGAAATGAGACCCTCAGGCATCAGCTTCTAAAGTATGCAAATATGTACAGTCCTGTGGATTGCACACAGAAGTCCCACTGTCCACCAGAGCCAGATGATCTAGAGGTATACCCTGGTTGGCAGTCACAGAAATTGGGGCACCAGATGAATATACAAGCTCCTTTTCTAGAAATACTGGTGCCTTAGAGTAAGGCAGAGAGAATGCTCAAAGATGGCAACCACTGGTCTCAGCCTCCAAAAAGCAACTCAGTAAGCTTTTAGATACGTCACACCAGAAGCCTATCACTACTCTGAAGCTCTCAGACAGGTAAAGAGTACTTTTTCACCAAAAGACTGGGAGTGTATCTTGCCATCTGCATTAAGCCCTGATAGTGGTAGCCAACCAGGAACTGTCTCTAATTGCTATAGTCCCACGGTACCAGGAGCACAGGCCGCACTGACTACCAGACCCAGGCCAACAGTGAGCATTCCCTGGGCAGCAGCCACAAAAACCAGGGTACTCGATGTGAAAGCAGGGGCACCAAATGTGTGTCCAAGGTTCTCTCTGGGAGATACTGGTGCTCTGAAGAGATGCAGATTGAGAGCACAGGAGATGGTGCTTACTGGCCTCTGTCCCTGAAGTGTACTTTTCAGTAGGCTCCTAGATGGGTGTTGAATTAAAAGCTTTCCCCTTCTTTGTGGGAGGAGGTGAATTCAGTATCCTTTTTCCACTGTTTTCTTGAACCAGTATCTCAGTTGAGTTAAATTTGAGGCCAAAGTTTTTTTATATAATGACAACCATTTTGAATTTTCTATTATTAGTTACTTTTTATGACTGTAGGCCAAGATTCAGTGAGATGAAAATGCATAAACATTGATGTTTGGGAATAAGTGGACTGATAATAACTGGAACATCTCCAACAAATAATACTCAGCCCATCTTCTTTTAAAAAACAGATTTGGTAGGTCAGTGTATTGTGTGAAAGTCAAGGTCTAGCTGGTTAAATGTGGCTTGTACAAAAATAGTTTCTTGTTATACCCAACCCACTTGGCTTGTCATTAGGGAAAGGAATGAAGGAGGCTCTAGCATCGTGGCTGTTAGGTAGTAACATCCATGTTAGGCTTCAAATACTTGGGTAATTTGTACTCTTTTCTGCAATGTTTACTTCAAGTTTCTCTTCTTGATTTAATTTGTAATGACTTTGGACAATTTGAAATTACCTATACATGGAAAGGTCAGTATATGTCCTAATTTTAGAGAAAAAAAAGTAGTAAAACAGAAAGGTCATAACTATATTGTAAATGACAGATTTTCCAAAATATAAATTCCCTGAATGAAATGTAAATTAGGGTTAGAATTTGGCATTTGGAAAGTAAAATGTTAAATGAATATATATAAAAGAGAAATATTAAATTTCAGAACAGAAGAAGAAAAGTAATGAGATATGATCACTGGGGTATAAAGCTCAAATCAAAATTTAAATATAGTTGAAAATGAATTATTTTTGCTTTTTTCCAAAACATTAGCCACTAGCCACATAGCTTTCAAGCAGTTGAAATGTGGCTAGATTGTTTGAGATGTACTGTAAGTAAAATATACAACCAGATTTTGAAAACTTAGCATGAAAAAAAGAGTGAGATATATTGTTAATAATGGCTTTTATATGAATGTTCATGTTGAAATGATAATGGATTAGGTTAAGTTAAATACATTTATTAAAATTTATAGATCCCATTTCTCTTTACTTTTTAATATGACTACTAGAAAACTTAAAATTATGTAAGTGCCTTGCATTTTATTATTGCCAAACAACATTGATCTGTAGAGATCAAATTAAATATAGCCTTTAACAATCAAAAGGTGATAGGATGTTTTTAAAAAATTAAACTACAGTGAATTTTGCAGATCATGTGGTATTTGTCATTCACTGCTTAAAACATGAGAATGAAACAGCTGAAAAGATTATTTGTAACTTACCAGTCATTGAGACAGTAAGCAGAGGAAGTACAAACAGGAAATAATTCTTTTAGATTACTATCATTAAGAAAAATAGTAGAAATTGCATGTATTCTGTATACTAATTCTTTCAAAAAGATGTTAAGAATAGAGTCAGAGTTTATAGAGGAAGGAAATACATTTAGAAAGTATCTAAATCAGTGGTTCTCTGGCTTTCAAGTTCCTTGGGGTACTGAATTTATAATTTATTTGATTATATCAAATTTGACTATAGTAGCACTGAAGCTATGTAATAATTCCCCTGCTTTCATGATCAGAGTAGGTGTATATCTGTGTTACAGTGTCTGCAAGGGGAAGGAGACATACCCTGCTGCTAGTTGTTATTGATTCTGACCACTCTTCTCTTCTGGAAGAGTTAGCATCCACCAGAGCACCATTCAGGCAGCTGACTATGAATCAGCTTCTTCCCTGGAAGCAGTCTGCACCCCTGTCCCCAGGTCTTCCTAATTACCAGGCAGTAAAGTAGGGGACTGTTCATTGCCTGATTTACCATACAGCTTGATCTGCATATTTGTTACCAGTCCCCACAGACTTCACTCAGATTGTATAAATTGAACCATAAGGCCCTCATATTTTCTAAGAGTGCCGTGTCTCTGTCAGCATCTATTCTTTCTCTCCAAAATGGCAGTGAGTTTGAGATTTTTAACTTTTAACAAATTAGCCTGCCACTGTTTCATAGATACTGGTAAAAAAAACAGACTTGGGTCAGAAAGGACAGTTTATTACTGACAATAGTAACATTAGCTAGAGTATCAACATTTGGACCAATTCCCTGAGCCCCAATTCCGACGGTGTAATATGGAGGTAGCCAGAAAGCTTGTCTGACCTCACTCAGGAGAGAAAGATTATGCTGCTTGTTTACTAACAAGTCTACTTTTTGCTCTGGAGGAAGACCATTTATCTTCTAAGGTTGTTTATTCTAATACCACAGTGAGACAGTAGACTAGAAACAGATTAGTGCCTCTGCTAGAAAGATGTGCAGAGATGCAAGAATAAAAGTTAGTGTTCCCGTATCACGGTAATGCTGGTGTCATAAGTGTGATTCAAATGAAAGCACTTCAGTTTCTTTTAGGGTTATGAAAATATAATAGATAATGTCAATTATTTGTTGCCAATTGTTGTTATTGATGTTACCTGCGATGGACCTATTTGAAATTGTCTTCAGTTCCATTTTTATTTTCCTTTCTCTGCAAAGAAAGAATATTTTAGTTGCATATCACTTACTTTTTGATTCTTAAAATTTCTACATAGTATCAAGCCCTCTGTCCATTAGAATTGAGCCTTTCCCTTGAGGTATCAATGGAGAAGGAAATGGCAACCCACCCCAGTATTCTTTCCCGGAGAATTCCATGGACAGAAGAGCCTGGTGGGCTACATTCCCTGGGGTCATGAAGAGTCAGACATGACTGAGTAACTTCACACTTGAGGTATCAATGAGATTGTTACTTGACTGACCATTTTTCTTAGAATATGAATTCATATATACAGAGTATCTTACAGGAAGATATTCCTAGAAATTTTGTTATAGATAGAACATTTAATAAACTTTCATCCAAAATCTTAAAATACAAGGATATTTTCAGAAATTATCCTAAGTGACAAGTCCCAGTTAGAGGACTTCTTTCTCTATTCTCTAATCTTTTTCCCAGGGAGATTGCCCCTTACACACTAGATAAGAAAATGTCTTCATATTTCTAGCTGGAGGATTTGATAAATACTTGATTAAAAAATGCAGTTTCTTTGTTGTTATGGACAATAAATCTAACACATGAGTACAATTAGCCTGATACGTGACAAGGATAATCCTACAATATAGTGGGGGGAAAGATGATCGAAATAAATGGCTCTAGTATATTACATATCCATAAGGAAAGTAATTTATTGACATTTACGTCACACCATATGCAAAAATCAATTACAGATGAATTGCACATCTATGTAAGTATATAGAGGAAAACAGAAATGTTTGTGGCCTTGGAGTAAGTAAAGATTATTTGGACAGGGCATATAAAACAGTGTAAAAAAACATGTTCAGTTGGATCAAAATTCAGAACACCTGTTTATCAAAAGATAACATGAGAGTATAGAAGGAAACTTGCAGTGAGGAAGGGATATTTGCAATACACATCTGAGGCAAATGGTTCATATCTAGAACAGGATAAGTAACCTACTGGTTACCTGCAGCCACCTGATTGGTAAAAGAGTTTTGTTGGAATAAAAACTACAGACATTTCTTTGTGTATTTGTCTGTGGCTGCTTACATACTCTATAGTTGAGTGGTTTTAACAGAACATACGGGCCTTCAGTTCAGTTCAGTCGCTCAGTCATGTCTGACTCTGCGACCCCATGAGCTGCATCACGCCAGGCCTCCCTGTCCAACACCAACTCCCGGAGCCCACCCAAACTCATGTCCATTGAGTCAGTGATGCCATCCGACCATCTCATCCTCTGGTGTCCCCTTCTCCTTCTGCTCTCAATCTTACCCAGCATCAGGGTCTTTTCAAATGAGTCAGCTCTTCACATCAGGTGGCCAAAGTATTGGAGGTTCAGCTTCAACATCAGACCTTTCAATGAACACCCAGGACTGATCTCCTTTAGGATAGACTGGTTGGATCTCTCTGGAGGTCAAGGGGCTCTCAAGAGTCTTCTCCAACACCACAGTTCAAAAGCATCAATTCTTTGGTGCTCAGCTTTCTTTATAGTCCAACTGTCATATCCATACATGACCACTAGGAAAACCACAGCCTTGACTAGATGGACCTTTGTTGGCAGAGTAATGTCTCTGCTTTTTAATATGCTATCTAGGTTGGTCATAACTTCCCTTCCAAGGAGTAAGCGTCTTTTAATTTCATGGCTGCAATCACCATCTGCAGTGATTTTGGAGCCCAGAAAAATAAAGTCAGTCACTGTTTCCACTGTTTCCCATCTATTTTCCAAGAAATGATGGGACCGGATGCCATGATGTTAGTTTTCTGAATGTTGAGCTTTAAGCCAACTTTTTCACTCTCCTCTTTCACTTTCATCAAGAGGCTCTTTAGTTCTTTACTTTCTTCCATAAGGGTGGTGTCATCTGCATATCTGAGATTATTGATACTTCTCCCAGCAATCTTGATTCCAGCTGTGCTTCCTCCAGCCCAGCGTTTCTCATGATGTACTCTGCATATAAGTTAAATAAGCAGGGTGACAATATACAGCCTTAACATACTCCTTTTCCTATTTGTTGCATGTCCAGTTCTAACTGTTGCTTACTGACCACACAGTTTGTTGTGATCCACACAGTCAAAGGCTTTGGCATAGTCAGTAAAGCAGAAATGGATGTTTTTCTGGAACTCTTGCTTTATTGATGATCCAGCGGATGTTGGCAATTTGATCTCTGGTTTCTCTGCCTTTTCTAAAACCAGCTTGAACATCTGGAAGTTCACGGTGCACGTATTGCTGAGGCCTGGCTTGGAGAATCTTTAGAATCTTCTATGAGTAGTATCATGTCATCTGCAAACAGTGACAGTTTTACTACTACTTTACCATTTTGGATTCCTTTTATTTCTCTTTCTTCTCTGATTGTCATGGCTAGAACTCCTAAAACTCTGTTGAATAAAAGAGGAGAGCGTGGACATCCTTGTCCTGTTCCTGATCTTAGAGGAAATTCTTTCAACTTTTTACCATTGAGCATGATGTTAGCTGTAGGTTTGTCATTTATGGCCTTTATTATGTTGAGACACGTTCTCTCTGTGCCCACTTTTTGGAGAGTTTTTATTATAAAGAAGTGTTGAATTTTGTCAAAAGCTTTTTCTGTATCTGTGGAGATGGTTATATGGTTCTTATTCTTCCATTTGTTATTGTGGTATATCATACTGATTGAATTGTGGTTATTGAAAAATACCTTGCAAACTTGCAATGGTTTGTGGTGCATTATCCTATTAATGTATTGTTTTGAATTGTGGCCTTTTCTTTTCCAGCAGTTGTTGCAAAACTAGTCTCGTGCTTTAATTACCTTTTTGAAGATCTCCTTTCCAAGTATAGTCACATTCTGAGGTGCTACGCATAGGGACTTCAGCATACGAATCTTGGAGGGGATACAACTCAGCCCATAACAGTATCCCTCAGTTAGATTTCAGTAACTATTAACATTTTGCCACATTTTTTCTGTTTATCCATTTCTTTTTCTTTAAACATTGAGGAGTAAGTTGACAATACCATGCCCTTTTACCCCAGTACCTCACATATATACTAAAAAGACACTTTCTTACAGAACCACAATACAATACAGGAAATTTGATGTTGATATACATTAATACTTTTATCTCATATAGAGTTCATATTCAGATTTTACCAATTGCTCAAGTAACATACTTTACAGCAATTTTTTTTTCCTGATTCAGGATCCAGTCACATGTGTCATATTGCATTGAGCTGTGTTGTCTCTGTAGTCTCCTTTAATTTGGAACATCCAATTAGGCAGCCTTATGAAACTGACTTTGTTTTCCACCTTCTATAGACTACTTCCAATACTTCCTCGAAGTCAGATTCTGAGTTTGCATTTTTTTCAGGAACCTTATATAAATGATGTTTCCAGTGTATCACATTAGGAGGTACTTGGTTGATATTTACTGTTTTTCTCCTATTGTGGCATTAAATATGATTACATGGTGTCCACCAGGTTTCCCTATTTTAAATGTAATTTCCCATTTGAATTAGTAAGTACTTTCTGTGAAGGTTAAAGTAGTCTTTGGAAAGGACTTAGATTTTGTCATTTCCCTGTTTCTTTCCTCTCTATACTGGCTTCCAATCTTGTTACGTTTAGAATAATATCTAGGATCCTCACTGTGGTCTACAAGCAGGCTTTATGACTCACTGTATTTTATATATTTTAAATTGAGAGATCAGTATACACATATAACATGAATATATCTGAAACAAAAATTTCACAAAACAGTACTTTCGTTATTGTTTGCTCAGTCACTCAGTCATATCCAACTCTTTGTGACCCCATGGATTGTAGCCCACCAGGCTCCTCTGTCCGTGGAATGTTCCAGGCAAGAGTAGTGGACTGGGTTGCCATTTCCTACTCCAGTTGGTCTTCAAACCAAGGGATAGAACCATGACGTCTCCTGCATTGGCAAGCAAATTCTTTACCACTATGCCACCTGGCAAGCCCAGTGTAGTACTGTGTGTGCTTAGTCACCCAGTTGTGTCTGACTCTTTGTGACCCCACGGACCGTAGCACCCCAGTTGCCTCTATCATGGAAATTTATGGATAAAAGTATTGGAGTGGCTTGCCATTTCCTAATCCAGGGGCTCTTCCTGACCCAGGGATTGAACCCTCATCCCCTGCTTTGGCAGGTGGATTCTTTACCACTAGCACCACCTGGGGCACGCCATTTGTATTGTACAAGACATTTTTTAGTACTCTTCCATATTATTTTTAGTGAAGTAAAATAGAAAATTGTTTTCTTGGTCTAACCAAATTGATTTTGCTACCAGTGTTGAGACCATAGTTAAAAGTCATTGCTTTCCAATACTGACTATCTCTCATTTTTTTTTTTTTTTAACATTTTTTCCCCTAGCTTACTTTTATTAAGCCATACTGGCCTTAAAGTCAAGATTTTAGAAGACTTTTTGTTAGTTTTTAGACATCGATTTTAGACATAGCACACATGTACAACTTTCCAACACAACTGACCAAGCAGAGTATATACATTTTCAGCTTCTTAACCTAAGTCTCTTAACCACTTGAGTTTGAGGTTTCTTCCCCCATAAGGTGGTAATTCTCAGATAGTGAAGATTAAATAGGATTAAATAATGTGACTGTGAAAAAGTATTTATTGATCTCTGCCCAGTCAGAGATCAGTAAATCTTACAACCTATGTACAGAGATCCTAGAAACCTTTGTAATAACCTCCCTAAGTAATAAGAGCACTCGGTTTTTGGTCTTTGATCTGGTTTCTGACATTGCTCTTCATTCCCTTAGAATTTCCTGGGTGATAGGAGTATCTTTTACTCTAATGAGGCAGTACTTGGTGGGTTCCTGGATAGCTTCATGATGGGAGCTGGTCACCAGAAAGACCACACCAAGATCTGAAGATTGGAACTTTGAGCAGTAGCCCTCCCCTAACCTCCAGGAAGGTGAGAGGGATTGGAGACTGAGTTAATGATTGATCATGCTTATGTGATGAAATGTCTGTAAAAAATCCCGAAAGAACAGAGCTTGTAAAACTTCTGAGTTGTTGAGCACATGGAGACACTAGGAGGGTGGCATGCCTGACAGGGGAATGGAAGCTCTGTTCCCTTTCCTCAGCAGCTTCCGCTGTGTGTCTCTTCTATCTGAATGTTCTTAGTTATCCTTTATCATATCCTTTTATGGTAAACTAATAAATATAAGTGTTTCCCTGAATTCTGTGAGCCATTTTAGCAGATTATTGAACCCAAGGAGAGGGTCTTTGGAATTCGTGATTTATGGTCAGTTGGTCAGAAGTATCAGTGGCAACTTGGGATTTGTCACTGGCATCTGAAGTGGGGTGGTAGGGGAGAAGGGGGGTCTTGTGGGACTGAGCACTTAACCTGTGGAATCTGATGCTGCCTCCATGTAGATTGTGTCAGAACTGAATTAATTGTAGGACACCCACCTGGTGTCAAAGAATTGCTGGATATGTGAAAAAACCTGTATGTCTGTATCAGAAATGTTTTGAGTGTGGTAGTATTGTGAGAAAAAAGGAGAAACGGGGGGAGTGTTTTTCCTTACTCAGTATTAGGTAAAAAATCAATATTTCATAGGTAGTAAGAACACAGGTGTTGTTTTAGTCTCTAAGTCTTGCCCAACTCTTTTACTACCCTATGGACTGTAGCCCACCAGACTTCTCTGTCCATGAGATTTCCCAGGCAAGAATACTGGAATGGGTTGCCTTTTCCTTCTCTAGGGGATCTTCCTGACCCAGGAATCAAACCCGAGTCTCCTGTATTGGCAGATGCATTCTTTACCCCTGAGCCACCCTGGGAAGCCCAAGAACAGTAAAATTTTAGTAATTTATTCTATGTACAGAATATGAATTTGGAATTAAATTTTCATGTCATTAACTTTTTTGGTGTGACCTCCCAAGAGATACATTATTTATGAATAGATAAAACCTTTTCCTTAATACTGCTTTCCAGTTTAATTTGGTAATAACAGTGATTAAAGCTTGTTTAAATGTCTTCGCTTTGACATATGATTTTCAGAAGTCTTTAATTGCTAAGTGAAGAGAATTGGAAAGAGAAGAAAAAGACAATCAATCTGTTGGCTACTTGAAATTTATGTCCCAAGTTTTTCTATAGAAAATGAGTAAGTGAAGTCACTCAGTCTTTTCTGACTCTTTTGCAACCCCATGGATTGTAGCCAGCCAGGCTCTTCTGTCCATAGAATTCTCCAGGCAAGAGTACTGGAGTGGGTTGCCCTCCCTTCTCCGAACCCAGGTCTCCTGCATTGCAGGCAGATTCTCTACCATCATTTTAGTCTAATTATAATCTCCCCTGGTACTTCAAAGATAAATGCTACCTTTTCTATAATAAACAGAATAGAAGAAATGAGGAATTCTATTTTATTGGTCAAAGGGTTTTATGAATTTGAGTTGTTTTTTTTTTTTAATTTTCTTTACTTTATTGTGTTGGTTTTGCCATACATTGACATGAAACTGCCATGGGTATACATATGCTCCCCCTCCAGAACCACCCCCCTCTTCCCTCCCAATTCCCTCCCCCTGGGTCATCTCGGTGCACCAGCCCCGAGCATCAAACCTGGGCTGGCGATTGATTTCACATATGATAATTAACATGTTTCAATGCCATTCTCCCATATCATCCCACCCTTGCCCTCTTCCACAGAGTCCACGAGTCTGTTCTATACATCTGTGTTTCGTTTGCTGTCTCGCATGCAGGGTTCTCGTTACCATCTTTCTAAATTCCATATATAAGCGTTAGTATACTGTATTGTTTTTCCTTCTGGCTTACTTCACTCTGGATAATAGGCTCCAGTTCCATCCACCTGAGTAGAACTGATTCAAATGAATTTTTTTTTAATGCTGAGTAATATTCCATTGTGTATATGTACCACAGCTTTCTTATCCATTCGTCAGTTGATGGGCATCTGGGTTGCTTCCATGTCCTGGCTATTGTAAACAATGCGGCGATGAACATTGGGGTACACGTGGCTCTTTCAGTTCTGGTTTCCTCGGTGTGTATGCCCAGCAGTGGGATTGCTGGGTCATATGGCAGGTCTATTTGCAGTTTTTTAAGGACTCTCCACACTGTTTTCCATAGTGGCTGTACTAGTTTGCATTCCCACCAACAGTGTAAGAGGGTTCCCTTTCCTCCACATCCTCTCCAGCATTTATTGCTTGTAGATTTTTGGATTGCAGCCATTCTGACTGGTGTAAAGTGATACCTCATTGTGGTTTTGATTTGCATTTCTCTGATAATGAGTGATGTTGAATATCTTTTGATGTGTTTGTTAGCCATTTTTTTAAGGCAGTAGGATTATTTGGCATTAACAAAGAATAAGTTTTTCAAATAAATTGTCTAGTATAAATTAATTCTTCTCATTTAAGTGCTAAAACTATCTTTAGGACTTGTTTTAAAATGGAATCTTAGAAAATTTTTTACTTACTCAGAATCTTATATAGAGCATTCTGAAGAGAAAGTAACATTTTATTGATTGTTGAATGTCATTAGAGTGAATATTAATTACCATGCTGTATATGTCTATATAGCAAAACCCCTAGGATCATTTGTGTTAAGCTGGATTATTTACTCCTACACTAAGTAGTCAGTCTCCTCCATTAAAAAGTTCTGGTTCTGCATGGCTTTTTTTTGTTTTTGCCACTGCTAATAAGCTGTTGGACACTGTTCTTACCTTAACAGTGTCCTCCCCAAACAGACATCATTTTCCTTCTTTCTTATTTGCTGTCCCACTTACTTTCAGCCACCAAAGTAATCAGAGTTGTGAATTCAGTGGGATTTGTGGCATCTGTTTTTTTTTTTCATTGAAATGTTGATTTTTCTGCTGTACAGCAAAGTGACTCAGTTATACACGTTTTTATATTCTTTTCCATTGTCATTTATTCCAGGATATTGAATACAGTTCCCTGTGCTATGTAGTAGGACCTTGTTCATTCATTCTGTGTGTAATAGTTTGCATCTGCTAACCTCAAACTCCCAGTCTGTCCCTCCCCCATTCACCTTCCCCCTTGGCAACCACAAGTCTATTCTCTATGCCTGTGAGTCTGTTTCTTTTTTGTGGATAGGATCATTTATGCAGTTTTTGTTGTCACATATAAGTGATATCATATGGTATTTATCTTTCTGACTTAGTATGATAATCTCTAATTGCATTCACATTTATTTCATTCATTTTTATGACTGAGTTGTATTCCATCATATATATGTTCCACAACTTCATCCATTCACCTGTTGCTAGACACTTAGGTTGTTTCCTTGTCTTGGCTGTTATGAATAATGCTTCTGTGAACATAGGAGTGCACATATCTTTTTGAATTATAATTCTGTCTGGATATATGCCCAGGAGTAGGACTGCTAGATGTATGGTAGTTCTATTTTTAGTCTTCTGAGGAACCTCTATACTGTTTCCCATAGTGCCTTCACCAGCTGACATTCCAGCCAACAGTATAGCAGGGCTCCCTTTGTTCCACGTCCTCTCTGGCATGTTTTTTGTACACTTTTTAATGACTGTCATTCTGACTGGCATGGGATGGTACCTCATTATAGTTTTGATTTGCATTTCTCTAATAGTGATGTTGAGCATCTTTTCATGTGCTATTGGCTATCTGTATTTCTTCTCTGGAGAAATGTCTGTTTAGGTCTTCTTCCCATTTTTCAGTTGGGTTCTTTGTTTCTTGTTGTTGTTGAGTTGTATGAGATGCTTATATATTTTGGAAATTAAGCGCTTGTTGGTTGTATTGTTTGAAAATATTTTCTCATTCTGTGAGTTGTCTTTTGTTTATGCTTTCCTTTGCTGTGCAAAGCTTGTAAGGTTCCATTTGTTTATTTTCATTGTTATTTCTTCTGCCTAAGGAGACTGACCTAAAAGATGGGTTATGTTAGAAATATGTTATTTCTATTAGAAATATATTTTTATTTATAGTTATAAATATATATAATTATTTCTATTAGAAACATTTCTAATAGAAATATATCTATTTCTAACATAATGAAATGTTAGAGAATGTTTTGCCTATGATCTTGAAGTTTTATGGTATCTTGTCTTATAGTTAAGTCTTTAAATTATTTTTGTACATAGTGTTATGGTGTATTGTAGCTTCATTGATTTACAGCTGTCTAACTTTTACAGCACCACTTGCTGAAGAGACTTTCTCCTGTTTTATATTCTTACCACTTTTGTTGAAGATAATTGACCTTATAGATATGGGTTTATTTCTGGGTTCTTTATTCTGTTCCATTGATCTGTAGATCTCTTTTTGTGCCAGTATCACACTGTTTGGTCACTATAGTTTTCTTGTATTGTCTTAAGTCTGGAAGGTTTATTCTTTTTCTTCAGTATTGCTTTGGCAATTGCTAGGGCTTTTATGGTTTCATATAAATTTTAGTTTTTTTCTTGTAGTTCTGTGAAAAATGTCATGGGTAATTTGATAGTGGTTGCACTACATCTGTAGATTGCTTTGAGTAGTATGGCCACTTTAACAACATTAATTTTTTCAATCTAAGAGCAAGATATATCTACTTTGAATCATCTTCAGTTTCCTTTATTAATGTTTTATAATTTTCAGCGTTTAAGTCTTTTGCCTCCTTAGGCTTTTTCCTAAGTATTTTATTTTGGGATTATGATTTTAAAAGGTATTTTAAAAAAATTTTCCCTTCCTGATATTTTGTTGGTGTAAAGAAATGCAACCAATTTTTTTATGTTAATCTTATGTCCTGCTACTTTGCTGAGTTCATTTATCAGTTCTAGAAATTTTTTGTGGGCAATCTTTAGGGCTTTCTATATAGTACCATATGATCTGCATATAGTAGCAGTTTTATCTCTTCCAATTTAGATACCTTTTATTTCTCTTTCTTGTCTGACTGCTGTGGCTAAGCATTCCAAGAGTAAACAGTATAGAAATGGTGAGAGTGGGTATCTTTGTCTTATTACATATTTAAGCTGAAAGCTTTCAGCTTTTCACTGTTAAGCATTATATTGCCTATGAATTTGTCATAAATAGCTTTTATTGTGTTAAGATATATTCCCTCTATAGTCACTTTGACAAGAGTTTTTATCATAAATGGATGTTGAATTTTGTCAAATGCTTTTCTTTTCCTGCACCTAATGAGACGACCATGTGGTTTTTATGTCGTTTTTGTTGATGTGGTTGGTAGCACATTGGTTGATTTGCGAATGTTGAGCCATCTTTGTGAACTTGGGATGAATCCCACTCGGTTGTGGTGTGTGATCTTTTTTATGTGTTGTTGGTTTCCATTTGCTAGTATTTTATTGAGAACTTCTGCATCTATTTCAGAGAGATTGGTCTGTAATTTTCTATTTTAGTGGTATCTTTGTCTGGTTTTGGTGTCAGCATGATGATGACTTCATAGAATGTCTTCGAGAGTGTTCCCTCCTCTTCACTTTCTTGGAAGAGTTTGAGAAGGATTAGTAGAAGTTCTTTGTATGTTTGGTAGAATTTGACTGTGAAGCCATCTGGTCCTAGACTTTTGTTTGTAGGAAGTTTCTTTAGTACAGATTATATTTCACTTTAGTGATTGGTCTGTTCAAATTGCCTATTTCTTCTTGATTTTTTGGTGGGCTGTACATTTCTAGAAAGCTGTCCATTTCTTCTAGGTTGTCGAATTTGTTGACATGTAATTATTCATAGTATTCTTTTGTTTTTCTTTTTTGTATTTCTGCAGTATCAGTTGATATTTCTCCTCTTTCATTTCTTATTTTATGTGGGTTCTCTCTCATTTCTTCTTGGTGAACCTAGCCAGAAGTTTGCCAGTTTAGTTTACTCTTTGAAAGAAATAACTCTTGGTTTTACTGATTTTATTTCCTCTCTGATCTTTATTATTTTCTTCCTTCTGCTCACTTTAAGTTTTGTTTGTTCTTTTTCTAATTCTTTGAGGTGGTAAGTTAGGTGCTTTATTTGAGATTTTTATTGTATTTTTAGGAAGGCCTATATCTAAGAACTGTTCTAATAACTGCTTTTGCTGTATCCCATAGATTTTGTATGATTGTGTTTTCACTGTCATTTGTCTCAACGTGTTTATTTCCTTTTTAATTTCCTCATTGACCCATGGCTTTTTTAGTGGTATGTTGATTAGTCTCCATGTAATTTTTTTCCCCCTCTTTTGTTTTCCTGTGGTTGATTTCTACTTTCATGCCATTGTGGTCAGCAAAGATGCTTGAGATAATTTTTATACTCATAAATTTGTTGAGTTTTGTACCCTGGTATGTGGGCAGTTCTAGAGAATGTTCCATGTATACTTGAAAAGAATGTGTATTGTGTATTTTTTGGATGTAATATCTTTAAAATTGCTAAATTCAGACTTAAATTGAGGAAAGTAGGGAAAACCACTAGACCATTCAGGTATGATCTAAATCAAATCCCTTAAGATTATACAGTGGAAGTGACAAATAGATTCAAGAGATTAGATCTGATAGAGTGCCAGAAGAATTATGGATGGAGGTTTGTGACGTTGTACAGAAGGCAGTGATCAAGACCATCCCCAAGAAAAAGAAATGTGAAAAGCAAAATGGTTGTCTGAGGAGGCCTTACAGACAGCTGAGAAAAGAAAAGAAGTGAAAGGCAAAGAAGAAAAGGAAAGATATACCCATCTGAATGCAGAATTCCAAAGAATAACAAGGAGGGATAAGAAAGTCTTCCTCAGTGGTCAATGCAAAGAAATAGAGGAAAACAATAGAATGAGAAAGACTAGAGATCTCTTTAAGAAAATTAGAGATACCAAGGGAACATTTTCTGTGTTTCTTTGTTCTTTTTCCTTTCCTTTTTCCTTTTAGTGATTTGATGGTTTCATTTTATGGCTGTAGTTCTCTTCTTGTTTTTTTTTTTTTTGTGTGTGTGAATCTATTGTATGTTTATGATTTGTGGTTACCCTGTTTTTCAAATATGTAAACTTCCTATAGTTTCCCATTGCTTTAGACAATGGGTTCACACATATTCTTAACAAAAAAGTCGGTCTGTACATTTCCTTCTTCTCCTCAGTCACATTTCCTTACTTTGCCTGCCCACATTTTATCATTTTGGTATCTTTTACATCTTTGTTTATGCTTTTGTTCTTCCTTGTGTTTATAATCACTTTCACAAACACATGCTTTTTCCTTTTTGATCTATACACTGGCTTAAGTGGTTTACTTTCCAGTTGTGATTTCCTGTTTCTTATATCTTCTTGCTTCTTTTCTATTTAAAGAAGACCTTTCAGTATTTCTTTTAGGATAGCTTTAGTATTGCTGTACTCTTTTAGTTTCTGCCTCTCTGAGAAATTCACTCTCTCCTATTTTAAATGATAATATTGCTTAGTATTCTAGATTGCAGATTTTCCCTTTGAATCAGAAATCTTGTTCTTGATTCTTACAGGTTATTGCCCATGCCAAATAATGTCTTATTTCCCTGCTGCTTCAAATTAACGATATGTCTTTATTGTTCTTCCAACATTTTCTACTTATATTTTGTTGTTTCGGTAGCATCATATAAAAGTGCATGTAATTTTCATTGTACCTTCACACTTTTGCACGTCATTTTCATTCACTTATTAGCAAAATTAGTTTGCTCCAGTTTGTAATCTGATTTTGATTTCTTTTTATTTTGGACAAAATCCTTTAGTCTTCGCTTTTAGAAGTTACCAGGAACAGAGAAGACCTCTCATTATCTCAAGTCATAGATATTTATTGGGAACATATGTGGAGACTACACGAAATAGTGGAAACAATCTCTTTAGATCTCAGAGAAATAGAAGATCATTCTGTAAACAAATGCCTTTGCAAGTTAGACCTAAAAGGGAAGTGAAATTTTGTTTAGAAAAATAGAACACAATTCTGATGACAAGGTATTCTATTTGTCTTGAGAATTAAGTGTCCCTTGCTCTATTGTGCTGTGCTGTTATTATCACATCGTCATATTTGCTTCTCCTGCTCATACCTGTTACTTACTTTATACTTGATACTATGATTTCTGCTTACTATAGTCTCTCTGGGTATGTTTTTTGCTTCTCTTCTTTGCTGGCTGTGAATGTGTTTATTGTTTATTTTTGGCATTTGGACTCAACAAAGAGAATATATTGTTTTGGGCCAGCCGTTATTCAGTATGGGATGCACCTATCCAAAAACAAAACACATCTAACCATTTCTTAAATCATTGGATAAAAAATGGTTTCCTTTTAATTATCTACCCTTGATTATGTTAGGAGAAGCCAAGGTGTGAGATCCTACGGTTTGTCTACTTGGGTATAGGGAACCTTTTGTGGATTTTGAACTATCACTAGTCTGCTCATTGAAAGTGGTTTGCTTTATAGGCAAGTTTAAAACAGTAAGCAGGAGACTTCCAATTCAGTCTGGGGTGTAGAAACCTGGTAAGAATGTCATTCGGAGTGTAATAACAAGAAAAGCCTGGATAATCTCTAAAATCATTACTTTAAAAAAATGTATCAGAGATCTGAGGTTATAGGGCAACTGACGAGTTTGAAATAAAGGAAAAACAGGTACCACCAAGAAGAGATTGTATAGGAGAGCCGGTTCATCATAACATGGGAAGAAGACAGGTTTACCATGTAAGAAGAATTCAACAAACCTCTAAAGGCCTAGGGGGAGCTAGCAAGAAGTATAGAACCCATGGGATTCACACATCCTCTTTATGGACCTTGACCAGAGCCTGATGAGCAAGACTGGGGACGGGAAGATAGCAGGAAAGCAAGTAGCAAAAGCCTTAAGCAGATAAGGGAAAAACATCAAATCTTAGCATCTTAAGGGCTCAGAAGAATACCCACTGCAGCTGGGGGAAAATAAAAATAATTTTTAAAACATCCCTATGCCTGGGGAGGGGCAGGAAATCAAGAGTAGACTATTAGGATTCTTCTATCACTGAAGATGAGGTAGCACCACTGAAAAGCTGAATATATATGAGCAGGAAAAAACTAGTAAACTTAATGATAGCAAAAATTAGCAGAACTGAAACCAAAGAGGGTGGGATTAAAAAACAAACAAAATAGCAGCATCCAAAAACTGTGGGGCAATAATCTAATAGTGTAACATATATCTAGTTGAAATCCCACTTACCAAAATAGACCA
This sequence comes from Antilocapra americana, assembly GCA_007570785.1. Taxonomy (NCBI): domain Eukaryota; kingdom Metazoa; phylum Chordata; class Mammalia; order Artiodactyla; family Antilocapridae; genus Antilocapra; species Antilocapra americana. Next base: position 32,372,078 of record ML661885.1, read on the forward strand.
TATTCTAGGCAATAAGATGTCAAGAAATTTATAAGAGTAAGAATCAAAGTTCTCTGACCATAACAGAATTAAGTGAGAAGAATAATTCTTTTCCTTCCATCTTGAACTAGGAGATGAGCACACCAAATCTAAAGCAAGTAGGAGGAGGGAAACTTACAAAAAGTAGAAATCAGTAAAACTGAAAACCAAAAATAATAAAACCAGTGAAATCATAAGCTGATCCTTTGATAAAATCAAAATAGATAAAATAGTAGGTATAGTAACCAAGGAAAAAGGCAACACAGATTACTATATCAGTAATAAAAATGGACACATCAGTACAAGTCCAAAAGACACTAATGTGTAATAATGGGATGTTATGAATAATTATTTTCATATATTTGACAGTTTAAGTGAAGCTAATTTCTTGAAAGATAAACATTACCTCAGTTCACTCAAAAAGAAATAGAAAGCCTTATTAGTTATATCTGTTAAAGAGATTGAATTTACTGCTAGGAACCTTCTGACAAATCTCCAGACCTAGGTTACTTCACTGGTATGTTATACCAAATGAAGAAAAAATACCAATTCTGTACAAACTTCCAGAAAATAAAAGAGGAAGAAACCCTTCTCAACTCATTTTATGAGGCCAGTATTACCCCTTTATAGCAAAGATATGGCAAGAAAACTGAAAAAAAAAAAAAAAAAAAAAAAAAAAAAAACCAACAAAAAAAACAACCAACTAGTATTCTTCATGAATATAGGTGTAGAGGTCCTCAGTAAAACATTAGTAAATGAAATCCAACCATAAGGAAAAAGGATAATACGTCATGACCAAGTATTACTTAGGGAATTCAACGCTGATTCATCAGCATTCAGATGTCAATCAACATAAATAAGCATATCATCAGACTGAAGAAAACTATTTGACCATTCTAGTAGATGCAGAAAAAGAATTGACAAAACATAGCATCCATTAAATTTTTAGCAAACTAGGAGTTGAAGGTAATTGCCTCCTAGAAAAACCTAGATTTAACATCATACTTAATGGTTAAAAAAACAAAACAGAATGCTTTCCCCTAAGATTATAACAGGCCAGTAATGCCCTCATTACTCCTCATCAGCATCATGCTCGAACTCTGAGCTATTGCAGTGAAGCAAGAAAAAGTAGTAAAAGGTATAAATAATTATCAGGAGCTTCCAATAACGACCATGAAAGGAAAGAAAACACTTTTTAGGTATTACCTTAAAAGCAGTGTTTATATGCAGTTCCTTTCTCTACTCTTCTAATTCCATTCAAAAGTTGCAATATAAGTTTCTTTTCCTAACGTGGCCTCTGACAATCTAATAAGTATCATACATCTTAAATGGTGTTAACTTTTTTATTTAGCTGTATGGATTACTGGATTTTAAAATGAATTGGGAGGCTAGACTTTAATATGAGAATATCACAGTCTCTTAATACATAAAGTCTAAATCATCTCATTTAAAGGGAATGTTTTGTCTTATAGTAAATTATCAGACTAGTTTATTATAATTTGTTTTAGAAACTCCTGGATACTTGGTTTTGAGTATATTTAAAGCATCCTAATCTTATTTAAGGGATAATTTGTTCACTTTTGGGGGACAGATCCTCAAACTATTTGCTGAAACATGTATCATAGAAAGCTATAAAACTGAAAGCAAAAGAAATAGTTGAAACTACAGAAAAAAAAAAGGAATTTGACAGTAAAACCTATGATAAAATGTAACATGAAAGGCCAGTTAGTTGGCAGTGATTTTGAAGGTAGACCTCACTTAGCTAGTGATTCTCAGGAGCAAAGGGACACAAAGAGAGGAAATAGTCTGTGAACCTTGTGTGCCAGCCTGTCCCCCTTCTGTAGAGAACAAGCACTGGCCCCTCCAAAAAGCCCTATCCCCTGGCATTGCTGGGGCAACACAGATTGGGCTGGTGTCTCTGGCTTCTCCTGTGCCCAGTAGACTGGTGGAGAGCCACTTCACAGCTTTCCTGCTGAATACAGGTCAGGTCTCCACCTCTCGTTTTAACCCAACATTTTATTCTTTGGTCTGCTCTAAAACCCATGGAAGCAATTCAGGATTTATTAAGTACTCGGTGTGTTTTATGTTTTCTACATTTGGTGTGACTTCTGTTATTTAGGCATTTTTAACTCTAGTAAACAGTATTTGTAATGAAAACTATTACTGCAGCTTCTTTCCATTTAGAAAGTATTCCTGTGGATGGAATTCAATTATGAGTCTCAACCTGATGAGTTGTATTAAAATGAATTCCTTTAACCATCAATATTGCCATAAAATTTTTAACATAATAAACATTCTTTACATTTTACTATAAATAGACAGTATGAAGTTAATAACTTGTAAACAGATCTGAATTTTGAACCCCAGCATTGTGATTTTTCTGTGTAGCCTAGAAGAGGTAACTCAGGCTCCCTCTCAAGTATCTATAAAGAGAGTAACAGCCTTGTGAGTTATTGAAGTTAATATTTATAATATGCCTGTACATGTAGAATGTGCTTAGAAGTCATAACAGCTATCATTCTTGGTAGTTATTATTGCAAGTTACCATTTGTAAACTTCATATTTGTATTGTGACTTAAAATGTATTCTGCTTATAAAATTGCTTTATGTTTTCAATGAGTTACTAACAGTTGAGAAATAGTACATATAGTGTAGCGGTTAAGAACCTGGGCTCTGGATCCAGCGTCAGCTGCATAGCTTGTTACCCAACTCACCATGGCACGGTAACTGTCCTGAGCTATAAGAGAGACCTGACGTTAGCACATTTCTCCCAGGGGCATTATGAAGAGGTAACGAGGTCAGGTATGAAAAGAGTTGAAAATAGTTGCTGACATGTAGTTCTGTGTGTCAGTTGTCATCATCATTTGGTCACTTTTTATTTCAGGTGAATCTTGGAAGCAACCAGTACCTTTTCTCTGTCATGGTGGATCCTAAAGAAATGCCCTGCTTCTGTTTGCGCCATGATGTCGATGCCTTGCTCTGGCAGCCACACTCCAGCAAACGAGATGATATGTGGGAGCACATTGCCACCTTCAATGCTTTAGGTATAAGCAAGCTCTTTGACAACCTTTGATGTTATATCAAAAATTACAGTCTTTTTTTTTTTTCTTCTAAGTTTCTTTTTTTGGTTTGTTGAAATTTGAGCTGTCCTAATTACAGTTGGATTGACTGGTGCTATAATTTGGTTGCTTGTACATTGTTGATGAATGTTAGTACTTTTGGAACAGTAGGACTAATTTGTTTTTATGTTTGTCCAAAAGATAAGCACAGAATAGAAATCAGAGTGTTTATCTAACCACTTGAATCATTCTGATCAATTACTTCCAGCTAAGCTGTACAGTATTAGAATATGAATGAACAAAGGGCTTGGCAGTACACTACATGGAACTTGTATTCAGGTTTCTTCAGAATAGTCTTCAGTAATCAGAGAATTGCTCTAAGGTTAAAAAGCACATTAGGAGACATCTTTCATGGAACTGAAGTGTGAAACAGTTAATTTCCATTATAATGCAAACACTTAGGGAAAATGATGCAGAAATGAAATGAAATTTATTCTGTAGGATAAAAGGGAAAATACTGGTAGGGCTTGAAACATTTTGAACCACATAATTGTAGACTTATGCAATAATTGATTTAATGTCAAAATACATTAGTATTCTGTGGGAGAAAATTTTTTATTTGAATTAACCATAGCTATTGCTTTATTGAAAGGTTATTTTAAACTGCCAGCAGGAAATAAAACTGTGCATTTTGATTGCTATATATGCACAACCCTAATTATAGAAGATATTTTTTCAATTGTCCCTTATAGTTAGTAATATAGGCTGTTAATGTGGTTAATTCAGACTCCAAATGGATTTTTTGACCTGAAATAGTTTGATTGAATAATTTAGCCACATAATTTCTAACCTTTCTACTAAAATTCCTGATTTTTTATTTTTTTAAGTAAGAGGAAAGCTTTATCTTAATTTTCAGATCCTTCTTTTGTATCCCTAAATCCTAGGGATTTAGTAGAATTCTATTATGTTTGAGTTAAATCAACATTACATTAGATGTGTAGTCTTGAGACGTTATATACATTATTTTGTCAAGATTAGCCTGGAGGGTTAATTCTAGGCTTGCAAATAGGTGTCTGTGTCCTTCTACTGTTTCATCCTCAAGCCCTGCTTAATTTTTAAAAAACCAGCACTGATGTGCCTGTGCTGGTGGTTCCTCTGGTCACTCATTGTTTAGTGAGGTCTCAGTTTATATTAATGTTATACTTCCTCTCTCACATTTTAACAAACATTCAGTAATCATATCCCAACCTGAAAATTGCTGATTTATTCTTTAAAACATAAAAGCCCTTTTAAGCTCTAAAGATACATTTTTAAAAGATTGTTTTTTCAAAGTTTAGTTTTCAAAGGTTATCCTAATGGAATTTTTAAATTAGATATTTGAATTTTCTTTTTGATTTTGTTTTGATCTGAAGGCTCTACTTCTGGGAGGTGAAGTACAACAAATCTTGTTACTGTGTTGGTGTTGATTATAAAAATACCACTGATAATACACAAAGTGAGAATGCATTATGCACACACTCCTGAAAAAACTTTGTAATACCATCCTCTAAACATTTTCTCATTTTTTTGGTAAGAAAAAAAAGATGCTGTAATGCCATCTCTGTGATTGATATACTCAGTTGTTAAATTGTCATTTAAAGATATTTTGGCATGTGCTTAATGTGTTAGATGTTTTATTTCTGGAAATTATATGGGAACTGTGTGCTTTTCTTGAAGAGATGAATGAAACACTGTTTTGTTCCTTAGGAATTAGTGCTTTATTTTTGCACTGTTTGGGAAAGGTTGATTGTGGCTAGTCATTAATGGTTCAGAATTTAACCATTGTTGAATATCTGTGGTGTATATCTAGTCATTTCAATTTGTAATAAAATTAATGAAATAGTAAATGTTAAATCATTTTTTCCCCTTCTGTTTAATATATAGTTTTTCTTTTTTTGTCTCATATTTCTTGGCAGGCTATGTCCAAGCATCAAAGAGAGACAAAAAATTTTTTGCCTGTGCTCCAAATTACTCCTATGCAGCCCTTTGCGAGTGCCTTCGACGAGTTTTCATCTACCGTCAGCCCACTCCCATGTCCACCGTACTTTACAATAGGAAGGAGGGCAGGCAAGTAGGGCAGGTTGCTAAGCAGCAAGTAGCAAGCCTAGAAACCAATGATCCTATTTTAGGCTTTCAAGCAACAAATGAGAGATTATTTGTCCTCACTACCAAAAACCTCTTTTTAATAAAGGTAAATACAGAAAATTAATTACTCCAATGCGTTGGCTTCTCTGTACTGACAAAGTATACAGTGGTAGCTGGAAGGCTGAGTTTTGCTATAACCTGTTAAGTTTTATTGTGTTAAATAAAATTACCTTGTATGAATTTTTTAAAGGATATTGGAAATATATTTGCAATTACGGTTCTATAAAAGATATGGAATGAAGCTGCAAACTTAGAGAAAACAGCTTCAGTAAAAAATGTAAAGATAATGTTACCAAGAATAATTTTTAAAAAACAGTCTAGAATATCATCTTTTATATGAAAGATGTACAATTCATTGTTTAAACAAAAATATTTATCATGTACTCTGTTTGCTGATATAGTTTCTACTTCTATACCTATAAAATAATAGTCAAAATGTTGATTCTTGTATATAATTTTAAATGGACTGAATAGCAGGAGTAGAGGGGGATATATAGCAGGTACAGCAGGTCTAATATTGTTTAAGTTTGCTAAAGAGACCTGAGGTGTTTTTTCAAAATAAGTATAGCTTTAACTTTTATAAATCCACTTGGTCTTCCACAGAATAGATAGATGATACGTTCTACAAAGTGTAGCTCTTACCCATTTCTATATGACAAACCACTCCAAAACTCAGTGGTTTAAAACAGGATGTTTTATAATTTTTCATGGTTCAGTGATTTGACTGTCCCTGTTCTGCATAGCCTCTCCTTCTCCAATAAGCTAGACTGTGTTTTTTCCCTTAACAGAGAAAACATTACAAGAGAGCAATTCCCTAACGTACAAGAGTTTATCAAGCCTGTACTTGCATCGTATTTGCTCATCTTCAGTTGAACAAACCAAGTAGCCAAGTCTAGAGTCAGTGTGAGAGGCGACTATACAAGGGTACAGATGGAGGTTAGAATGATTCACTAGAAGTCATTAATAGTTTATCATACAAATTATAATCTATCTTTGTAGTTCTTTGTAGTTCTACAGTTAAAAAAGTAATCCTATTTAATCATTAAATATGTCTTGCCATGAATTTTAGTTTCTTACATTATTTTCTTGGGTTTCTTTTTAGTGTGCTTTTACCTGGGAAATTGTTTACCTTTATGCCATTTTTGTATGCTTCTTACATAAATGTCAAATTAACTTTTATAATAGGAGGACTGAGATTTTAGTATGAGACAGACAGTAAAGAAAAGAGATATAAGATCAGAAACATTTGTTCCTAACATATCTCTTGCCTATCTAAACAAGTGTTTGGCTGGATTAAATTTTAGTGAAAGAAGGAAAAATAAGTTTGAGAGACAGAAAGGGAGGAAAAAGATGGGGATTACATACATTCATGTTTCGACACTTTGTCAGAATGCATTTTCCTGGAGAGAAGTATTGGGATACTTGATACAAAGTTGGGAAAAAGGCCTAAAAACTGGTAGTGACAGTGGAGTCCTAATAGTACTTTTAATACTAGGAAAGAGAAAGACTAGATTGTTGTCAAGCACCAAGAGATCATGAACAGAGGGGAAAAAAATGTATGGCTGGACCAAAAAAAAAAACTGGTGATATTTCTAGAACTTTTTAGTATCACTGTAAAATTCAATGAAACAAAAAGATTTAGATGGTGAACCATTAAAAGCTTTTATTTGACAGATTTAAGTTTTCTTTAAAATTTACCTCAAAGATCATAAATACTCTTAGGGAATTTAAGAAAAATGCAGATTAATGTGGTGCTTAATTAACCATATGACTAAATATATAAATATATGCAAATTTCCATATGGTAATCAGTTTTCTTCCCTTTGTATATGTTATTTTTAATATGATTAATGTTGAATTGAAATCTATCAGGATTATTCATCCTAAATATTTTTGCCTCTTGGTCTATGTTGAAAGTAATAGGTCTAGAGCAGTGATTCCAAGCCATGTTTTCTCAAAATGTTTCAAGAATTCCACAAACATTTAAACAATGTTTTAGCATTTAAAAGAAGTGTGTACAAGTGCTATGAATGTAGTTCCTTGTATTTTACTGATTTTACCATAAATTATAACTGGAAATTTATAAACTATTTATGATAGTAATAAAATAATATTGTGTTTTTGATATGGAGTCATTTAACAGTATTCATTATATCAACATGTTTAGTAGGCATCAGCTAGGTACGAAAACATATTTTCAGTGCTAAGAATAATACAGTGTTAAGTTAAAAACAAAAAGTCTAGTGATTTCTAGGTGAAGTTTCTGTTTGAGTAAAAAAGTAGATGGGAGATGTGTGGAGGTGTTGTATTTGAAAGACATTTGACCAGGGATGGAACCCATACAAGAACAGACAAAAGAGTTGCCAGTGGAAAGGGTCAGAAAGAAGATAATAAAGTCAAGAAATTAACCAAAGAAAAGGATCATAAGAGACTACTATGAACAATTTTTAACACCAAGTTTGTAGCATAGAAAATGGATAAATTCCTAGAAACATATAACTTACCAAGACTGAATCATGAGGAAATAGAAAATCTGAACAGACTATTTACTAGTAGAGAGTAAAACCTCCCAACAAAAGACCAGGACCAGATCACTTTGCTGATGAATTCTGGTGAACATTTAAAGAATTGATACCAATTCTACCCAAACTCTTCCATAAAGTAGAAGAGGAGGGAACCCATCCAAACTCATTTGAGATGGCCAGCATTACCCTGATATGAGAACTATACCAGGATACCACAAAAAAAGAAACTTAGAGACCAGTATCCATGGTGAACAAAAATACAAAAATCCTTAATAAAATACCAGCAAACCAAATTCAGCAATACATCAAAAGGATCACACACCATGATCAAGTGAGATTTATCCCAGAAATGTAAGGATGATTCAATGTCTACTCATCAGTGTGGTCTACCACTTTAAGGAAGGATAAAAATTATACAGTTAATAGATACAGAAAAAGCATTTGACATATTTCAACATCTATTTAGGATAAAAATTCTCAACAAAGTGGGTTTAGAGGGAACATACCTCAACATAATAAAGGCCATATCTGACAAGCCTACAGCTAACATCATACTTGATGGTAAAAAAAATTTATTTCTGCTAAGGTCAGGAATAAGACAAGGATGCCTACTCGGCACTTTTATTCAACATAATATTGGAAATCCTACCCATAGCAATTAGATGAAAGAAAAGGCATCCAAGTTGGAAAGGAAGAAGTAAAACTGTTAGTTACTTTCTACAGATGCCATGATAAAGACTCCACCAAAAAAACACTTAAATCCAATGACTTAAAGTTGCAGATAGAAAAATCAATATACAAAAATCTGTTGCATTTCCATACACTAATAACAAACTATCAGAGAAAATAATCCCACTTACAACTGCATTAAAAAAGAATAAAAATATTACAAGTAAGTTTAGCCAAGGAGATGAAAGACCTGTACACTGGAAACTGTAAGACACTGATGAACGAAATTGATGAAGATATAAATAAATACAAAGATATCACATGCTTGTGGATTGGAAGCAGTTGCTACTCAAAGCAATCTATAGCTTTAATTCAATCCCTATCAAAGTTCTAATGGGATTTTTCACAAAAATAGAACCAAACTGAAATTTATATGGAACCTCTAAAAGCCAAAGCACTCAACACATCATTGACTGGAGATGTATTAATGTGGTTTTAGAGAATAATGGAATTAACATTATACCGCAAAGTTGTTAGAGCTTAAAATTGATCAAGGGTTCTTTATACATTCATATTTTGCTCCATTAAGTTTTTGTTCCAGTCTTTTATACAGTGTAAACGTAAAATTTTCAGAATTGACACTGCAAAATTTTGAGTGAAAAATTTTAAGTGAATTTTATGCAGATACTTTGAGCAACATACATACTAGTGTTTCAGAAGATGATAGCTCTTCACAATCTAGTTCTGATTCAGACAATGTGAACATTAGACCAACTAAAAGACAAAAAATGTTAGTGATTGATTCTGATAGGGAAAGTGAAAACACTCTCACAGTGTTGGAGAATGCTCCTTTGCTTCCATAGAAGAGTAGATTAAAGACAACATTTTACAAAAATTAGAAAACTTTACAGGTGTCAGGTGTAACTATTGAATGTAATAACCCCCCAAAAGTGTTAGTGAAATAACAAAATTAATTTTTAGTCAGCTAAAATAATCATGGCCACAGGTGTTAGTTTATGCAAAAATTGCCTGGTCAATAATGAATTATGACAAACAGAGGTGGAGGCATCATGCTCCTTGTTTTCAAACTGTTAAAAAGCTGTGGTAATCATAACAGTATCATATTGGCATAAAAACAGAAACAAAGATCAATGAAACAGACTGGAGAGCCCAGAAATAAGCCCACCCATATATGGTCAACTAATTTACAACAAAAGAGCCAAAAATATACAAAGGGGAAAGGACAGTTTCTTCAATAAATGGTTTTGGCAAAACTGCACATTCACAATCACTGTCTTACACTATACACAGTAGCTCAAAACAGACTAAAGTCTTTAGTTTAAGATCTGAAACTGTAAAAATCCTGGAAGAAAACGTAAGTACTCAACCCCTTGACATCAGTCTCAGTGATGGTTTGGTTTTTTTTGGCGGGGGGATCTGACACCAAAACCAAAGGCCACAAAGGCAAAAATAAACAAGTGGAATTGCACAAAACTAAAGAGCTTCTACAGAATAAAAGATACCATCAATACAGTGAAAAGGCAACCTACTGAATGGGAGAAAATATCTGCAAATCATGTATCTGATAAGGAGTTAATATCCAAAATAACTTACACAACTCAAAAGTAAAAATTCCAATTAAAGGAGAAGATCTGAATATATTTCAAAAGAAGACATACAAATGGTCAACAGATACATGAAAAGTTCAGCGTCACTAATCATCAGGGAAATGCAAATCAAGACTACCATGAGCTATCACATCACACCTATCAGAATGGCTATTATCAAAAAAACTGGAAATAAGTATCCGTAAGGAAGTAGACAAAAGGGAACTCTAGTGCACTGTTTGGTGGAAATGTAAGTTAGTGCAGCCACTGTGAAAAGCAACATGGAGGCTCCTCAATCAAAAGCAGAACTTCCATATAATCCAACAAATCCATTTGTGAGTATTTATCTGAAGGAAACAAAAACTAACTTAAAAAGATACATACCCACATGTTCAATCAAAAATGACAGAATAATCTGTGTTCGTTTCCAAGGCAAACCATTCAACATCACAGTAATCCAAATCTATGCCCCAACCACTGATGCTGAAGAAGCTGAAGTTGATCACTTCAATGAAGACCTACAAGACCTCCTAGAACTAATACCCAAAAAAGATGTCCTGTTCATCATAGGAAGTAGAAAATCAAGAGATACCTGGAGTAACAGGCAAGTTTGGCCTTGGAATACAAAATGAAGCAGGACAAAGGCTAACAATTCTGCCAAGAGAATGCACTGGTTATAGCAAACACCATTTTTCAACAGCACAAGAGACAACTTTACACATGGACATCACCAAATTGTCAATACCAAAATCAGATTGATTACATTCTTTGTAGCCAAAGATGAAGAAGCTGTATACAGTCAGCAAAAACAAGACCTGGAGCTGACTGTGGCTCAGATCATGAGCCCCTTATTGAAAACTTCAGGCTTCAACTAAAGAAAGCAGGGAAAAACACTAGGCTGGGCAGGTACGACTTAGATCCCCTGTGAATATACAGTGGAGGTGAGGAATAGATTCAAGGGATTAATCTAGTAAACAGTGCCTTAAAAACTACAGGCAGAGATTCGTAATTTGGTCAGGAGACAGTAAACAAAACCATCCCAAAGAAAAGTAAATGCAAGAAGGCAGAGTGGGCTGAGGAGGCTTTACAAGCACCTGAGGAAAGAAAAGAAGTAAAACGCAAGGGAGGAAGGGAAAGATACACCCAACTAAATGCAGAGTTCCAGAGAATAGCAAGGCATTCTTCAGCAAACAATGCAAAGAAATAGAGGAAAAGATCAGAAGAGCAAAGACTAGAGATGTCTTCAAGTAAATTCGAAATATCAAAGGAACATTTCATCCAAAGATGGGCACAATAAAGGACAGAAATTAGGTGAAGACCTAATAGAAGCAGGTGAAATCAAGAAGAGATGGAAAGAATACATGAAAAAACTGTACAAAAAAGATGTTAATGACCCTGGTAACCATGATGGTGTGGTCACTCACCCAGAGCCAAACATTCTGGAGTGTGAAGTCAAGTGGGCCTTAGGAAGCACTGCTACCAATAAAGCTAGTGGAGGTGATGAAATTCCAGTAGAGCTATTTAAAATCCTAAAAGATGATGCTATCAAAGTGGTGCACTCAATGATGTCAACAAATTTGGAAAACCTAGAGGTGGCCACAGGACTGAAAAAGGTCAATATTCATCCCAATTACCAAGAAGGGCAGTATTAAAGAATGTTGAAACTGCCGGACAGTTGCACTCATCTCCCATGCTAGTAAGGTTTTGCTCAATATCCTGCATGTTAGGCTTCAGCCTATGTGAACCAAGAACATCCAGATGTTTCACCAGGGTTTAGAAAAGGCACAGGACTTAACAGACATTTCTCCAAAGAAGACATAAAAATGGCTAACAAACCCATGAAAATATGCTCAACATCACTCATTATCAAAGAAATGCAAATCAAAACCACAACGAGGTACCACTTTACACCAGTCAGAATGGCTGCAATCCAAAAATCTACAAGCAATAAAAGCTGGAGAGGATGTGGAGAAAAGGGAACCCTCTTACACTGTGGGTGGGAATGCAAACTAGTACAGCCACTATGGAAAACAGTGTGGAGATTCCTTAAAAAACTGCAAATAGACCTGCCATATGACCCAGCAATCCCATTGCTGGGCATACACACCGAGGAAACCAGAATTGAAAGAGCCACGTGTACCCCAATGTTCATCGCTGCATTGTTTACAATAGCCAGGACATGGAAGCAACCCAGATGCCCATCAACTGACGAATGGATAAGAAAGCTGTGGTACATATACACAATGGAATATTACTCAGCATTAAAAAAATATTCATTTGAATCAGTTCTACTCAGGTGGACGGAACTGGAGCCTATTATCCAGAGTGAAGTAAGCCAGAAGCAAAAACAACAATACAGTATACTAACGAATATATATGGAATTTAGAAAGATGGTAACGAGAACCCTGCATGCGAGACAGCAAAAGGAATGCAGATGTATAGAACAGACACGTGGACTCTGTGGATGAGGGCAAGGGTGGGATGATATGGGAGAATAGCATTGAAACATGTTAATTATCATATGTGAAATCAATCGCCAGCCCAGGGTTGATGCTCCGGGCTGGTACACCGGGATGTCCCAGGGGGAGGGAGTCGGGAGGGGGGAGGGGGGGTTCTGGAGGGGGAGCATGTGTAGACCCATGGCGGTTTCATGTCATTGTATGGCAAAACCAACACAATAAAGTAAAGAAAATTTAAAAAAAAAAAGGCACAGGAGCCAGAGATCAAATTGCCAACATTCACTGGATCATAGAGAAAGCAAGGGAATTCCAGAAAAACATCTACCTCTGTTTGATTGACTATGCTAAAGCCTTTGATTGTGTGAATCATAACAAACTGGAAAATTCTTAGAGATGGGAATACGGCCACTTTACCTGTCTCCTGAATTGGTCAAGAAGCAAGTTAGAACCTTATATGGAACAACTGAGTAGTTCAAAATTGAGAAAGGAGTACAACAAGGCTATTTATTGTCACCCTGTTTATTTCACTTACATGCAGAGCACATCATGTGAAATGCCAACTGAATGAGGTACAAGGTGAAATAAAGATTGCCAGGAGAAATATCAACAACCTCAGATATGTGGATGATCACTCTAATGGCAGAAAGCGAAAAGGGAACTAAGAATTTCTTGAAAGAGGAGAGTGAAAAAGCTGGCTTAAAACTCAATATTAAAAAAACTAAGATCATGGCATCTGATCCCATCGCTTCATCACTTTATGGCAAATAAAAGGGGGAAAGGTAGAAGCAGTGACAGATTTCCTCTTCTTGGGCTCTAGAAATCACTCTGGATGGTGACTGCAGCCATGAAATTAGAAGACAGTTGCTTTTTGGCAGGAAAACTATGACAAACCTAGACAGGATATTTAAGAGTAAAGACATCACTCTGCCAACAAAGGTCTGTGTAGTCAAGGCTGTGGTCTTTCCAGAAGTCATATATGGGTGAGAGAGCTGGACCGTAAAGAATGCAGAGCACCAAAGAATTAATGCTTTTGAACTGTGGGGCTGGAGAACACTTGAGAATCCCTTCGACAGCAAGGAGGTCAAACCAGTCAATCCTAAAGGAAATCAACTCTGAATACTGACTGAAAGGACTGATGCTGAAGCACCGATACTTTGGTCACCTGATGTGAACAGCTGACTCATTGGAAAAGACCCTGATGCTGGGAAAGATAGAAGGAGAAGAGAGCAACAGAGGATGAGATGGTTGGATGGCATCACCAATTCAATGAATGTGAACTTAAGCAAGCTCCAGGAGATGGGGAGGGATAGGGAAGCCTGGTGTGCTACAATCCATAGAGTTGCAAAGAGTCAGACTTGACTTGACAACTGAACAACAGCTACCCCCATGTTCACAATAACCAAGATAGAAAAACAACCTACGTGCTCACTGATGGATGAATGAATAGCTTTTTTAAATGGCATATATATGTTTACTATATGGCATAACTACACACACACACACATATTTATATATAGGCTTTCCTGATGGCTCAGTGGTAAAGAACCCACCTGCAGTGCAGGAGGCTTGCAGGAGACATAGATTTGATGCTGGGGTCAGGAAGATCCCCTAGAGAAGGAAATGGCTACCCACTCCAGTATTATTGCCTTGGAAATCCTATGGACAGAGGTGGGCCACAGTCCATGGGGTCTCAAAAGAGTTGGACACTACTGAGCGCCTAAACAATAACAACAAACATATATGTATATAAAATATATATCAGCAATAAAAAAGGAAATCTCGCCACTTGTGAAAAGATGCATGGATCTTGAGGGCATTATGCTAAGTGAAATAGACAAAGACAAATTATCTCACTTCTACATGGAATTTAAAAACACAGACACACAAACAAAAACCGAACTCGAATACACAGAACAGAATGGTGGGTATCAGTGGTGAGGGTGAGGTGGGGTGAGGTATTTGAATGGGTGAAGGAGATCAAAAGGTACAAACTTCTGTTTATAAAATATTAAGTCCAGGCAATGTAATGTACAGCACGGCAACTATAGTTAATAACACGCTGCTTACTTGAAATTTGCCAAGAAAGTAGATCTTCAAAGTTCTTATGAAAAGAAAAGAATTGTAACTGTGTAGTAACAGATGTTAAGGAGTCTAACTGTGATCGTTTTGCAGTATATACAAATATCAAATTATGTTGTACATCTGAAACTAATATGTTAATTTTTAAAATAAGCATGAAAACAATCTGCAGAATGTTTAACTGAGTTATAATTCAGCTGCCACATAAAGGAAACCGGGCCTAAGGGATGACCCTAGGGCAGGCAGGGTTAATGGCTGCTTGGGCAGGGCTCTCCAAGGGCTCTCTTCCACGTGGGATCCAGAGATTCCCAGCAGTGACTGGGTCAGCAGTGACTGTCGCACAAGTAGGAACCGCAGTGGGGTCCTTGGTGGCGTGAAGTAAAGGAAGGCGCAGTGCCCAGGAGCTGCCTGTGGACTGGCAGCACTTGGGTCTCATCCCCGCTAGCCCGCCTCATGGTTCTGGTCTTCCCTTCCTCACACGGCCTCTGCCTCTTCACAGACTCCTCCTAGCTCTGCTTTCTTTTTCCTGATAAACAGTGAAAATTTCAGGTGACGATTAAGGAAACTCTGTCTCCATTTTATATCCACAGCCTGATACAGGTCTTAATGTATAGTAAGTATTTAATATGTGTTATATGACTGATTTTTAAAAAAGAAACTAAGAATGGTTAACAATATTAATGCTTTGAAGTATCATATTTCTACATGGAATGAAAATTACAGGTTAAATCATCATTGCAGAGTAATACAGTAACATCATTGCACACACTAATATTTTGTTATTATGGAGATGAGAACAAAGTAAGTATTATGTGTGGCAAATAATAAATAAAATTGGCATTGCTGATAACTGGAAGAATATTTTCTTAGTCCCAAGTGTATCTTACTGAACAAGTGATAGCAACTAAGCTAGTAAAATTAGGCCTAATGATGGGATGTTGGAGTAATAAGTGAGAAGTTAGCCCTTCTAAAGTTAGTATGAAAGAAAAATAAGCAAAACAACCAAGCCAACTAGATATCAAGATACATATAATTAAATGAGGTGGTATAATCACATCAGTAAACAAATTCACATTTAATTGTTATTTACTTATTGGAAGGAAATGTTTATAACCTCCAGGTAAAAAGGCTCTTAACACACAGAAAACAAAAATAAAATTAGAGAAAAGATTAATGAATTCAGTCATTATAAAATGTAGAATTTCTTTATGAACCATTCTACTAACAGCAGTAAAAGATAAGCAACCAACTGAGAGAAGATTTTTGCTAGTGCATAATATATGAGGGTTAAAATCTAAAGTGAATTACTATTAATAATAAAAAGGAAACAATGACAGAAAAGTATGCAAAAGAAAGAACCGTCAATAGGAAAAGAAATAAGGATGGCCAATACAATTTTTAAAATATGGCTAGTCTTCTAAGTAATCAGAGAAATAGGTAAAAATGTTTAAGTTCTATAATAAAGTAAATATCAGCCAGGGTATAGGAAAATGGGGTCTTTCCTATACCGTTGGCAGGGAGAATGGTATAAATAGGTGCATGTGAAGGACATTTTAAAGTATGTATGAGGTGAGCTTGTATTGCTATGAACTTTCCCCTTAGCACTGCTTTCACAGTGTCCCATAGGTTTTGGGCTGTTGTGTTTTCATTTT
>ML661885.1:32398330-32661183 GCA_007570785.1 Antilocapra americana
GTTGCTGGTGAATTTGCTTGGTATATCTTACTCTGGAGCTTGTTGGCCCTTGGGGGTTGATTAATTTCAGTTTTGGTATGGAGGAGGTTGATGAGTTCCTATCGATTAATTAACTCTTGGATCCAGGAGTTTTCTGGAATTCTCAGGGTCTGGGTTTAGTCTCCTGTCTTCCAGTAGCCTCAGGGCTCTTTTATCTCTGCACTGATGGTGGCAGAACCTCTAGTTTATTGATGAGAAGTTTCTTCACAGTGAGGGACACCCTGTCAGGTACACAAAGTTACATGTCATGGACCAGAAGGAGAAGAGAGGAATCCGATGGTGAGGGAGTGAAGTGGCCAGTGATTGCTCCTCTGTGTGCCCTCCACAGCCTGGTCCCTTGGAGATGTTCACAGAGTTATATCGAAATGTGAAGAGTGTGGAAGGAGACAGAATTGACCAGAGAGAGAAAGGAGAGAGTCAGATGGATAGAGACAGATCCAGCCAGTGGTCAGTTATTTCAGTGTTCTTCACAGCTGGTAAATCTCAAGCAGAGTCCCAGAGTTGGGTAGAGAATATACAGAGGAAGAGGATGTTGAAGGTGTCTTGGTAGAAGAAAAGAGAAAAGAAAAAGAAAAAAAGAAAAAAGGAGAGATAAGAATGGGGAGAGAGCAGTCAAGCCACTGATCTCACTCCAAGGTAACGATGAGTATTGGAGCTTGGGTCCTTAAAGGTACAAAGTTGATACCCAATACTAATAGGCAAAGATTAAAAATCTAGAGTAAAGACGGGATTCTCAAAATACTATTACAAAGAAAAAGATAGAAAGAAAGATAAGGAAGAGAAAGAAAAACAAAAACAAAAAAAAAAAAAAAAAAAAGAGGAGAAACAAGAATGGGGAGAGAGCAGTCAAGCCAATGATCTCACTCCCAGGTAGCAATGGGTACTGGAGCTTGGATCCTTAAAGGTACAAAGTTGATACCAAATACTAATAAGCAAAGATTAAAAATCTAGAGTAAAGACTGGATTCTCAAAAGTACTATTATGAAAAAAAGAAAGAAAGAATGATAAAGAAGAAAATACAACAACACCAACAACAGCAGCAACAACAAAAATCAATAAAAAAAATTAAAAAAAAGGGGAATAAAGTGGAGATATAAAAGATAAGAAAGGAGATAGGACGGAGAATGCAATAAGGGAGAAAGAGGAGATTAAAAAAAAGGAAAAAAAAAAAAAAAGAAAAAAAAGGAAAAAAAAAAAAAGAAAATAACAAGGTTATAGGGGACTTAAAAATTCTAAAAAAAAAAAAAGGGGGGGTATAAAAAAGTTTTAAAAATTTAAAAGATGTTCTTAGTACAGTTATAACTAAGGCTTTCTCTGGTGCTGGTGCGTACAGCGAGGGGTCAGTTTATTTTTCAGACAATTCCTTGGGTCCGGCTTGTACTTCTCATGGTCTATAGACTCCAAAGCTGTTGCCTCTGCTAGCTTAAGCGTCTTCTGTTTGCTGGTCTTTTATGTGTCTATTCAGTGCTCTGGAGTTTGCCCTGCTCCTGCTGAGTGCGCTTCCCCCGCCCCTTCTGCTCGGCTCTCTGTCGTCCGCCCGGCTCAGTTGGGCAGTGCGGCTTCTCCCCTCCCCCGGCCCAACCGCTCGGCTTTCCCGACGTGCAGCTAAGCACGTCTTCTTAGGTGTGCAGAGCACCGATCCGTCCAGAATCCCCAGTAGTCTTGGTTAGCACCTAGCTCTGTGCGCAATTTGGCCGAGGAAGCCTCGCCGGGGCTGGGCTATGCCCGCTGCACTCGGGCGGGGGCTGGGCCGGTCCGCAGCCCGAAGGCGCCCAGATCTCCTCGGCCGGCCGCCTCCCTGCCGACTCCGCACGCCCTTTGTTCTGTGGCACCCGGCCGGCCGCCTCTCTGCCGACTCCACACCTCTCCTTGTTCTGCGTGGACCTGGCAGGGGGGCTCTTCCTGGGGAAGGCTACTTCTCAGTCTATCTCCGGTTAGCCCCCTGGGTTGGGTCGCTCAGGCTGCTCAGTTCCCTGAGCGCGCGGCCCGCCCCTCCCTGAGCAGTCCGCTTTGGCTAGTGGGGGGTGGGGCGTCCGCCGCCGCCGCTTCCCTGTGCCTTGCAGCCAGAGATGTAGCTTGCAGGGCTTAATTATTAATCTGCTTTTACTCCCAGCTATCTTGCTCTCCAAGATTCACCGCAAATCCGCCCGAGAGAATGCTCCCTGGTATTCGGAAACCTTTCTCCTCTTTTTTTTTTTTTTCCTCTTTATTCCAGACTCCCCTTCCGGGACGGATCCCCGCCCCCAACTCTGTCTCTCCCTTTACTTTTTTCTCTCTCTTTTTTCTTTTGTCCTACCTCCTCTCGTCAGCAATGGGCCGTCCCTTCAGATGCCCGATGTCCTCTGCCAGCATTTAGATCCTGTTTTATGGAGTTTGCACGGTCTTTAAAAGTTCTTCTGGTATATTTATTGGGGAGAGAGTGGTTTCCCCGTCCTATTCCTCCGCCATCTTAGTTCCCCTCTGCACAATTTATTCTATGAGGCCAACGTTACTCTGATACCCAAACTAGGCAAGGATATACAATAAAAACAATAGACTGATATGTTCTGCATGTACATGAATGCAACAACTCTGAACACAATTTTAGCAAAATTAAAATATAAAGGCAGTAAGAGGGACAATACAGCACGACCAGGTGGAGATTATCTGAGCAGTGCAAGTTTGGTTTAATATTTGAAATACATCGCAATGAAATTTACCATTTCAATAGACAAGAAGAAAAACTAAATGTGAGATCTTTCAGTAAATGTAAAGAGCACATTAAAATCCAACATCCTTACTTACACATCACAGCAAACTAGAAATGAAAGAGAACTTCCTTGACCTAGTAAAAGGCATCTACAGAAAGCTAGCAACATATACTTAATGAGGAAAAATTAAATGTCATCCTTTCCTGCCTCTACCGTAAGATTGAGAATAGGCCCAGGACGTCTTCTCTCACTGCTGCTATTCAACATGGTACTAGAGGTTCCAACCAGAGTTGTCAGGCAAGAAAAATAAAAGGAATCCAGACTGGAAAGAAAGTAAAGCTCTCTTTATCCACAAGTGCCATGATCATTATGAAGGAAATAATCTGGAATTTATTTAAAATAAAAACTATTGGAATGATAAGTGAGTTTATCAAAGTTGCAAGAAATAAGATCCTTATATAAAATTCAATTGCATTTCTACATACAGCAACAACCAGAAACTGACAGTATATAAAAAAAAAGCATTTAAAATAGCACAGTGTTCATAAATCAGTAGAGTTGGTATTGATAAGATGTATCCCCAAGTTCTTAAGTTTGTCTATAGATCCAGTGTGATCAATCCTAGTAGGCTTTTTTTTTTCCTTCTTGGTAGAATATAGTATTGCAAAGGACCTAGAATACCAAAAATAACAGCAAAGAGTTCTTAGACTACCAGACTTTAGGCTTATTATAAAGCTAATAATCAAGTCAATGACAATGTGATATTAGCATCAGTAGACCAAATGATCCACAGAACAGAGTCTAGATATAGACGTGTAAATGAACATCTGTGGCCAATTAATTTTACACAAAAACTAAGGATAACCTTTTCAACAAATGGTGCTGGAACAACTGGACATCTATTTTCGCCTTTGCAGTAGGCTGAATAATAGTTCAGCCTACTGTGGTCCACTAGAGAAGGGAATGGCAAACCACTTCAGTATTCTTGCCTTGAGAACCCCATGAACAGTATGAAAAGGCAAAATGATAGGACACTGAAAGAGGAACGCTCCAGGTCGGTAGGTGCCCAGTATGCTGCTGGAGACCAGTGGAGAAATAACTCCAGAAAGAATGAAGGGATGGAGCCAAGGAAAAACAATACCCAGTTGTGGATGTGACTGGTGATAGAAGCAAGGTCTGATGCTGTAAAGAGCAATACTGCTTAGAAACCTGGAATGTTAGGTCCATGAATCAAGGAAAATTGGAAGTGGTCAAACAAGATGGCAAAAGTGAACGTCAACATTCTAGGAATCAGTGAACTAAGATGGACTGGAATGGGTGAATTTAACTCAGATGACCATTATATCTACTACTGTGGGCAGGAATCCCTTAGAAGAAATGGAGTAGCCATTATGGTCAACAAAAGAGTCTGAAATGCAGTACTTGGATGAAATCTCAAAAATGACAGAATGATCTCTGTTCATTTCCAAGGCAAACCATTCAATATCACGGTAATCCAAGCCTGTGCCCCAACCAGTAACGCTGACAAAACTGAAGTTGAACAGTTCTATGAAGACCTGAAGACCTTTTAGAACACCCAAAAAAGATGACCTTTTCATTATAAGGGACTGGAATGCAAAAGTACGAAGTCAGGAAAAACCTGGAGTCACAGGCAAATTTGGCTTTGGAGTACAGAATGAAGTGGGGCAAAGACTAATAGTTTTGCCAAGAGAATGCACTGGTCATAGTAAATACCCTCTTCCAACAACACAAGAGAAGACTCTACACATGGACATCACCAGATGGTCAACACCAAGATCAAACTGATCATATTCTTTGCAGCCAACAATGGAGAAGCTCTATACAGTCAGCAAAAACAAGACTGGGAGCTGACTGTGGCTCGAATCATGAATTCCTTATTGCCAAGTTGAGACTTTAATTGAAGAAAGTAGGGAAAACCACTAGACCATTCAGGTATGACCTAAATCAAATCCCTTATGATGATACAGTGTAAGTGAGAAATAGATTTAAGGGACTAGATCTGATAAACAGAGTGCCTGATGAACTATGGATGGAGGTTCGTGACACTGTACAGGAGACAGGGATTAAGACCATCCCCATGGAAAAGAAATGCAAAAAAGCAAAATGGCTATCTGAGGAGGCCTTACAAATAACTGTGAAAAGAAGAGAGGCGGAAAGCAAAGGAGAAAAGGAAAGATACACTCATTTGAATGCAGAGTTCCAAAGAATAGCAAGGAGAGGTAAGAAAGCTTTCCTCAGTGATCAATGCAAAGAAATAGAAGAAAACAATAGAATGGGAAAGACTAGAGATTGCTCCAAGAAAATCAGACATACCAAGGGAATATTTCATGCAAAGATGAGCTCAGTAAAGGACAGAAATGGTATGGACCTAACAGAAGCAGAAGGTATTAAGAAGAGGTGTCAAGAATACACACAGAACTGCACAAAAGGGCTCTTCACGACCCAGGTAATCACAATGGTGTGATCACTCACCTAGAGCCAGACATTTGGAATGCAAAGTCAAGTGGGCCTTAGGAAGCATCACTACCAACAAAGCTAGTGGAGGTTATGGAATTCCAGTTGAGCTATTTCAAATCATGAAAGATGATGCTGTGAAAGTGCTGCACTCAATATGCCAAGAAATTTGGAAAACTCAGCAATGGCCACAGGACTGGAAAAGGTCAGTTTTCATTCCAATCCCAAAGAAAGGCAATGGAAAAGAATGCTCAAACTACCACACAATTGCACTCGTCTCACATGGCTAGTAAAGTAATGCTCAAAATTCTCGAAGCCAGGCTTCAGCAATATGTGAACCGTGAACTTCCAGATGTTCAAGCTGGTTTTAGAAAAGGCAGAGAAACCAGAGATCAAATTGCCAACATCCGTTGGATCATTGAAAAAGCAAGAGAGTTCCAGAAAAACATCTATTTCTGCTTTATTGACTATGCTAAAGCCTTGGGCTGTGTGGATCACTATAAACTGTGGAAAATTCTGAAAGAGATGGGAATACCAGACCACCTGACCTGCCTCCTAAGAAATCTGCATGCAGGTCAGGAAGCAACAGTCAGAACTGAACATGGAACAGACTGGTTCCAAATAGGAAAAGGAGTACATCAAGGCTATATATTGTCACCCTGCTTATTTAACTTACATGCAGAGTACATCATGAGAAATGCTGGGCTGGAAGAAGCACAAGCTGGAATCAAGATTGCTGGGAGAAATATCAATAACCTCAGATATGCAGATGACACTACCCTTATGGCAGAAAGTGAAGAGGAACTAAAAAGTCTCTTGATGAATGTGAAAGAGGAGAGTGAAAAAGTTGGCTTAAAGCCCAACATTCAGAAAACTAAGATCATGGCATCTGGTCCCATCACTTCATGGGAAATAGATGGGGAATCAGTGGAAACAGTGGCAGACTTTATTTTGGGGGGCTCCAAAATCACTGCAGATGGTGATTGCAGCCATGAAATTAAAAGATGCTTACTCCTGGAAGGAAAGTTATGACCAACCTAGACAGCATATTAAAAAGCAGAGACATTACTTTGCCAATAAAGGTCAGTCTAGTCAAGGCTATGATTTTTCCAGTGGTCATATATGGATGTGAGAGAACACTGTGAAGAAAGCTAAGCACTGAAAAATTGATGCTTTTGAACTGTGGTGTTGGAGAAGACTCTTCAAAGTCCCTTGGACTGCAAGGAGATCCAACCAGTCTATCCTAAAGGAGATCAGTCCTGGGTGTTCATTGGAAGCACTGATGTTGAAGCTCAAACTCCAATCCTTTGGCCACCTCATGAGAAGAGTTGACTCACTGGAAAAGACCCAAATGCTAGGAAGGATTGGGGACAGGAGGAGAAGGGGATGACAGAGGATGAGATGGCTGGTGGCATCACCGACTCGATGGACATGAGTTTGGGTGGACTCCAGGAGTTGATGATGGACAGGGAGGCCTGGCGTGCAGCAATTCATGGGGTTGCAAAGAGTTGGACACGACTGAGCGACGGAGCTGAGCTGAATAATAGTTACCCAAAGGTATTAGGTTCTAACCCCTATAACCTGTGAATATTACCTTATACATAAAAAGGATCTTTGTGAAAGTGATTAAGGATCTTCAGCTACACTGAGAGGTTATCTAGACAGAGCCTAAATTCAAATTGCAGTGTTTCCTTATAAGAGATTATAAACTCACAGAAGAGACTATGTGAAGAGGGAGGCAGAGAATGGAATGATGTGCCCACAACCCAACATGCTGACAGCCACCAGAAGTTAGAAGCAAGGAATGCATCCTCTTCCAGAACGTGCAGAGACCATGGCCCCACTGACACCTTGACTTTAGACTTCTGTCCTCAGAACTGTGAGAGAATATATTTCTGTTGTTTCAAGTCACAGATTTTGAAGTAATTTGTTAGAGTAGCCATATGAAACCTAAAGTCTTATACTGAGGTTACCTCAAAATGGGTCACGGATCTTAATGTAAAGCTTGAAACACTGACACTTCTAAATGATAACATAAAAGGACATCTTTGCAACTCTGGAGTAGGCAAAGGTTTCTTGTGTATAACACCAAAAGTCAGATCTATTAAAGAGGAAATAGATAATTGAACTTTGTCAAAATTAAGAAATTATGTTCTTGGAAAGATAGTCTTAAGAAAATATAAAACAAGCCACAGACTGGGAGAAACTTCTGCACACATATATCTAATAAAGGACTAGTATCCAGAATATATAAAGAACGAACAAAATTCATAATAATAATTAAATGAATTAAGTTTTAAAAATGGGCCAAATTATTGAACCTGACATCACATCAAAGAAGATACATGAATTGTAAGTGACCTCATGAGAATATACTCATCATTATTAGTCATTAGAAACCTACAGAATGAAAACACAGTGAGCTAACACTATTGAAATGCCTCAGGTTTAAGGCTGATCATACCAAGTTTTGACAGGATGTGAAGCATCTGAAATCTCCTACACTGCTGGTGGGAGTGTAAAATGGTAGAATCATGTTAGAAAATAGCAAATAGCATTTTCTAAAATGTTAAATATGCATCTATCATATGACTCAGTCTTTCCACTTACCCATTCTCTTATCCAAGAAAGATGAAAGTATACACTCATGTACAGACTTGTACATAGCAGCACTACTTGTAATAGCCATAGTTTGAGAGCAAGCCAAATGTCTGGTGGATAGATAAATACATTGTGACATAGCTATACAATAAATATTGCTTGCTAAGTCACTTCTGTCATATCCTACTCTTTATGATACTATGGACTATAGCCTGCCAGGTTCCTCTGTCCATGGAATTCTTCAGGCAAAGATAACCAGAGTGGGTTGCCATTTCCTCCTCCAGGGAATCCTCACAACCTGGGGTTGAACCCACATCTCTTATGTCTCCTGCACTGGCAGTCGGGTTCTTTACAACTAGCGCCACCTGGGAAAGCCCAGGCAATAAACTGTTACTTGGCAATAAAAAGCAAACTATTAATACTATCAACAAGGATGAATCGCAAAATAATTGTGCAGAGTGAAAAAGGGCCTAAAATGTACTGTATCATTAGATTCATATAAAATTCTAGAAAGTAACAAATTTATATTAGAATCCAATAAATTTATATAGGAAACAAATCAGTGGTTGCTGAGTAGGAAGGGTCAAAGAAAAATTATAAAGAGATACAAGGAAACATTATGGGTAATAGATAATGTTCCTTAGCTTTATTATGGGATAGTTTCATGAGTGAATTTGTAAGTCAAACTTTATTAAACAATATACTTTAAACATGCAGTTTATGTCAATGATTCCTTAATAATGCTACTAAAATGTTAATTTGAGGATTAGGTATTGAGTTTTATAAAAATTTTCTATTGGTTTAATTATATATTTTCATATTTCTGCTTTTATTAATAACATTGAAATAGCATTGTAATATACACTTCCTCTATTTGCAGTGTCAGCATTCATTCCCCTTTAATTTGGTAGCAATACCATAATTTCTTTCTAAGACTGTATATCTGCACTACTGGCTCCATCTTTGGCATCATCACTTAAGGTTAAATCAGTCAGTACTTTGTATCCCCCTGGTCATAGTGATTGGCTCATAGATGGGCACTTGACCTACTTAGAACCAATGATTCACAGTGAGCATTTACTGTGATTTCTAGGACAAGGGACTCCCCAGTATCTAAGATCGTAAAGAGTCTGCCTGCAAAGCAGGAGACCCAGGTTCCATCCCTGGGTCAGGAAGATTCCCTTGGAGAAGGAAATGGCAACCCACTCCAGTACTCTTGCCTGGAAAATCCCATGGATGGAGGAATCCAGCAGGCTACAGTCCATGGGGTTGCAAAGAGTCAGACATGAGTGAGTGACTTCACTTTCTAGGACAAGGATTTGTCATTGGCTGTGAGAATGAAGGGACAGAAACAAAACCAACCTACAGTAACTTACTGTTACTGTAGTAAGGTGAGAGCCTCTCCAAATATGGACCCATCGGCAGGATGGAGCTTAGAGGCTGTTAATAGAGAAAATGGGCCTTGATTACATCATCTAGTCAACCTAGCAGTTCTTAAAGCTAGATCTATTCTTAGACTTTTGCGTAATATGAATCATTAAGTTCTCTTTTTGCCTAAGCCAGCTGGTCAAAAGAGGGCTGATTCCATGGTGAAAAATTATTTTAACATATAACTATACTTTTTACATTGAGATTTGGACTTTATTTTAGGTTGTTACCTCTAAGTTTATGGATGATATTTGTTACATTTTTATCAATAGCAACAGTAAACAGGGATTTAATAAATTACAAATGCTTTTTAAAACGGGAAATTTTTCCATTCCAAAGTTTTACTATTCTCCTCAAAAATGTATATTTACAAAAATAGACTTAGAAAGTAATTTCTTTGGTGCCAGAGAGGGGGGATTAAAGATTTATGGGATCTTTCAATCTTGAAGCTGTATTTTCTGACTTTGACATTTTCCCTACGCCCATGCTACAAAAGAGAAAAAAATCTGTAACATACTATATTTTTAAGCCATTTAGATTTTTTTTTCTACTCCTACAACAGATTTTTAAAAAACATTTGAGATTTACTTTCAGTGTTTGCCAAAATAGATTTCTTACTCCTGGAATAATGGTACCAGGTGAATATTAAGAAAAGTGACTATATTCTTAAAACATTAAAACAAACATTGTTCCCTCATATGCCTTTTTCTTTTTTTTAAGAAAAATGTAGTTCAGCATGCAACATTAATTCAGTCACTGAAGTCACAAAAAAAAGAACTTTCAAGGAAACTATATTCTCAGATCTTTTACTAAAGAGCAAATAGGTATTCAATGTTTTTTCTGTCTACAAATATACCAACTTACCAGAGGAACAAAAGAGAAGGGTGAGGGTATCTTACTATACATACAAGATAATAAAAGCATGAAGCATATTCTTTTATAATATTGATATAATACATTCTGCTGGGAGGTCTGTTACTGGTACTTTAGGAACCCAGTAGAATCAAATGTGAGAAAGAAAAAAAAAGAGAAATCAAGAACTATAAACAACATGTAAGCTGCTTTGGAAAGTAGTCTAACAGCGGTTAAACATAGAGTTTTCATATGACACACAAATTCCATGCCTAGATATATACCCAAGAGAAATAAAATCTTGTATACTAATGTTCACAGTAGCATCATTCATAATAGCCAAAAAGTATAAACAACCCAAATGGATGGATGGATAAATAATACGTGATATATCTACACAATAAAATACTATTCGACCATAAAATGAATGAAGTATTGATACATACCATAACATGAATAAACCTTACAGTAAGTGAAGAAAACCAGTTGCAATAGGCTATACATTGTATAATTTCATTTCTATGAACAGGCAGATCTACAGAGACAAAGATTAGTGGTGGTCAAGGGCTGGGGAGAAACGGGGAGTAATTGCTAATGTGTATACATGTTGGGCAGAGGCAAGGGATGATCAAAATGCTTTAACATTGATTGATGGGAGGCAGTCCCAACCTCTGACAGTCCAGTGGTTAAGACTCCATATTTTCCACTCAGGGGTGTGGTTCAATCCCTGGTCGGGGAACTAAGATCCCACATGCGTGCGGCAGGGCTAATAAATAAAAAGAAACCAAAATTGCTTGGGGTGACTGCACAACTCTGTGGCTACAGTAAAATCATTGACTTACATATTTTAAATAAATAGTGTCATATATCTCAATGCAAACCATCACAGAAACAACAACACAAGAAAAAGTCTGGAGTCATCTTCTGTGCTAAATATGTACAAGTTTTTAAAACTCTATTGATATTTTTGCCTTCAGCTTGTTGAAGTATTTTTCAAGAAATTTGAAGTTTTTGGTTAGGGAAATTGATAAAATCAAGTTGTTCCTGTAATTTTATTGAGGGGGAAATGGTGAGATAAAGTGGTGATCCCCTCTCTTGCCAAAACTCTCATCTGGAATGCTTTTTCATTGTGAGGATTATTTGGGTGAAAGCACCCTCTTTATTTTAGTGTCTTTGTTAAGTCTGATAGTTTTATCTAAAACTAGTGAAGCTATAAGAAATGACTTAAACCTATGAGCATTTTTATTCTTGATAACATTCAAAGTCTGGGAAAACCACAAAAAACACTATATTTTTGGCTTTTGATTGGAGTCTGCAAAATTCCAAGTACTAAACCCTTTATCCTAAAAAGAAAACCTATCTCTTGACTTCAAGACTGCCAAGATACATGGCCCATCTAAGTGATTTTGTTGTTAGAGAAAACTTTGATATGTAATATTTCTTTCCCAAACATGTTATAGTTTAAAAATAACATTTTTATTTACTTTATTGTTTATCCATTTTTGGTAATAGTAAAAACTGCCATTGCTCACATATCCAGAGTCTAATTGAAAATCTTTGCAGAGGGCCTAGAAGAAATATCATGAATATATGTAAGGTATGAACCTACTAAATTCCTTTGGACAAGGGGAAAGCATTAGTGAGAACATCAATGCACTAGAGTTTCTCATGGTCTGGAACCTCCAATTTTCTCTTTTCTTCCTTACTCTACCTACTTTCCTCTCTCCGTCTCCTCATTTCCGTGTCTGTCTGTCTGTCTCTCTCTGACTCTTACCTCCCAATGTCAGCCACAGTCTCAGCAAAGTTTCCTCCCTTCATTCAGGTACTCATCTGCTGAATACCTGCCAGGAGAGACCCAATATCTAATAGAAAAATCTATCAGCACCAATAGAAAAACTAAGAGAATGCATTTGACTGTTGGTGTATTAACCTGATCTCCTTAATACTTAAAGACTTACTGGTTTATACCTCTGGCTTATACCTCTGTTAACAAAGGCAATTTTTTAATTAAAACATCCCATGTCAAAACCACTGCAAAAAACTAACATTCCTATAACAGAAGGTGAAGGTCTCAGATAATGAGAGGTGCTTGACATCTGAGCAGAGTACAGGAAAACTGTTTGAAAGAGAAGGTTGGTGACAAAAGGGCCTGATGTCATAATTACCAAGTCAGCTTTATTTTGCACTACATGTGGGAGGAAACGTTCAGATAATTTTGTTGTACCTAATTATGAAGATATCTATATCTATATCCATCAGTTAGTGATAATGGCTCAAAGTTGGCTGGGTTCAGCACCATAGCTATTATATGTGGGAAGAAAAAGATTCTCCAAAGAGAGAGCTATTACCCAAGTTTCAGCAAGCTTCAGGTACATTAGTTCATTGATCAAATAGCTCTTGTGTTGCAACTATAGGTTTTAGGGTTATTTTGCTAGGTGCTCAGGATGATTAAAATGTAAACATAGATCTTCATGAAGTTTCAAACTTGATTCAGTGAGTCAGATTTTTTTTTTTTTTTTTAGGTATTCCCCAATACCTACTCTGCACAATGGGGAGAATAATGTGGTGAGGGCTATATGTTGAGTGTCTAGTTCTCAATGCATGCTAGTTTCCTCAAAGAGTTTTATAATATCTTAAAGAACATACAGTAAGTCACTTTCACGCAAATAAGTGCCATTCCAAGAGCACATTCCTTTGTAAGTCCAACAAAGTTAGTCTAGGTACTAAACTAACACAGCCAGCTATATAGTACTGTACTGTAATAGGTTTATAATATTTTTTGCATAAGTAATACATTAAAAAACACGCAAAAAAAGGCATTTTTAATCTTCAGTACAGTACCTTGAAAAACAGTAGTACAGTACAACAGTTGGCATACAGGGCCTGGGATCGAGTGAACAGGCAAGAACAGATACTGACTGGAGGAGGGAAAGAATGTGGGAGATTGTAGAGCTGAAGGATCATCAGCAATTGAAGATGGAGGGCAAGCTGCAATTCCATTCACACCTGACACTGATGGAACACGTTTGCATCTTTGAAAATCTGCAATTTGAAGGTCTGTATGTAGGGGACTTAACTGCACAATAGATAAGAAATGATTTTGGCAATTTGATATTGGGTGTTTAATGAGATGTTTTTCCCCCTGTGATTGACTACTGGAGCTCACAGAAAGGAAACAAATGTTGCTAACCAGAATCTCTATTCCCACCATGCACTCCTACTGCCTGCAGGGAATCGTAAAAGGAACTATAGGAAGTCTGGGGCTGGAAAGTAGTGAGTAGCATCACGGACTCAATGTACGTGAATTTGAGCAAACTCCAGGAGATAGTGAAAGACAGAGGAGCCTGGCGTGCTGCAGTCCAAGGGGTCACAGAAGACCCAGGAATTGAACTTCAACAGTAGTGAGATTAAAGTAGTGCTGAAAAGTGTATTTATACACTTCATTTGTAAAAGTATGTAGACAACAGAGAAAATGAAGGCCTGAGAATGGCAAGAGGGCCATTATAATTGCAAAAGTTCATGAAAAATTGAGTTAGAGTAATGAGAAATAGATGGGGAAACAATGGAAATAGTGACAGACTTTATTTTCTTGAGCTCCAAAATTCTTGCGGACTGTGACTGCAGCCATGAAATTAAGACACTTGTTTCTTGGAAGAAAAACTATGACAAACTTAGCATATTAAAAAGCATAGACATTACTTTTCCAACAAAGGTCCATATAGTCATAGCTATGGTTTTTCCAATAGTCATGTACGGATTTGAGAGTTGGACCATAAAGAAGGTTGAGCATTGAAGAATTACTGCTTTTGAATTGTGGTGTTGGTGAAGACTCTTGAGAGTACCTTGGACAGCAAGGAGATCAAACCAATCAATTCTAAAGGAAATTAACCCTGGATATTCATTGGAAGAACTGATGCTGAAGCTGAAGCTCCAATACTTTGGAGACTTAATGTGAAGAGATGAATCACTGGAAAAGACCCTGATGCTAGGAAAGACTGAGGGCAGGAGGAGAAGGGGACAACAGGGGATGAGATGTTTGAATGGCATCATTGACTCAATGGACATGAGTTCGAGCAAACTCTGGAAGATAGTGAAGGACAGGGAAGCCTGGCATGCTGCAGCTCACAGGGTCGCAAAGAATCAGACATGACTGGGTGACTGAACAACAATGACAGTGGTAGTCAAGAAGAAAGGACAGATAGACCGTATTAGGGCACAGGAGAAAAGAAGGAAGAAGAGAAATTTCCCTTTTACCATACATTCAGGATTAGGAGCAAGATGTAGAGGGAATACACTGTCTTTTAAGTTTGGGACATGTTAAAAGTGCAACATTTTGGAACCCTCCTACACTGTTGGTGGGGATGTATTAATAAATTGGTCTAGTCAATAAACTGGTATAGCCACTATGAAAACAACATGGGGTTTCCACAAAAAGACCCCAAAAACTAGAGCTGCCATATGACCTGCAATTCCACTCATGGGCACATATCTGCAAAAAACTATAATTCAAAAAGATACATGTATCCCAATGTTCAATGCAGCATTATTTACAACAGCCAAGACATGGAAGCAACCTAAAAGCCCATCAACAGATGGATGGATAAAGATGTGCTACATATATACAATGCAATACTACTCAGACATGAAAAAGAATCAAACAATGCATTTGAACCTAGAGATTATCATACTAAAAGAAAAAATACCATATGATATCACTTGTATGTAAACTCTAAAATATGACACAAAATAATAAATCTACAAAATAGAAACAACTCACAGATAGAGAACAGTCTGTGGTTGCCAACGAGGTGGGGAGGGGATGGGAGGGATGGATTAGGATTATGGGATTAGTAGATGCAAACGATATATTACATACAGAATGGATAAGCAACAAGGTCCTACTGTATAGTACAGACAATTGTATTCAGTATCCTGTGATAAACCATAATGGAAAATAGTATGATTGAATTTCTAACACTTTGCTGTATAGTGGGAACACAACTCTGTTGATCAACATTTTTTTTTTATTGTGTTGGTTTTGCCATACAATGACATGAAACCACCATGGGTTTACATATGCTCCCCCTCCAGAACTCCCCTCCTTCCTCCCTCCCGATTCCCTTCCCCTGGGTCATCCCGGTGCACCAGCCCCGAGCATCAACCCTGGGCTGGCGACTGATTTCACATATGATAATTAACATGTTTCAATGCCATTCTCCCATATCATCCCACCCTTGCCCTCTTCAACAGAGTCCACGAGTCTGTTCTATACATCTGCGTTCCTTTTGCTGTCTCGCATGCAGGGTTCTCCTTACCACCTTTCTAAATTCCATATATATGTGTTAGTATACTGTATTTTTGTTTTTCCTTCTGGCTTACTTCACTCTGGATAATAGGCTCCAGTTCCGTCCACCTGAGTAGAAATGATTCAAATGAATTTTTTTTTTAATGCTGAGTAATATTCCATTGTGTATATGTACCACAGCTTTCCTATCCATTTGTCAGTTGATGGGCATCTAGGTTGCGTCCATGTCCTGGCTATTGTAAACAAGGGGATTGCTGGGTCATATGGCAGGTCTATTTGCAGTTTTTTAAGGAATCTCCACACTGTTTTCCATAGTGGCTGTACTAGTTTGCATTCCCACCAACAGTGTAAGAGGGTTCCCTTTTCTCCACATCCTCTCCAGCATTTATTGCTTGTAGATTTTTGGATGGCAGCCATTCTGACTGGTGTAAAGTGGTACCTCATTGTAGTTTTGGTTTGCATTTCTCTGATAATGAGTGATGTTGAGCATCTTTTCATGTGTTTGTTAGCCATTTTTATGTCTTCTTTGGAGAAATGTCTGTTAAGTTCTTTGGCCCACTTTTTGATTGGGTCGTTTATTTTTCTAGAATGGAGCTGCAGGAGTTGCGTGTATATTTTTGAGATTAATTGTTTGTCCGCTGCTTCATTGGCTATTATTTTCTCCCATTCTGAAAGCTGTCTTTTCACCTTGCTTATAGTTTCCTTTGTTGTGCAGAAGCTTTTAATTTTAATTAGGTCCCATTTGTTTATTCGTGCTTTTATTTCTGATATTCTGGGAGGTGGGTCATAGAGGATCCCGCTTTGGTTTATGTCAGAGAGTGTTTTGCCTATGTTATCCTCTAGGAGTTTTATAGTTTCTGGTCTTATGCTTAGATCTTTGATCCATTTTGAGTTTATCTTTGTGTATGGTGTTAGAAAGTGTTCTAGTTTCATTCTTTTACAAGTGGCTGTCCAGTTTTCCCAGCACCACTTGTTAAAGAGGTTGTCTTTTCTCCATTATATATTCATGCCTCCTTTGTCCAAGATAAGGTGTCCATAGATGTGTGGATTTATTTCTGGGCTTTCTATTTTGTTCCATTGATCTATATTTCTGTCTTTGTGCCAGTACCATACTGTCTTAATGACTTGTTGATTCAACAAATTTTTAAAGGTTAAAAATTCAATATTTTAAATTTCTTTGAATCTTTTTGCGATTTAAGGCAGAATTCGACCTTCAGAAACAAGGAAACCTGTGGGATCTTGAAATAGAAGATAGACTATTAATACTATCTTAAACTTGTCCAAATGACAGGTTGATACCTTGGCCTTAATGGGCACAGGAGCCACAGGCATTTCAAAATCCTATTTCTTAAAGGTAATGACAATTATAACTAATACATATTACTTATGAGGCACCAGCCACTGTTCTATCACTTTACATATTAACTCTTTTCTCATAACAACCCTATTATTATTTCACAGAAGAGAAAATTGGAACACAGAAGTTAAGCAGTCTGCCTTAGTTAAACATTAGTTCTACAGTCGGTAAATGGCAGGGAAGTATTAACTCTAGTGAGTGTTTAGCAGCTACTTGTTAAATCTGCTTTGCATACACAGGTGGAAACTTCTCCATATCCTTCTTGCTGGCTGTGATGGTGATGATGTCTTATGTCATCTATGCCTTAACTCTCTCAGATTTTAAGCAGATAGAGTTTGGGTGCAACTGTATTTCTTAATCATTGCTGTTTTTTGCTTTTTTCCTTCACTGTTGTCAGTATTCCATATCTTCAGAGACAGAAGCTTTGGGAAAGTGAGTAATTAAAACTATTCAAATCAATGAGAACATTTGGTTTATGATTTTTGAAGCTCGTGATTTCACCCCATGCTTGGTGGGACGTGTCTAGATAATTTCCACTGTGGTTTCCATAGCAGTGCTTTTGAATTTCTTCCAAATACATGCTTTTTAATGGTTTCCCCAGTGATCTGATGAGTGACTGACCCCAGCAGTATGATAATTCCTAATTAGGCCTAAAAGAGTTATTTTAGTTTGGTACAACGAGAAGAAAAACTGCTATCAGACTGTTTCTGAACAACCTTCCTTCTGGCAATGCTTTTTTCATATATATTTATATATATATATATATATATATATATATATATATATGTATATTTTTTTTACTTTCTTTTCTCCAAGTTTTGCCTTTTTAAATTAATTTGTTTTTAAATGCCCCTTGACATGTTTTAATTCTCAAGGTATCACTTCAACTTGTGTTGAATCCTGGGTGAAAAGTATTTGTTTACTTACCCAAAGACTTTGTTTTACAAATATAGCAGCCAGCTAAGCTCTCTGATTTACCTGGTGTCCATGAGTAATTCTAACAAAGCAGGAACACCTGTTGACCTATTTGCCAAGTGCCCACCATGGAGACAGTTGCAGTGTCAGATTTTTGAGATGTGAAAACCTCCCTGGTGGGGGTTTAACTAGTGGTTTTTACTGCATTCCTGGTAGAACTCTGGAATGATGATTCATAAGAATTGAATCATTGTAGAGAATTAAGGAAAGGATTGGTGTAGGCCATCTGTTCCTTAGCAAATGTTCTCACTTTGGTGTTAACAAATATTGACCCAGATCTGACAGCAGGATGAAAGCAAGTATGCCAACTTTTCAAACTGATGTGAAATTAGAAATTAAAGTCAGTCATTTATTTTAAATAAATAGGAGAATTCAACATTGCCATAAATACTACGTTGTTCAAAGAGATGCTTTTGGCAACTGTGCTCCCTATGTTTCTCAAAGAATTGTATTGAAAAATCACATAAAAAAACTATTATGTATTGATATAATTCTTCTTCAACATTCAGAAAACTAAGATTATGGCATCCAGTCTCATCACTTCTTGGCAAATAGATGGGGAAACAGTGGAACCAGTGGCAGACTTTATTTTTTGGGCTCCAAAATCACTGCAGATGGTGACTGCAGCCATGAAATTAAAAGACGCTTACTCCTTGAAAGGAAAGTTATGACCAACCTAGACAGCATATTAAAAAGCAGAGACATTACTTTGCCAACAAAAGTCCGTCTAGTCAAGGCTATGGTTTTCCAAGTAGTCATATATAGATATGAGAGTTGGTCTTTTAAAGAAAGCTGAGCACAGAAGAATTGATACTTTTGAACTGTGGTGTTGGAGAAGACTCTTGAGAGTCCCTTGGACTGCAAGGAGATCCAACCAGTCCATCCTAGAGGAGATCAGTCCTGGCTGTTCATTGGAAGGACTGATGTTGAAGCTGAAACTCCAATCCTTTGGCCACCTGATGCAAAGAGCTGATTCACTGGAAAAGACCCTGATGCTGGGAAATATTTAAGGCAGGAGGAGAAGGGGATGACAGAGGATAAGATGCTTGGATGGCAACACCAACTCAATGGACATGAGTTTGAGTAAATTTCATGAGTTGGTGATGGACAGGGAGGCCTGGTGTGCTGCTGTCCATGGAGTTGCAATGAGTGGGATACGACTGAACAACTGTACTGAACTGAAGTGCAAATAATGCAAGAGAGAAAATTGCAAGTAGAATTCCTGAGGAAAAACCTGGATAAGAAAGTTGGGGCTCATATGTGATAAGTGATACATGGCATGAATTACTCATTAGTGACCGACTCTTTGTTACCCCATAGACTGTAGCCTCTGAGGCTCCTCTGTCCATAAAATTCTTCAGCCAAGAATACTGGCATGGGTTGCCATCTGCTTCTCCAGGGGATATTCCCGACCCAGGGATGAAAAGTGGGTTTCCTGGCTTTCAGGGAGGCCCGTGAAGTTAAGTATGTTAATCTTAATTTTCTTGTCAAGTGGCTCAAGTCAAGCTATTGTACTCACTAGGAGGATAAAACACAACCCAAACATATTGCTTGAATTTTTAATTCCAATGTCTATGTAATCGTATGTATAGAAATTATTTTTTATTGGGTCTCAATTTTTAGAGACAAAACAAAAACCCTGATTACGGTTGCCAGATACAAAGTAAATATTAACAACCTTGCTAAGGTGTAGCCGAAAGAGGATGTGACAAGAGGAGGGAAAAGTTGAGAAATGGCTGAGTGGAGTGTGGCACTAATGTCCTTATCTCACAAAGCAGGAATCAGTAAGAGATAGTGTAGAAAGTATCTGGAGCATCTATTTTAAATTATTAAGATTACCAACAGAAGAATTAAATAATTGAGCCATGAATATCACACTCTAAGAGGAAGACTATAACGGATGCTGTGGATGCTCCACCCAATACCTGTAATCTACCCCAGAGGCCATCAGAGCCTGGTCTAGCACATGCTGATCCAATGGTCTCCTGTGACTCTCTGTTGGGATGGGATTTGCCTGTGAGCTGAACAGGCCAGAAGTGTTGGGAAGATGGCCCAGGAACAACCCCTCAACCAGTGAGGATGAAAGTCTGTTTTTAATGAGAAACCATCAAGCTGTCTCTTTTTAGAGCATCCCCTGAGATACTGGTCCAGTTGCTCACATGGGTAACTCACACATTAATCTACCTTTCACTGGTTTTTCCTCCCTTCTGGGTTCCACTTCTCATTTCATCTCTGTGCTTCTCAGAATTGCCCTTTCACATAAACTGCTTGTACATAAATTCTTGTCTCAGGGTCTGTTTGTGGCGGGAATTAAACTATAAAATGTGATTTGAATCCTTTTTTTCCATACTCAGGAGCTGATATAAATCATCTACGAGAAATGGCACTTTGAGCATATTACACAGTTAGAATGAAAACCACTAGAAAAAATTCAAACAGTAACATTAAAAGAGTTTTTCCCTGATGGAGTGAGAAGAGGGATGGGAGATTTTGCTATTTATTACGTAAGTGTCAAAGGGTATGAACAGACCATTTAAGAAAGAAAAAGCTAAAATGTGTATAAAAATTTCTCAGCTTCCCCACTAATCAAATATAGCGATGGATTATTTCCCACTTATCAGTTAGAAAATCCTTAAACATTTGGTAACACAGGTAACGAGGGTGAAGTGAAAGGAACACTTTGTTTTTTAACAAGGTTAAGTGAAACAAGCACTTTTTCATACACTGCCAGAGAGATTTTAAAGTTACATGATCTTCCTGAAAAAGCAATTGAGTGATTGGGTTAAGAGCTTTCATATTTTTTATACCCTGTAACTCTGTAATTTTGTTTCTTGGGAACAATTCCAGATGACGAATCAAAATACAAACATTCATCCATAAGGCTGAACTGTTATTTACAATTGTGAAAACTAAAATTATCTAAATACTCAAAATTTAGGGGAATTACAAGTAAATAGCATATATTCAAACAAGAAAAATACTAGGAAGATATTAAATATCATGATTTTGAAGAGTTTTCATTCACAGAGGAAAATGCACCTGGTCTAAATGTGAAGAAGACAGAATATAAAATTAGATATAATTTACTATCTCAAATATCTAAAATGTATCTATTTTTTTTACAAAGACCAGAAAAAATGCTATGTAACATTGTTACATTTTAGCTGGAATCAGACTTTGAAAGAGGACTTCACTGGAAAATTATCTTAAGACATTTGGGGTTTAGTTGCAATATTGAGGTGTACAGGTAACAGAGGATGATTTGTAAATTTCTGTGTGTGATAAAAATGGACTAAAAAAATTTTTTTTTTTGTATAGTTACTGAGAAGAGGCAAAGAGGATGAGGCCATGGGGCGTGTGTCATGTCTGTGCCTTGGGACACACCCCCTACCAAACCTTTTGTAGAATCC
Organism: Antilocapra americana; assembly: GCA_007570785.1. NCBI lineage: Eukaryota > Metazoa > Chordata > Mammalia > Artiodactyla > Antilocapridae > Antilocapra > Antilocapra americana. The sequence continues at coordinate 32,419,463 of ML661885.1, forward strand.
CCTCAACTCACAGAATATGATTTTTGTGATTTTTCTGGTCACCATAGTGTGTGCTTTGTACACAGTGTTGCACAGGTTTATGCAAGGATGCTGGGTCCCAATCACTAGAATAGTAGGGATAAGATAAACTTCAGGAATTAGCTAATGTCTTTGGAGGGGGTTTCCCTTGTGGCTCAACTGATAGAGAATCTGCCTGCAACGTGGGAGACCTGGGTTTGATCCCTAGGTTGGGAAGATCTCCTGGAGAAGGGAAAGGCTACCCACCCCGGTATTCTGGCCTGGAGAATTCCATGGACTGTACAGTCCATTGGTCGCAGAGTCAGACACGACAGAATGACTTTCATTTTCACTTTGACACCTGGAGGGGTGGCAGGCAGTGTTGAAGGTAGCTGTGCTCACCACTATACCACCAATGCCATTAGCATGCAACTTTGGTTTTCACAGGTGGTGGGTTCAGAAGTGGGGTTTACCAAGTTTCAACTATCCTGGTATCACCAGAGTTATACCTACATTGGACTTCCCTTGTGGCTCAGCTGGTAAATAATCTGCCTGCAATGTGGGAGACCTGGATTCAATCCCTGGGTTGGGAAGATCTCTTGGAGAAGAGAAAGTCTACTCACTTCAGTATACTAGCTGGGAGAATTCCGTGAAATACAGTCCATGGGGTCGCAGAGTCAAACACGACTGAGTGACTTTCCCTTTCCCTTTCATACCTACGTTACAAACCACATCAATCAAGGACTCTGGTTGTAAGTGATGGAGGCACTTGTTGGAAGGGTCTGAGTTACATGAACCAGAGTCCGTCTAGGATCAGGCATTTTGAACTAGAACTTAAACACCATTGACACATACACCCTCCTGGTCCTCTCTCCTTCTTAGTGTATCTTCATTCTCGCTTGCTTCTCATTGGATTTCTCCATTTGCTGTGATGTGATCAGCAGTAGTATTACATCGTAACAGCTTTGTGATTAGCTTACGTTGGAAAAATTCCAGTGATGCCCTCCTATGTGCTCATCTTGGTTCATGTGCCTGTCTCTTTGCAACCATTGTGGCTGAAATAGCAACTTTCTCCAATGACTCAGCTGAGGAGTGGGAATTAGACCTGTTGCTAGATTTCAGGAGGTCAAACGAAGCCCCTGGGAGAATTCTGCACCTAACTTTGTCCCCACAATACAAACAAGCAAGCAATAAAAAGTTCAAAGTTGTGATTCAGAAATTTAAAGACCTTTCAGTTGACTCCAGGAGAAATAGTTAACCCATGGGGCTATGGAGATCAGAATACGGGGATGCCTGTTCTACAAGCATTGAAGCAGAGTTGTTCACATTCTTAACCTGATAAAGGCATACAAGGTATGTTTATAATACAGACTGACAACCAGAGGGTCATGAAATACACATTAATCAGCACATAGGAATTCTGCAAAACAAAGCCAATCCACTTCCCCAGCAATGCTATGATTCTTAAAGTGGCCTTTATCTCCTTGTAAGACAACTTCCTCATCTTTCCTCCTCCTCCTCTTACCTTTTGTCATCCTTTAAAAAAAAAAATTCCACTTCTGTGTCCTTCCACTTGCCTTCAGGTTCTGCTCTTTGCTGGAAGTGGCTTATCACATAAACTCATCCGTGCTAATGTATGACATCACCCAGGTAACAGAACCTCTTGTTGACTATTAAGGATAAATCTCCCTGTATCCAAACTCTGTTCCCCTGGGCTGAATTACTTTCCTTTAAAAGCCATCTATTTTTCATTAAAATGCTTGCAAATCCTTCGGGTTATTAGGTTTATGGCAGCCCCATTAAGCAGGACAATAATGATTTATGTAAGAATTTAGGCCAGAATCTTTGTTTTGTTCAATAGAAATGCTCACAGTCTACCCTGCTCTTTTAGATCCTGCAGCCTTGCATCACAGGAGGGCTTCTCTGTGACTTAAACAATTGCCCTATTTTGTTTCTCAGGAGGTTATCAGTCCTCCTTGGAATTGTTCAAGATTTACAGCCTGGAAAGCCAAGCTATGATGCTCTACCCTCTGCTGAGAACGGCGGGGGCTTTGGGTCAGGAGGGACTTTGCTACAACTTCCAGATCTGCCCATGGTGAACCTTATGACCTTGGGCAAGTCACTTATGAGTTCAAGTTTCCTCGACTGTAAAAGTGGGAATCACACCTCACTGAGAGTGTTGAACCAGATTAAATAAATACAGAGTGAACTCTCTGCCAGGCTGCTGGTCCCTTCCTTGTCTTTTCCCAGCTCTGCATCACAAGTAGGTTGACCCCTGAAAACTGCATTTCACAGGTTCCAAGCTTCTAACTGGAGTCAGCCAAGGGGTTGGGGGTTATTCAAAGGGTCTGGGAACCAAGAAATAACAACGAGATGAGCAGAAAGAGCATACATACTATTAATTTAAATATATATTGATGGCATTAACTATCCTCTCCCTGAATAGAATGTTTAAGAGTATTTCATTTAGCAATATGGTGATCAATATTCTGTGGGCTTACAAACAGTCCATACTACTCAACAAAAACAAAAAAACCAAAATAGGTAGAAGATATTTCTCCAAAGAGGAAATTCAGATGGCTAATAAGCACATGAAAAGATGCTCAACATCGCAAATTATTAGATAAATGCAAATCAAAACTACAATAAGGTACCACCTCACCCTGGGTAGTGTGAGGTCATCCATCATTAAAACTTCTACAGAAAACAAATTCTGGAGAGGGTGTGGCAAAAAGGGAGCCCTCCTACACTATTGGTGGGAATGTAAATTGGCGCAGCCACTGTGGAAAACAGTATGAAGGTTCCCTCAGAGAACTAACAACAGAATCAGCATATAATCCAGCAATCTCACTCTGTAAGGTGAGTGCAGAGAAAAAGACAGTGAACTGAGCAGTCAGGCAAGAAAAGGGCAATTTATTAGAGGGAACGAGAGGGTGACTGGCCCTTGAGGAGAACCAGTGTCCTCCCTTTCTGACAAGGTCTTTCTTATACCCCACCAGTGAAAACTTCTCTGAAGGGGTGGTTAATTTTTAGCCTGTAGTTGAGTCCTGTGGTCACGTAGCCAGAGGTCTGGAATCTGGGGGTCTCACAGCTTTGAGAAGGTAGGTGCCAGTGAGAAAACAATGTCGTTTGGGCAATTTGGTCAGTCTCAGGGATCACTATGATTTTATTCTTTGTTTGCAGGGTCAACAAATGAGCCCTCTTAGCAATGAGAGCCCATGTGGGCTCTATCACACTCCTAGACATATATCTGGACAAACCATAATTCAAAAAGATGCATGCACCCCTATGTTCACAGCAGCGCTATTCATAATAGCCAAGACATGGAAACAAATTAAATGCCCATCAACACGTGAACAGGTAAAGAAGATGTGGTACGAATATACAATGAAATACTGCTCAGCATTAAAAAGAATGAAACAATGCCACTTATAGCAACATGCATGCAAGTAGAGATGATCATACTAAGTGAAGCCAGTCAGAAAAAGACAAATATATGATATAGCTTATATGTGGAATCTAAAAGATGACATCAATGGACTTATCTATGAAACAGAATCAGGGACACACAGAGTAGCCTGGTGGTTGCAAGTGGGTGGGGGTGGGAGAGGGCTGGAGTTTGGAATTAGCAGATGCAAACTGGGACATATAGAATGAATAAACAAGGTCCTACTGTATAGCACGTGGAAGCTATATTCATAGCCTGTGATAAAGCATAATGGAAAAGAATATAAAAAAGAATGTATATATATGTATATGTGTGTGTATATAACGGAATCATTTTGCTATACAGCAGTAATTAACATTGTAGTTCAACTATACTTTAATAAAAAATGAATTAAAATATTCTGTAGGTTTCATTCACTACTATTATGCTGATATAGAAGTTACTAACAGAGTTTCTGTTTCCCTATATTAGCACAAGGTGATATTTAATCAAATAGCACCCAATTTTCCCTTTGCCTGATTATTTACCTTTACTTTACTGGCAGGTGCATCATGGAAACTGGAAGGATGCAGCCTGTCTGTAAAGCAAAGAATATTGACCCTAAAGCCATCAGCCACAGCAACCTTGAGACAATGAGCCCTGAGGGGCATTCTGGATTGCAAAAAGCAGGATACAGGCCCTACATAGTTAAGGTGCATATCAAAGGAATAATTCCAATAAGCCCCAACTCTCACATCTTTCCATACATAGTAAAGCACTAAAATTATTAACTTGAGATGTCTGTTTTTTTGTGATTAGCAGTAATATTTCTGTTTGACCACATGTTTGGGTTTGCCAGGTGGCGTTAGCGGTAAAGAACTCACCTTCCAACACAGGAGACATGAGATGCGGGTTCAATCCCTGGGTTGGGAAGATCCCCTGAAGGAGGGCATGGCAAGCCACTCCAGTATTCTTGCCTGGAGAATCCCATGGACAAGAAACCTGGTGCGCTATGTCCTTAGGGTCGCACAGAGTCAGACACTATTGAAGTGACTTAGCATGCATGTGTTTGCTTTTTCAAGCAAAAACTCCTATATATTCTAGCTTTTCTCTTGCCTCTTTGGAACAGTCCCTCAGATCTGAGAGACGGTATTCTGGGCTATTGTCCTCAGTAAGCATAAAAATTACACATAATTCTCAACTTTCAGGTTGCGGATTTTCCTTTCTGTCAACAGACAGGACCCTATTGGAAAACTTTACTGTCATCTCCACACAGCCCTGCTTTACTCGTGCTCAGCTCACGGCACAATGCCACTCAGGCTTCAGAGACAGCTACCTCAGAGTCGCTGTGGACCCTTCATGATCTCACTGCCACGCCTGACTCATTTTGAAAGCATCTCCACCAAAGCCTTACATTCCCCACCGCCATGATCTCAGACCAGGGCTGTCCCAACTTCAGTGCCGTTGGCATCCTGGACTGGGTAATTCAGCCTTGTGGCAGCTGCCCTGTGTGTTGTGGCGTGTTCAGCAGCAGCCCTGGCCTAGTGCCAGTAGCACTCACCTAGTAATGCCATCCAAACATCCCCAGATATGTCCCAGTGTCTTCTCGGGGGACACAGAATATCCCCAGCTACCAATCATGGTCTTAGACTAGAATCTGGAGACCATTGAGAAAGCCTTTTACCTGAGACCTCTCTTACCTCCCTGTCGTTAGTAGATTGAGTTTAATCTCTAATACAGTATATGAGGGTCTTGGTAGCACATAAAATCTTTTGAAAACTAGCTCCAACTTCTCTGCTCCTTAATTTCAGGTGTCCTATGACCTGATCTTAGTGAAAAAAAAAAACACTCTGCCCATATTCCAGAACCTTCTAGGCCTCAGCACTTTTGCAGAGGTGGTTCCATTAGTCAGGATGCTTGGTGCACCTTTCTTTTGGCAAACTCCTGCTCGTCCCTAAATGCTCAGGTGAAATATACCCCTGTTAACATTTCCTGATGACTTCAGGCATAATTGCTAACTGTCACTATTAACCAAGCTCTGAATGACAAGTTCCATCTAGCCAAAGCTATGGTTTATCCAGTAGTCATGTACGGATGTGAGAGTTGGACTATAAAGAAATCTGAGCACCGAAGAATTGATGCTTTTGAACTGTGGTGTTGGAGAAGACTCCTGAGAGTCCCTAGGACTGCAAGGAGATAAACCAGTCAATCCTAAAGGAAATCAGTCCTGAATATTCATTGGAAGGACTGATGCTGAAGCTGAAACTCCAATACTTTTTGGCTACCCAATGCAAAGAACTGACTCATTGGAAAAGATCCTGATGCTAGAAAATATTGAGGGTAGGAGGAGAAGGCAACAACAGAGGATGAGATGTTTGGATGTCATCACTGACTCAATGGACATGAGTTTGAGCAAGCTCTGGGAGTTGGTGATGGACTGGGATGCCTGGCATGCTACAGTCCATAGGGTTGCAGAGAGTTAGACACAACTGAACAAATTAACTGAACTGAAAATGACCCCATCTCCAGGTGACATCTGATGAGTTGCAAGCTGGGTTAAAACCTGAGATTCTTCCCTTATATAGTTTTTTACTTGGGAACAGAACACATCGTATCTTTGTCTTTCTGGTGCTTGCAGCTGGCTGGATACTATAAAAAACTTGTGAGGCTTTTGTTAGGAAAAATAAGGAGAGAAAAAAATGACATTGATGTGCAAGAAGGAGGGAATATATCAGGTCCTGATGAAATCCAAGATCCTTGTTTCATATTCCTAAGACCCAATGTGTTGGTGAGATCCTAACATTATTGTAATACATCCTCATTTTTGCTTTTGTTAGCTTGAGCTTGGCTACTGGCACTCCCTAGCAAGCATCCTACATAAAGGCTATACCATAACAGAGGAAAAAGAGGCCATTTTTACTGGTCTCAAAACAGACAAGATCAAAATTTAAGACAGTGACTAGCGCCTTCCCTGGTGACCCAAGTAGTTAAGAATCTGCCTTTCAATGCAGCAGATGAGGGTTCAATCCCTGGTCAGGGAACTAAGATTCCCCATGCTTCGGGGCAACTAAACCCAAGAGCCACAACTACAGAGAAGTATGCAGGCCACAACAAAGACCTGATACAGCCAAATAAATAAATCCTTCAATAGCGACTTATTAAATGAGATCCTTTCCTGTCTCACCAGACATATTCAGGCAGAGGAGAAAATTTGGAATTTTACTTCAAATGCTCACTCTTCTTAAGCCAGGAGACTTTAAAAAAAAAGATTTGCAAATTTTCCACTACTTAACCTTTGAAGTCTCAAATCAATTTTTAAGGATTTTGTGAAAATTTAAACATTTATCATGACTGGTTTCTAGCTTCTCCCTTCTCCCCATTCTCCAGCTTTTTCTTTATATATAAATTTGACTTATTTCCCCACGTTGTAAAAAAGGTGTTTGAGCAAAGATCAAGAATACATCTTTTCTAACCTCTTGCCACCTTGCTGATGGTCTGGCAATTAAAAATATTTTAATTACTTGTGTTTTTGGTAAGAATAAAAGTATGTTATATCAAGATGAATATATTTTCAGTTTAAAAACCAAACTAAAGAAATAGGACATGAGCCCAAACAATGAAAACTAAGTATAATACAGTGAACCTCTTGACATGGATCTGTGGGCTGCCAAATGAAGCACTAGATTAAAAAACAATTTTGCATATGCTTAACCCATCTACAACTGGCTCTTGACAGGCCTTTTCTTTATTTCCCAGATAGTAAGGACTTAGAATTTTTTTCTTTTTTAAAGTTTTTATTTTGTATTGATGTATAGCCAATTAACAACGTTATGAGAGTTTTAGGTGGACAACAAAGGGACTCAGCCATATCCATATCCATTCTCCCCCCAAACTCCCCTCTCATCCAGGTTACTACCTAACACTGAGCAGAGTTTCAGGTGCTGTACAGTCGGTCCTTGTTGGTTATGCATTTTAAATATAGCAGTGTGAACATATAGCAGGGACTTAGCTTTTAATCTCAAATTCTAGCACAGGGCCTGTCTATTTGTAGATGGCCAATAAACTTTGGTTGAATGAAGAAAAACGTCCCAGGCTCCTGTCAGCTCTGTTGCTTGGCCTATGTCAAGGTTATAGTCATTATCACTCTATTAGTCAAAGGCCAGTTCAAAAAACAGAGACTGTGTTATATATTTCAAACAGAGGGGATTTAATACCGCATGAGGACTCTGAAGTAAGCCAGAGGTAACATTTCCATGAAGAAGTCACTCCACCATTGCCCCCTAGAGCCAGGGTAATAGGGTTAGCTTGCAGCTCAGAGCAGAGACCATGAGGAGCTGATCAGAACTTTGAAGAGGAGTAGTACCCAGTGTGGCAGCCACTGGAGTCTCTGAGGGGCCGCAAGGGGGTTGATTCTGCTAGTGCCCAAGGAGGCTGGCAACAAGAACAGCTGCTCCACTGAAGCAAAGCTGTCAGGAAGAGGAACAAGGTACAGAAATCACTTTCTATGTGTTCCTCCTTCCAGTCTCCCTCTAGCTCAGTGTTTCTCCACTAGGAGTGGATTTTGTTCTCCAGGAGACGCTGGCAATATTTGGAGACATTCTTGGCTGGTGCAGAATCTGCTATAGAGACCAGGAAGCCCGCTAAACTTTCTACAGTTCAGGGCTCCCCTGCTCTGTCTAGGAAGTGGGGCCACCCCCAACACAGAATTATCCAGCCTGGAAGATGATGGCATCAAGATGGTGATACAGATGATCTCTTGACTTAGCTCCCCTTCCCAAGGAACACAGCTAACAACTATCCAGGGGTAAGACACCACTGAAAAAAATCCTAGAACACATGAGTGAGGCCTCAACTAGAAAGCATGGCAGGCAGAGCTGATGGTCCTGAGAAAAGCCAGTGGCAGCATTAGGCTATGGGACTTGAAGAGTGGTGTGGCTTAACCACTTAAGGAGCTGGGTTATGGCAAGACCACAGACAGTGAGCGTTCCTGAGCTTAAGCTCAGTTTCCTGCTGTACCTGGGGTGGTGGGGGTGGGGGGCTAGTTTAGAGCCCTACTCATTGCTGTGTGCAGCTCTCTCTTGCTTCTGACCAGAAAGCCCCCGGGATCACTTGGAGGCTGCATGGGTGGTAGGGAGCTAATTCATAGTCCTGCTCACTCCTCAGCATTGCTCCTGGCCCTGCCTGACTGCAAAGCCTGGCCTGAATGCCTGGAAGGGAAAGTAAAAATGTATCTTGAGACAAATGAGAAAATGAGAACACAACATACCCAACCTTATGGAATACAGCAAAAGCAATTCTAAGAGGAGAGTTGATAGGGATAAACTCCAAAATTAAGAAACCAAAAAGATCTCAAACCAAAGCCCTAATTCTATGCCTTAAGGAACTAGAAAAAGAATAATCTGAGCCCAAACTTGGCAGAAGGAAAAAAAAATAATAAGGATTAGAGCAAAAATAAATGAAATAGAACAGAAAAACCAGAGAAAAGATTTTAAAACATCAACAGTTCCTTTTTAAGAAAAGACAAACTTACAGCTAGACTAACCAAGGAAAAAAAGAGGACTCCAATCAATAACACTGTAAATAAACAAGGAGACATTACAACTGATATCCAAAAGTTGAAAGGATCATAAGAGATATTATGAACAATTATACTCTATAAAGAAGGCTGAGCACAGAGCACTGATGCTCCTGAACTGTGGTGCTGGAGAAGACGTTTGAGAGTCCCTTGGACTGCAAGGAGAACAAACCAGTCCATCCTAAAGGAAATCAGTCCTGAATATTCATTGGAAGGACTGATCCTGAAGTTGAAGCTCCAATACTGTGGCTACCTGATATGAAGTGACTCATTGGAAATGACCCTGATGCTGGGAAAGACTGAGGGCAGGAGAAGGGGGCAACAGAGGATGAGATGGTTGGATGGCAACAACAACTCAGTGGGTATGAGTTTGAGCAAACCTTGGGATATTGTGAAGGACAGGGAAGCCTGGAGTGCTGGAGTTCATGGGGTCTCAAACAGTCAGACATGACTTAGTGATTGAAAAACAACAAAACATACTCCAACAAACTGGACAACCTAGAAGACACTGGAAACTCTTAAAAACATAAAATCTACCAACACTGAATCAGGAAGATATAAAAAAGCTGACCAGACCAGTTACTAGTAAGGAAATTGAATCAGCAATCAAAAATTTCCTAAAGAAAAATAATCCAGGACCAGATGGTTTTGCTGGTGAATTTTTACCAAGTATTCAAAGAAAAACTAACACTAATCATTCACAAACTCTTCCAAAACATCAAACACTGCCAAACAAATTTTACAAGGCCAGCATTACCCTGATACCAGAGCTACAAAAGTATGCTCCAATAAAGACAACTACAGCCAAAATACTCAATGAATGTAAATGCATAAAACTCAATAAAATACTAGCAAAGCAAATTCAACAGCACACTGATAGGATCTTAATGATCAAATGAGATTTATCCCTGGGATACAAGGATGATTTAACATATGCAAATAATAACACATTATATGTCATATTAACAGAATGAAAGAAAAAATCTATGATCATCTCGATAGATGTAGAAAAAGCATTTGACAAAATTCAACATCTGCTGATGATAAAAAACCCAACAAATTAGGTACAGAAGAAATGTACCTCAATATAATGAAAGACATAGATGATAAACCCACAGCTGACATCATACTCTTTATCCAAGTTTCCACATATGCAGATTCAACCAACTTCCTATTGTCTAGTACGGTACTGTAGTATTGATACAAAAACTTGCATATAAGTGGGCCCACACAGTTCCCATCTGTGTTGTGAAAGGGTCAACTACATTTGTGCATGCATGCGTGTGTTTGTGTATATTTACATATATATACAGCATAACCTAAAAGAAAGGAGATGACAAGGCAGTTAGGAACTGAAGTTCGCAGGGTCCTAGCCCCACAATACATGTCTGAGTCAAGCATAGAGGGAAGCCAAAATAGAAAACGTAGAAAAAGGAAAACCCAAGAACAATGGGATCAAGTAGAAGGAAGAAATGTTTCAGTTGATACATTTTTATTGCTAAAAAGAGCATTGGAAACTTGTTCCTCTAATCTTAATCATTTTATAGTAAGAAAACCAAACCCCAGAGAAGTAAAATGAAGGAAGGAAGAAAATTTCTTTCTTTGACAGATGAAAGAGTTGAAGAATATTTTATATCCATTTCAGACACTAATTTTTTGTACTTATATTAGAAAACAAAATAAATATGTTTTAAGTGACATAAATTTATAGAAATATAAAGTTTCTGTCTTGGTATTTTTAGGACTATTTAAAGAAAGTGAAAAGGATCTGTTAGTAATACAGGGTTAAAGGTTTTGGTTAGAGTTGCTATTCCTAAGAGTTGTTTGTATAAAATTACAAAAAATATATGAAAACACAGAATACAGTGAACCTTTTTAACTGAAAGTATAAAAAAGCCACATTTAAGCCATTTAAGTAGGCGGTGACATATCACATTGTCCATTTCTTTTGCAATTATTTGTTTACTTTTCATTATAAACATGTAGCATGTATAGGCATTTTAAAAGGACAGAAAATGGGAAAGAAAATAAATCTAAACCTTATGTGGTGAATTACTTAATTCTTTTTATTTGAGAAAAGATTTCCATAGCCTTGCCATAAAGTAAAACCCTAAAGTACTATGAAGTAATAGGACAAATAGCAATAGGAAACCAAGTATAAAATAAGAATTATGCTTAAGCCCATTAATTACAAAGAAACTATTGCTTTGATGTTAAGTAATAATAAATAGGGGATTACCTGATGCAAGGAAGGAAAATTACAACTTCCTTTTCAAAGGTCTAAATTATCTCAATTACAGTAGTTGTCATAGTTCCCCAATTGGAAAACTGTGTGTAAAACAACTTAGGAAACACAGCTGACTCTTGAACAACACAGGGGTTAGGGGTGTCAATTCTCCAAGCAGTGGAAAATCTGCAAATACCTCATAGTCAGCTCTTACTATACCCAGCTTCTCCATATTGGAAGTTCCAAGTGTATGGATTCAACCAACCACCAAATGGATCATGTAATACTGTAGTATTTATTGGGGAAAAATCCGTGTGTACGTGGACTTCTGCCAATTCAAAGCCATGTTGTTCAAGGGTCAACTGTAATGTGTGTGTGTGTGATTTATTAACTACTGGGTAGCAACTGGCTTATTTACCTCCTCAGCTCTGAATAGGCTGCTCATTATTACCCTCATTTTACACATAAGACAGACAGAATAGAGAGAGGCCAAACAACTCTTGAAAGCCAAGGATCTAGTAGAGGTGGTCTCTGGGACTCCACCTAGATGGTTCAAGGTCAGGGCCTCTGCTGCTTAGTACTGAGCTCTAATGCCTCCTAAATCGTCCAACAATTAACAGAACGTTGTTTAATTTCAGAGGACAGACTTTTTTGTACAAACTACATTTTATTTAGGTTAATAGTCCCTGAACAAACATTAACAGAAGACTGGAGGAAAGTGGTTTGGACAGGCGGCAGGTCTGTGATTTAAATTTTGCCCCGGATAAGCCGGAGTGGGTAAACCCAACTCGGTGCTGGGTTAGCTGTATAGACAAACACTGGCCTGTGCGGGGGTAAATTTAGGAAGCAGGCCTTCAGACTGTGGTGGCTCTAAAGCCTTAGAGGCCCAAGGGTCAGCTTTTTAAAAGCTGGGCCAGAAAATCAGTTTTTCAGTAAAATCTTATACCCTTCTTTGTCAGTCTCCCTATGTCTTGCCTTTCTTACCAAGTAAAACTTCCAAATGATAAAGAATTATTACTATTTCTTCTTTCTTGTTTTTCATTTTCCTTTTCATATCTTGCTCCCTGGCTTCTCTCTTCAACCCACTAAAAATCTCCTCTTACTAATATGGCTAACTATATCCTAGTTCTCAGTCCAGTTGTTATGGTCCAGTTCATGACATTTTTAAATGGACATCTCTTGTTTTTTAAATATTTATTTATTTTCACTTTATTGAGGTATAACTGACCAACAGAATTCTAAGACATTAAAAGTGTACAATGTAATAGTTTGATATAGGTATGCATTGTGAAAGGATTCCTCCCATCCAATTAATGAACACATCCATCCCTCATATATTTGTATATACGTGCACACATGCATTTTTGTGTGTGTGTGAGAACGTTTAAGTTCTGCTCTCTTCTTGGCAAATTTCAATTATACAATATAGTGTTATCAACTATGCTGTTACTTAGAGGATAAGTCATGTCCGACTCTTTTTGTGACCCCATGGACTGTAGCCTGCCAGGCTCCTCTGTCCATGGAATTTTCCAAGCAAGAAGACTGGGGTGGGTTGCCATTTCCTTCTCCAGGGAATCTTCCCAGCCCACGGATTGAACCAGCATCTCCTGCATATCCTGCACTGGCAGGTGGATTCTTCACCACCTGGGAAGCCCCTGTCAACTGTAGTCACCCATTTTTATACATTAGTTCCTCAGACTATGTTTGAACTTTTTCCTGATCTCTAATCGCCCCTCCCCTCAGCCTCTGGCAACCATTTTTCTATTCTCTGTTTCTAGGAGTTTGACTTTTTGTTAAGGTCACATATCAAGTGACACCACACAGTTTTTATCCTTTTCTGCCTGGCGTGTTTCTCTCGGGATGATGTCCTCAGGTACCATCCGCATTGTTGGTGGGCAAATTAAGAACTAAATTATTTTATGAAACAGTATTTTCCCTGGATAAAGACAGCAAAACATGTACACAAGTTCAATAGTTTAGCTGGTAAATGTTTTTCATGGCATGCTGCTGCTGCTGCTGCTAAGTCGCGTCAGTTGTGTCCGACTCTGTCCGACCCCATAGACGGCAGGCCACTAGGATCCCCGTCCCTGGGATTCTCCAGGCAAGAACACTGGAGTGGGTTGCCATTTCCTTCTCCAATACATGAAAGTGAAAAGTGAAAGTGAAGTCGCTCAGTTGTGGCCAAATCCTCGTGACCCCATGGACTGCAGCCTACCAGGCTCCTCTGCCCATGGGATTTTTCCAGGCAAGAGTACTGGAGTGGGGTGCCATTGCCTTCTCCGTTTCATGACATACAGATTGGTAACTAAAAAACCACTTTGTGTATTTAGAAAGGCTCAATAAATAAGTAAACATATTGTAAAGAAAACCAAATTTTTCACTATTTGAGAAAGAAGTTTCAAATAAGGAAAGGAGGAAGGCTAGAATACTTTGAAATCTGAGGTATTGGTGTGAACCTATTGCTTTTGAATACATGTACTCAAATAGAGAAATAAATTTGTTACATGTATTAGTTTGTATATGCATGTATGCAGCTAAGCTCTGTTTGCTGAGGGTCTGAAACAAATGACAACCTGGTAATAATGATTATATGTAGCGTTCAAATCTTGGTTTCCATGTACCATTCTCCAATATAAAGAACCAGGGCTCCTGGAAGAAGTGCTTGATTCCGACTGGGATATGGAAAATGCAAGACTAACATGGAACATCTTATGGTTGCAGAAAGTAAAGAAATACTTGATCAAAGATGCAGGGAGGGTCATGTTGAAAACCACTGGAGCCAGTCTGAAAGAGCTCCCAAAGACCAAAGCTGGAACAATTTGAGTAACCAAAAATAACACTAGTATTAGACTATTTTTTAAAGAATAGAATAAAAATACATGAGTTCATGATTATATAAATACATTCTTGAATAAATAAATAAATGAAGGTGAGGGGACAGCTCTTCCTTCAGAAGAATTCCAAGTAATAAGTGTAGAAGAAACGAGAAAAATAGAAAATCATTATGAGAACACTGCAGCAATAATTGTTGTAGACAAGAACCCTCACTCCGTGCTAAAATCTGTGCTCTGATATTTGAAGAGATATGAGATATTTGCTCCATCTCAAATTAACCCCGAGAGGATACTAATTATAAAAGAAAAAGCTTGAAGTACCCCAGTACCATGCTATTCTTGCCAAAAATGTACCACTTCAATTTAATCTTGAGAAAACACCAGAAAAATGTAAGGGATGTTGTACAAAATAACTGACCAGTGCTCTTCAAAGTATCAAGGTCATAATAAACAAGGAGAGACTACTAACAGCCACCAACTGTACAATCTTACAGTCCTTTATCTTCCCAGAACTTCTTCAGGTTGTTGACATCTCTACAATCAATGCAGATTTTAACATATCTCTTTCAGTAATTGATAGATTAAAAAAAACTTAGCATTGCTTGATGAAGTATTTTTTTAATAGCTGCTTCAATATCTTTTTAAGATAATTTCAACATCTCTGTTATCTTGGCATTGGCATCAATGGATTGTCTTTTCTCTAAGTGGGGTGGGAAAGAGTAGAACTCACTGTTTTGCAGGTGGAATTGGCAAGTTTTGATGATTTTGTTTGCATTTCATTACAAGTACATATGGAGCAAGGATGGAGAGGATGAGGAGTGAAGAGGCAGGGAGTCTCAACGAATTTTCAAGATCTTTGGCTTGGAAGACTGAGTACACATTGGCAGCATTTACTGAAACTGGATGTAAAAGGGAAGAAGAGAAGATGATGAATTTGTTTTACCCTACTTGGAGGTTGGGATGCTATGGGACAACCATCTCAAAATATCTGACAGGTAGTTGGGTATTTAAGCCTAAGCAGAAAAGGGCAGACATAGAAATACAACTTGTGGACTGTTTTTGCCTAGCTGGTGTTTAAAATGGTAAAATATGGTTTAGAATGGTTGATCCAAGAAACTGCAATGAGACCAGAAATATTTCGAGTGGACAGAAAAGAGGGTTAATTGAGATTTAAAAGGAGGAAATCCAGACGGTGTGGCTGAAGTCCACAGAGTAGAAGAGTTTCAAGGAAGGAAGGACTGCGCATGAGCACACGCGACAGAATAGCCCAGTAAGATAATGTCTGAAAGGGGCATTGGACAATTGTGGCACTCACTGGATTCCTTATCTTGGTGAAAGCAGAAAAAGATAAGTGGATTATGGAATGAAAACAATGCAAGCAAGTGGACTTAATAAGTGTATCCACTGTTTCTTCAATCTCGGTTTAAAAAGGAATGGAAGAATGAATGAGGCGTTTAGTGAAAAGCATATGGAAGAAAACCGTGTGATTCCTTGAGTCGTCAAAAATACTTCTCTAAGCAATCATTGGTATTTGTTTTATCTCACAGGACTAGAGCTTCATCTTGGAAAGTGATAATGGGCTGCAAATATTTAGCAACTAAAACCCAAGTAATATAAAATCACAGATAGATCTTTGAGAAGCCCAAATCTCCAGAGCTGGTGCTTGAAAACAAAAATTCTCCATTAATATTGACCTGCTGTTGCCATGCAAAAGGAGCCAGAGGTAGCTAAGGCTTTGTAAATTAAAAGTAACCCCTTGAATCTTCTCTTGTACATCCTGCAGGACATGGGTACAAACTGCTTCGCTGTCTGAGCTCATTAATCAAAAGTGGACTGCTGCCCTCATCTCCCGCCACATCCCTGGTGGTCCTCACATGTTTGGAACACTAAATAGACCTACTACCAGGCTGAGGCTTCCTTTCTCCCACCGCCTGTTAAGAATAGCAACTGTACATGATGCTTGTCTTCCTGGTTTCTTTCTCCTGCTGTTCTCAGTGTTGTTTATAATATGCGTTCAATTAGTTTCCTCGACCCTTCTAGGAGGAAGCTGATTTTCTAAGGATGCTCTGATTATTAATCAGAATCTCAGCAGCACAACTCCAGATCTGCAAGAAACTATACTCCAACTCAAAATTCTTTCACGGCATAATTTTTTTATGGTTTTAGAGAAGTTACTGCATTATTGGATGACACTGCTCTGGAAAGTGACAGATTCAGCCTGTGAAAGTCAAAAAGAAGAGTTCTACTTTCTGTCTCATTCTTTTTTTCTAGCAAAAATAGTTTATTTGCCTATTGACTTAGCATGGTAGTGTTGACCAAGTGTTCCAAATACTGATTATTGCCCCCAAACCAACAATTGTCTATAAAGGTGTTAGAAAGGAAAGAACCAAACATGAACACTCGGTTTTAGATGATAACACCATGAGAGATGCTGTCATTGGATAGGAAGGGGTAGACACGATGGTACTGTCTTCCTCTCCATCCATCAACAGCCTAAAAGGGAGCCAGGGTAGTAATTTACAAATTAAAAAAAAAAAAAAGAATGGACGAGAAAATGAAAAAATTTAGGTTATTTAATCTGTATAACAGAAATATAATGGGGAAAAGTGACTTTGTGAATAACTACCCAAGTAAAACTCATGTTAGACATAAGCTAAATGGTGATGACTCCAAAGAAAATCTGGGTAATCACTGAACTATTGTGCATTTAACATGTGGGGCAAATTCTGTTGTACTAGAAAATTATGCTGTACAGAGAAACAAATGTGGTGAAGAACCAGACCATTCATTAAAGGGTGCTACTTATTTCAAGATTTCATGATGTAGGTTGTATACAAACTTTGAGTGCATAGATGTAGCACCTAAAAAGTTCAGCATTTCCTAAACACCATAAAGCATTTGAATAAATAGAATTGTGGGGGAAATAAATACTTGGGGTAAATAACCTTGGATAATTTAGAGGAGGTCTGTTATTTATTTTTACCCTAAAATTTAAAGCTTAGCAATTTATTTCTTTTAATGTACTAATTGACAAGGGGAGTTGAAGTAAAGCATTACTCATTCTCTTTAGATGTTCTTTTCAAGCCCAAGTAACTACTATGGACAGAATTATTCAGGATGGAAGTGATTATTTCTATTTCTTAAGAGAGAAAAGCTGTGTGAGAAAGGGGATGTTGGCATGTTGACTGCTTCTGAATTAAAGAAAATGTTTTGGAATTGACCAGTTAAGGAATCTTACTCTTCACTTACAATATTTGCAGAGATGGTTGAAGGAAAACACTGTCTCCTGATAGTGGGCTTTTGTAAATTAAAAACAAGAAAAATACTGTGTGACTGGAGAAGACAAGGCACATGATGAAGAAAACTAGGTAACTTCCTTTCATAAACTACCAAGAAACTAGGAGCAAGACTTGAAGACTTAGGCTTAACTAGAGTTATTGTTACATCAAACTATATTGAGAAATTAGTTTGACTTATTTTAGGAAGTCAATAATTGATCAATTGTTAGTGCGATACTCATAGGGATTTTGGAACTGTGCTGAGTCATATACAATACCTCATTTCATTTTGTAATTCAATATATACTTATTGTGTACCAATCAAACTGTAGACACTGTCCTGGTAGGTTAGGGTAGAGTAGCAGAAAGACAGGAAGCTTATATTTGAGTTGGAAAGACATACAAGAAAAGGTGAATGAATAAACAAAGTAGTTTTAGATATTACTAAATTATGGAGGCAATAGAGTCACATGATAAGAAGTAACTTGAGAGAGGAAGTTACTATGCATAGGATGCTTGGGGAACGTCTCTTGGTGTAGGTGACATTTGGACTAAGATCCAAAGGCAGCAAATGAGCCAGCTGGGTAGAGAGCCAAGAGGAAGAACATTCCAGGCAATTTCCCTGAATGAAGGAAGGTTCCTGTTCCAAAGATCCTCAATGTGGCATTTAGGATAGTTGGATGAGATGTGGTTGGAAAGGCAGAGGCCAGAATAGGCAGCATTTGATGGATCTTTTATGGCAATAAGTCTGGATTTTATGCAAAATGCCATGGAAATCCTTTGAAGATCTGGTTTATGTTTTAAACTGTTGATTAGAGTTTCTGAGGAGAAGAACAGGTCACAGAGAAAAGTTAGGAGGCTATTTTAATAGCCCAGGTGAAAAATGGTGGTGGCTTTGGGCTAGGACAGTGGCAATGGAGAGGCAATGGATACAGATTGAGGTGATTTTAGAGGCAGAAACATCAAGCTACCCCTTCCTTTCTTCTCCTATGCTTTCCATTCTTCATCTCCCACCACTATGACCACTTGTACTGATTTTTATCTTCAGAATGTTTTTTAAAGAGGCAGTAGAACATAGTGGGTGAGTGTGATGCTCTATTGTTTTTAAGCTATGAGAATGTGGGCAAGTTTCTTGACCTTTCTGTACTTCAGTAAAAAGGAAATGAAAACAATTAGTGTTGATCTCATGTCATTGAGAAGATTAAACAGGATGGCGTATGAAGAGCCCTTGGACAGCGCTGAGCAAATATGAGTGCTGAGTAATTTTTAGCTCTCATTATAATCATCATCATACAATGTTCTATATAGAAGGCTTGTCTACTACCAGTCTTCAACAAATGTAATGCTGAAATATCTTGTGATGACATGGATGAATTTTCAAATTCAATCAGACTTCTTCTTATTTCAATATAATATGGAAGCCCCCAATTGTAGGACACAAATATGAGAAAAAATACTTCTTCCTTGGAATGGTAGGAAGTGCAGAGAAGAATGAGTATGTACACAGTTGGTAGATTTGATGGTGGAAAGTATTCACTTTGAAATAAACTTTCAGCAAATATTTATTAGGTTGTTATTGTGGGCCAGGCATTTTGTTACATACTTCTCACCTAAACAATTGTGCTAAACAACACAAAATCTCTGCTCTGTTGGACTCTCACTCTAGGGGAGCTGAGATGATGTTATTAACTAAGGCTGATGGGTTGGGGAGGAGATGGGAAGGGTTTAAATGGACAATTAGAAAGAAAAAAAAAAAGACCATTCTAGGGAAATCTGCTTTTGAATTGGGGTATTGAAGACTCTTGAGTCCCTTGGAATGCAAGGAGATCAAACCAGTCAGTCCTAAAGGAAATCAACTCTGAATATTCATTGGAAGGACTGATGCTGCAGCTGAAGCTCCAGTACTTTGGCCACCTGATATGAAGAGATGACTCATTGGAAAAGACCCTGATGGTGGGAAATGTCAAGGGCAGGAGGAGAAGGGGGCAACAGAGGGTAAGATGGTTGGATGGCATCACCAACTCAATGGACATGAGTTTAAACAAACTCCAGCAGACAGTGAAGGACAGGAAACCTGGCGTGCTGCAGTCCATGGGGTCTCAAAGAGTCAGACATGACTTAGCACCTCAACAACAACAACATGGAAATCTGAAAAGTTCTGGTGCTCTGTTGTGAGTTTTAAATGAATTTAAAGTCTAGCTAATTTGGTCTGGCTGTGTGATTTCTCTAGCAGCATCCAGCCATCTAATGCAGGCATAGAAAGGTGGATAACTGAGTTCATACAGTGGTTAGTTGGCTTTGGGGCAGTGACTTACACATGATGGGTTATGAAATCTAAGTTGGGTTAAGCAGCAGTGACAAGGAGGAGTGAATAAGAAAAGGATGCTGGGTAGGGAAAAAAATGGTGAGATTTACAAATTCAGAGTCTAGACATGGTAAATCAAGAATTTCAGTAGGAATTAGAGTGAGGTGGTTAGAGGATTAGGGGTTGTGGTCAAAAAGTCAAACATTCTTGAAGGTTTTGCAGGTGTTATGGTTACTGATGATACGGTACTGGGGGCAGCATAGAAGTATGATAAGATGGGAGCAAAGTTCATCTTGTAAGAAGGTCAGGAGACTTGGATCCAAGTTATCTGGGTCACCCAGAGGCTATGAAAACCACGGAGAGTGACAACAGGGGAAGAAACGGAAGGGAAGGAATAAACCAGAAGCTCAAACTCAAATATCTAACAAGACCATGTAAATGAGTGAGGCAGGCCATGTAACACCTCTTCCCCAGCTCCAGCTGAATGCTGCCAGGCAGGAAAGTGGACTCAGTATTGCCAGAGTTCATGTTTTTTTTTTTTTTTCCAGGCAAATCTGAAATTTGGATTTATATTATGCAATTCTTCCTAATTTTAAATGTTGGCAACTAATTTAACTTTTAACATAAACTGGGCAGTCCAGTTTTCAGGCCAGACTTGGCCCACAGACTTCCACTTTGCCACCACTAAGCTGAAGCCTTCCTTGGATTGGGGAGGGGGGGTGCCGGGGAATGGAATGGGACTCTAGGACATACATCTCTTAGGAGCAGCAGACAAGGCCACTTGGTGACCAGGACAGATCAAGACAAAAACGAGACCACTTTGTAATTGGGTCTGAACACAGACAAAGCACAAGCATCGTCCAAGCAAAATGATCAATCATTCCCCTAGCCTAGCTGATACGAGCGACTGCTACCTCTTTATTAATCACATATTTACCCTGGCTTCATTCCTCATGACTTACAGATATGATTTATTAAGATAGTCAATCATAGAATTACTTTAGCATCTAGATAGTATCCAATTTATCAGAGCTCTGCTCACTTGGATATTCCTAACACATGCTCAAATAAACCTAACACAAGAACAGATTCTGCAGGTACTTCTTTAGGCTTCTTTATTGAGCTGCCCCATAGTGCCCCATGGTGTGTAAGCTTCATCTCTTAGAACAAATCAATAAACTCAGCCTTTTTCAACTACAGGTATGTTCCTGGCGGTCTCTGGCCAGAGGGCATTGCCATGACCAAGCCTCTAACATTAGAAAACTTTTTCTCCCATTGTAACACTCAAATCCCCAATACTTCAATTACCATAGAAGCTATATACCAAAAATGCATTCATTAGCAAAAGAGATGGGAACAATATATTTTATCTTCAACATGGCCTTGGAGATATAACCTTAACTTCTGTATTTAATTTGTGTGGTGGTTTAAAATCTTGTGACACATAGCCCCAGTCCAGGAAAAATGCAGTTTCCAGTGTGCTCAGTTGCTTCAGTCATGTCCAACACTTTGCGATCCTATGGACTGTAGCCACCAGGCTCCTCTGTCTGTGGGAATCTCCAGGCAAGAATACTGGAGTGGGTTGCCATGCCCTCCTTCAGGGATCTTCCCGACCCAGGGATCAAACCCTGGTGTCCTGCATTGCAGGCAGATTCTTTACCATTGGAACCAATGGAGCCTCATTTCACTTGACTTCTTTGCACTAAAGATCTCAGTGGGAGTTCCTCCTCCTCCTCCTCATCGCTGTGTGTACTCAGTCGTGTCTGATTCTCTGTGACCCTATGGACTGTAGCAAAGCAAGCTCCTCTGTCCATGACAGGTATTCCAGCAAGAATACTGGAGGGGGTGCCATTTCCTTCTCCAAGGACCCTTCCTGACCCAGGGATTGAACCCATGTTTCCTGCATTGGCAGGCAGATATTTTTTCCACTTGAGCCATCAGGGAAGCCACCCTCCATTAACTGATCTGAATAATTTTTTGAAACTAAGAAAAATTCTAGGTGTCAATCAGGGTAAAAATAAAGGCAAAAGGTTCCAATATATATTGTGATGATTATTTCACAGTACAAGTATTGAATTATTATATATCTGAAACTATTACAATGTTGTATGCAAATTATATCTCAATGAAAAAAGTTCTAAGACACAGTCAATTACAATTTGTCATCAATCAGCTCTATTGGATACTTATTCTTTCCATCATTTAATAGTATTTTGGGGTATTTATTACATGCATGGCATTTTTCTAGCTATTTGAGATATAGTGATGATGAGTAAAACAGAAAGCTTATAATCTCCTGAGGATGTGCCTGGGGAATGAGAAAATAGATAAACATATGCACACTATATTTTTCAGATAACAGTAAGCACTATGAAAACTATAGGAGAAAATTAAAAGGCTAGAAATGATGGAGGGGAGCAGGAGGAGAACCATTCTTGATAGGATGATGAGGGAATTATTCTATAAGGAGGTGACATTTGAATAGATACCTGAGTGGTATGAATGAGATTAGGGTCCTGATATACAAATGAATTTAGCATTTTTGTGGCTGGAGAGTGTTGATCGGCCAAGAAGTAGATGATGAGATGTGGTAGGTAATGAAGTCAGACAGGTACGTATGGGGCAGGGCACGGAGAGCTTTGATGTGCTGTGTGAAGGATCTGGACTTTATTACAGATGTGATGGAAAGATATTGAAGGAATTTAAGCAGGAGAATGATGCAATCTGACTTACATCTTAAGATCAGTGGTTGTTAATGGCACTGAAGAGGCAAGAGGGGAAGCAAGGTGATAAATTAGGAGGTTATAGAAATATCCCATGTTAGATGGGCTGGTGGCTTGTACTGAGTAGAGGAACAGTGGAAGTAGTGAGGAATGGTCAGATTTAGGGAATATTTGAAGGGAGAATTGACTTGTCTTGCTGATACATTCAAGGCTGATTCCTAGGTTTTAATCTCAGTAATAGTGAAGAGTGGTATTATTCATTGGAATGGGGGAACACTTAGGGAGGAGTCAGTTTTGTGGGATGATCAAGATTTACCTTGGGAATCTGCCTGCAATGCAGGAGACACTGGTTCAATTCCTGGGTCAGGAAGACCTGCTGTAGAAGGGATAGGCTACCCACTCCAGTATTCTTGGGCTTCCCTGGTGGCTCAGCTGGTAAAGCATCCACCTGCAATGTGGGAGACCTGGGTTCAATCCCTGGTAGTTGTGAAGATCCCCAGGAGAAGGGAAAGGCTACCCACTCCAGTATTCTAGCGTGGAGAATTCCATGACTGTACAGTTCATGGGGTCTCAGAGTCGGACATGACTGAGTGACTTTCACTCACTTTGCTATGCTTATAGGATGTTACAGGGCCATAATGGGACACACAAGGGGTTGGAACACAAAGAGAGATATTTGTCTGCTTTAGTATGTAGAGTCCTATAAGTAACTCTAAGAAAGTTAGTTAATACCATTCACAAAGACAAGCTTATTCATCAGGAGACAGCCCAAGTTCCACCCAAGAAGTCTCCTCTACATTTTTAAGGATAAGGGCTTATTATAACAGATTTTATTTTATAATATCTGGACCTTTCCTCCTTTCACCACGACCTTCTTATTGTACCTCATTCATATGAATTCTGGGCATATTTGAAACTTCTCTCTCTAGACTTGAGTATTTCATAAGATTTGGTCAGCAATGATCCTTTTCAACTGAGCGACTGAACTGATCCTTTTCTGCCCCTGTTTCCTACAGACATCGTCTTCTGGTGTCCTGTCTCCATCGGGAGGTTACTTATGTTCTTTGGGAATGAAAGGTACACACCATGACAGTGATATTCTGAAGCAGTATTCTAACAAACGAGACGCTTTTCAAAGATCCATGGGTTCAGAAGTGGCATGATATGTCAGAAAAATTGAAGCAGAACACAGGAGAAGCAGTGTATGTAGAGGTAAAGAAAGGCTGTTTAGGGAACTTCAGGAGTTGGAGCCTAGGAGTCACAAGGTTAAGTAGTAGGTCATTTGACTATGAGGGAAAAGTACCTAAATTAAAGTACCAGATCTGGAGCTTAGAAATGGGAGACCCCTCCTTTTCAAAATACCCAGCTCATGGAGAAAGAAAGAAAATTTGGGCTTGGAAGCAGAGAGAACCAATTATAAAGTATGATTACACCAAAAGGGAACCCAAAGGCAGGGCTTTTTGAATGGAAAGAAGTGAAACAGAAAGTACATACGAGTAAGTTTGTGTTTAAGCTGGCTGAGTCATGAAAGGCCTATAGCAAATCTAACTGCTGACATTTATATCTCAGAGAATGCTGTCCTTTCCTTTAAGGTTTAGAAAGATTAGCTCAAATACCCACTAAAGGACATACGGAAAGTTTCACCACTCCCTGTACATTTCCGCAGTTTCTCAGGACACTTACATTTCAAGTACTTAAGGGCTGCCATATTGGACAATGCACATTCTAAATATAGAACTACCATATAACTCAGCAATCCCATATGGCATATACCCAGAGAAACCCGTAATTCCAAAAGACTCATGCACCCCAATGATCACTGCAGCACTATTTACAATAGCCAAGAAATGGAAACAAACTACATGTCCATCCACAAAGGAATGGATAAAGAAGATGTGGTACATAAATACAAAGGAATACCACACAGCCATAAAAAGGAACGAAACTGGGTCATTTGCAAAGATGTGGGTGGATCTGGAGGGTATCTACAGAGCAAAGTAAGTTGGAAAAACAAACATTGCATATTAACACATGTATATGGAATCTGAAAAAATTCAGACCGACAATCTTATTTATTAGGCAGAGATAGAGACACAGATGTAGAGAATAAAGGTATGGATACCAAGGGGGAAGGGGAGGGTATGGGATGAACTGGCAGATTCGGATTGACATGTATATACCATTGATACTATGTGTAAAATAGATAACTAAGGAGAACCTACTGCTGTATAGTTTAGGGGACTCTATTCAATGCTCTGTGGTGACCTCAAAGCAAAGGAAATCCCAAAACAAGGGGATATATACAAACAACTGACTCACTTTGCTGTAGAGTAGAAGCTAGAACAACATTGTAAAGCAACTATATGCCAATAAATTTTTTTAAAGTATTAAAAAAAATTAAAGTCATACCTAAAGGATGTGTTATGAGATAGTACACAATCAATCAGTCAATCAAACAAATTAACCGTAGACTTTTGCTAATGGTTTTTGTGTTTAGTGGGGTACTAGAAGATGAAGTTGTAATAGCAACTCTAATGATCATAGTAAACAAGATCCTTGATACAGCAAAAGCTAACTTCATTATGAATGCATTTCATTTCTAGAGGATTTATTGTTGTTGCTACTCAGGAAATTCTTCTGGCCAGACTCATTTGTCTCCTTTGATCAAGTAGAGAATCAATGATGGCCTAGAATTTTTAATATCAGTAAATCCAATGAATCCTCTGCTTTGACACATTCCTAGACCAATGAAAATTTATGGCCGCAGTGATGACCCTGATGAATTCAAATTCCCTATGTGTCTTTTGAATTAGCAAAGGGAAATTAAATGGTATGCCTTATGCTTTCTCAGATGTAAGGAGTTTGAGATTTTACAGTTCTTTAAAAATTATTAATCCATGTATGTAGTACATAACCATCTCAGAATGAATAGTTGAATAACCAGGTCATTCCATTTTGTTACCATAATTTATAACCAAGTTCACTGTAAAAATAAGAGGATTAAAAATGAGAGGTTTCTCATGCTATCATTATAACAGAAAGTGGAAATGTGCTTTAGTAAGATCTAAAATTGAGGGGTTTCGGAAAAAAATGTTTTTTAGGGAAAGCATTATTCTTTTTCTTGTACTCATTACCCCTGTCAACATTTTCACATACATTTATCTGAGCCTCAGAAGTGAAAGAAGCCAGTTGAGAAAAAGGGTGAAGCCTACTGTGCTCTGGCATTTTAACTACTGGACACACAGAGGGAATCTACAAAATAAAACATTATTTTTCCCTTGAAGAGCTCTTTCTTTCTCCCTGCTTCTCTAACCTTCACTATGTAAATAATTTCTAATCAACAGCTAGTTCTGATTTCTCTCCTGG
Source organism: Antilocapra americana (assembly GCA_007570785.1). Classification (NCBI taxonomy): domain Eukaryota; kingdom Metazoa; phylum Chordata; class Mammalia; order Artiodactyla; family Antilocapridae; genus Antilocapra; species Antilocapra americana. The sequence goes on from ML661885.1 coordinate 32,445,195, forward strand.
GCCAAAGATCTCTATTCCCAACTGATCAGTGAAACTGGCCATATTAAACAATGACCATCTTAAAGCTCAGATACTTACAGTTGAATCCCCAAACTTCCAACCCATTGTTTCAGTGGTACCATTCTTCAGTTTACCTTGACACAAAACTGCAAATTCACCCCTGAATTCTTCCTGTTTCTTCTCACCTCTATCCACTAGCCAGCTACCCCAATGTTCATCGCTGCTTTGTTTACAATAGCCAGGACATGGAAGCAACCTAGATGCCCATCAACTGACGAATGGATAAGAAAGCTGTGGTACATATACACAATGGAATATTACTCAGCATTAAAAAAAATTCATTTGAATCAGTTCTACTCAGATGGACAAAACTGGACCCCATTATCCAGAGTGAATTAAGCCAGAAGCAAAACCAGCAATACAGTATATTAACGCATATATATGGAATTTAGTAAGATGGTAACGAGAACCCAGCATGCGAGACAGTAAAAGGAACGCAGATGTATAGAATAGACTCGTGGACTCTGTGGATGAGGGAAAGGGTGGGATGATATGGGAGAATGGCATTGAAACATGTTAATTATCATATGTGTAATCAATCGCCAGCCCAGGATTGATGCTCGGGGCTGGTGCAACGAGATTTCCCGGGGGGAGGGAGGAGGGAGGGGGTTTCTGGAGGGGGAGCATATGTAAACCCATGGTGATATGTCATTGTATGGCAAAACTAATTTAAAAAAAAAGAAAAGAAAAAAAATAAATAAATAAAAAGTCTTTGCTTCCTGTTCATGCCGCCTTCATTCTAGCTGCGGCTCTTACCTTGCACGTGAATAGCGACAATGATTCCCCATCTGACCTTCTGTAGTATGTGTTTTCTTTTCCAGCCTATTGTATTACTTCCACCATAATTGATATTCTAAAATAATCAGGGGCAGGGCAGGGAGTTGGGGTGGAGAGTGGTGGTATGTAGGCAGTTTGAGATCAACCAGGACAAATCAGAATCAGAAAGGATGTGGCAGTTCTCAAGTGTGAGCTTAAGAGATCACGTTCACAGAGGCGTAGAAAGGTCAGTGGGTTTTATGCTCTGCTACGCTCAGTCGCTTAGCTGTGTCCGACTCTTTGCAACCCTATAGACTCCTTCTGCAGGGATTCTCCAGGCAAGAATACTAGAGTGGGTTGCCATGCCCTCTTCCGGGGGATCTTCACAACCTGTGCTGTAGGTGGATTCTTTACCATCTGAGCCACCAGGGAAGCCTAAGAATACTGGAGTGGGTAGCCTATCCCTTCTCCAGGGGATCTTCCCAAACCAGGAATTGAACTGGGGTCTCCTGCACTGCAGTTGATTCTTTACCAGCTGAGCCCTGTGGGTTTTACAGGTGAAGCAGGAAAGAAGTTGAAGCTTTCAGTCCAGCCAACATTCCTGCAGCCAGGAAAGCCTACAATCAGGAAGGTGTTGGCTACTGCTGCCAAAGGTGGAACATCACCAACATCCTTCATTTTTTTTCGGCCATCCCATACAGCATGTGGAATCTTAGTTCCCAGACCAGGGTTAGACCCCAAGCCCTCTGCAGTGGAAGCATGGAGTCTTAATCACTGGACCACCAGAGAAGTCCCCAGTGCCACCTCTTAAAATCTGTACCTGTACCTGGGAAATGGAAGCCCAGTATGTACCACACATGAAGGTACATGATTGGACACTGGAACCTTTTCTAACAGCCAACAGAAAAACAAAACAATCTTTGTTGACAGAAAAAACAAAAGCAACGGTAGGAACAGAGTAGGAAGTAGGGTGACAGGCTTCTCACTTTTGACTTCCAATTTTATGCAGGTTCACCTTATTTCTAAAATTAAACCCCCTCCAGGTCTTGGCAGTAATTACTTCAATATGACACCAAAAATACAGACAACAAAACTGAAAACAGACAAGTAGGATTACATCAAACCAAACAGCATAGTAAAGGAAATAATCAACAGAGTAAAAAGGCAATGAATGCAATGGGAGAAAATATGAGGTTAATATTCAAAAAAAATCAGAAACTATTATAATTCAACAAAAACAAAACAACAAGCAAAAGACACAAAAATAACACAGTTTAAAAATGGGCAAAGGACTTGACTGTGTCCCCTGGAGATTTTAACTCTCAGACCTGTCCACTCCTGCCACTCTGGTTTTCCTACCCTGGCACTGGCTCCCATGAAGGTGAAACAGATCTAAGGAGAGTTGTTGATTTTTAAGTTTTGTTCAATTTTTCACTTGTTATAAAGAAGTGGTGATTTCTAAGTTCCTTGCATGCAGAACTAGAAACTGGAAGCTATGTGTTACTTTTTTATTATTTAATTTCTATTAATGGAATGTGGTACAGTGGTAAAAATTTCACCTACCAATTCAGCAGCCCAGGAGATGTTAGGTTCAGACCTTGGGTTGGGAAGATCCCCTGGAGGAGGGAATGGCAGTCCACTGCAGTATTCTTGTCTGGAGAGTCCCCATGGAAAGAAGAGTCTGGAGGGCTATAGTCCATGGTGTCGCAGAGTCAGATATGACTGAGAGACTGAACATGCAAGCAATGTGATGGAGAGCTAAGATAAGTAGTCAAGAGGAGTATAATAAATCAAACATAATGTGTTTTTAAATTAAGTGGGTTTTTAAGCCTATATTGGGTAAGTTTCAAAACAGTGTTAAATAAAGAATTGTATATAAATATTCAGAATTCTTAAATTTTGGATATGATGGTAGCATTTTTCTAGGTACCTTAGGAAGAAGAATATTTTTGTTGCTAAATTTACCTGGCAATTGATATATAGTTTCTTATGTAATAGGGATAGAAAAATATTAACTGCTTTATAAGATTAACTAATGTATAATTAGAATAAGTATTTTATGATCCGATTTGCTAATCTGTACTTTAATGTATCTCATTGAATATTGCACATTAAAAGAAATTATAAAACATTTATTTGTGGATGTACTTTCCATTATAACTAGAAAAGATTGAATAGTCTTGGAAAGTATTCCAGTTACTCTTAAAAGACAGCATCACTGAGCTTTACTACTTTGGCAAGAAGGTGCTTTTCTTCTATAAATATTATGGTATCTGAAAAAATTGTTCATTTTATAAAAGCAATTTTTAGCTTTTAGTGTTTCTTAACAATGCTCTCTTTGCTTTCAGCTCTGTCAGGGAGCAATGCATACTTTGAAAAGAATCTACAAAAGGGAAGTAGTGAAGACTGTCTCCTCTTATTGTACATGGAACTGAGGAACATTCCTAGCAGGGCCAACATAGTGCTCTATATCTAATGCCATATACTTTAGTCTTACCAGATGTGTGTCATTCAAAGGAAGACAGGAAGATGGCATCTTAATCAAAAAAGGACATTCTCTACACTATTTCAGTTATCTTTGGGCAGGTACCCCAGATGTCTTTACACCCTAGAACAATGACATAGATTCACGGGGATGTCTTTCTTATGTAACATGGGAGAAAGAAGGGCTATTATAAAAAGGAAAGTTAGGGAAGGGAGTCTACCTGATGACAGGAAAAACTGCCCCTGAAAATTGTTGATTTGAAAACAGATTACTTCAAAATCATATCCCAGTTGAAGACCACATCTTACGTCTCTCCTCTGGGTTACAAATGCAACCCCACCTTTGTCTGTCCCACTGAAATTTTGTTATCTTGACTTTGCCTTCTTGGTATAATATTCCAAACCTGCCCCCATATCCTGCTCTGGATATTTTAGCTTCATCTTTGAAAAACAAGGAACAATAGACCTAGCTTATAGTCATATTCTTCCTCAACAGATAATGTCTAGTACCTCGTATTCAAGGTCTCTAGCAACATTGCTATTCTCTCTAGTTGTCAACACGGTGGCCCCTCAAGAGCACCACAGGAGCAACTGGAAATTGCAATAGGACCAAATCGGAGTACCATGATAATGGCTTCAGACTGAGTGCTTCTTCTTTTAAAAAATCATAAAATACACATATTAGCAAAATCAGAAAATATGAAAAGAAAGGATACATTCTGCTACCCAGAAATAACTGCACATTTTGAATATTTGGGTTTCCCTGGTAGCTCAGTGGTAAAGAATCCACCTACAAATACAGGAAATGCAGGTTCAATCCCTGGGTCAAAAAAATCCCCTGGAAAAGGAAATGGCACCCCACTCCGGTAGTCTTGCCTAGAGAATCCCATGGACAGAGGAGCCTGGCGAGCTACAGTCAGTGGGGTCACAAATAGTTGGCCATGACTTAGAGAATAAACAACAACATCCCTATCTATATATTGAAACAAATAAATAAATCTTTGAAATTATGTAATACAAAATGTTTTGAATGTAAGATTTAACTCTCCAGCTCATTGAGAACACCTTTCCACATTAATAAATTCACCTGTACAACATAATCTTTAACGGCTGCAGAATGTTCAACTGAATTACAATTTAATTAGTCAATGTAGTATAGCTGGATATTCAAGTTGTTTCTAATTTTTCACAATTCCACACAGTATGTGATGGACATCTTTGTAGCTTAATACTCTCTTACTTTGTTAGTTACTTCCTTGGAAATTGCTCCTGGAAGAGATAGTTCTGGGTCAATATTTAAGTCTTTTATACATAACCTCCAGAAAGGTTATATCAATATACACTCCCACAAGCAACATATGAGTCTCCTTACAAGATTATGTGCTTCACTTGAGGAATGCTAACACATCAAGCTTTGGTAAAGAGTCTGTGTTAGAGTTAAGAGAGTGCATAAATTACATATTGATTCGTGTACATGTAAATAATCTTTCTCTAGATGGAAAATTATAGAGACCTATGGTTTTTCTGCCTTGCTTAGTAGTTTGCTCATGGCTCCTGTATTCACAGGCTTTATAAACAGAGCTTTAAATATCTACTGATTTGTGGCAAACCAGGCAAGATAATTATTCCACCACATATGAAGGCATGTTTTGTTCTCAGCATCTAGATTGTCTGAGGCTTTGATTAGCTACCCAAGCTGCTGAGTCTTGAAATTTGGCTTATTTTCTTATTTGAAGAAAGTCTACCAACTAACTTGAATGTCAGAAAGTAGCAAAGCAGATTTATAAAGACAAACTATTTACACATTTCTGAGGAAAACTTGGTTTGTATCCTTTGTTTAAAATCATTATGAGGTCAAAGCACCAAGGTTCCCAGTGAATCCAATAAATTATTATTGCCTGAAAACAATTTCTATCAAAGTTGATAATAGATAGGCTACTGAGAGAGATTGTGAAATTTCCTTTTCCCAAAAAGGCATTGAATGATGACCTGAGCTGTCATTAATATAGTTTATTTCTTCCACTATTGTAAGCATGTGAAAAGGGCACTGTGAAACAATCAATATGAATTGGGAAGAAGACTGTCTAACGACAACAAGATCTGGGAGGTATATATGTTGTAGAAGAAGATAACTGGATTTGTATTTGAATTTGAGATATTTTGTTCATCATTTTCCATCCATTTAACAAATATTTGTTGAGTATTTGGGCTTCCATGGTGGCTCAGATGGTAAAGAATCTGCTTGCAATGCAGGAGACCCAGGTTTGATCCCTGGGTTGAGAAGATCCCTTGGAGAAGAGAACAGCAACCCACTCCAGTACTCTTGCCTGGAGAATTTCATGGCCAGAGGAGCCTGGTTGGCTACAGTCCATGCGGCTGCAAAGAGCTGGACATGACTGAGTGGCTAACACACATTTGGACCAGAAGTTGAAATTCGTGCTTAAATACAATGGTGAGCAACACTGACACCATCTTTTTCTCTCAGGCATGCAGAAAGTGGACATTAAAAAGTAAATATAAGGACTCCCCTGGTGACCCAGAAGCTATGACTCCTTGCTCCCAATGCAGGGGGCCTGGGTTTGATCGCTGGTCAGGGAACTAGATCCCACATACCACATCTATAGATCTGCATGATGTAACAAAGATAGAATATCCTACAAGTCACAACTAAGACCTGGCACAGTCATATAAACAAACAATTTTTAAAAAGTAAATATATTTTTAGCTCCAACAAAAAAGAACTTGACAGTCCTCATTCCAATCACTACAACAAGAAAAAGCTGAACAAACTGAACATGAATAACATTTACTTGAATCTATCAGAGAAGCAAAGCCACAGAGCTAGGTGTCATGCTGAAATATAGAGAGACAGGTGAATTTGGAGAGTCACTGCTGAAATTTACTTACGGAAGCAAAAGTTAACTGGTGTGAATGTTTACAATGGTGATTTTGACAATACATTAAAATGCATGAAAATCTAAAGAAATAATTTAGGAGGTCAGCAGATCCCAGCATGGAATGCAAACTCTAATTTGTAATATAAGAAACGATTTCACTGAAAGGATTGGGGGAAAATGCTGATCTAAGCAGCATGGAAAATGAATGCAATCTGAAAGACTGAAGGCAAAAACAACTGAACAGAAGCACTGTACTCTAGTCGATAAAGTTGCTTCCCAAAGGAGCCTGAATTAATAATTCTGATACCACTATAGATGCCTATCGGAATTGAACACTTAGGTAAATGGATGGCAGGTGGTGGGATCCAGGTTCCTCACCGTTGGAGTGGAGTTTATAGATAAGCAAGCAGAACAGACTAGAGTGATCCATATGGTAATGGATTAGAGTTAGAAACATCATTATGAACTCATGTTTAGTTGCATATAGATACAGATGGCTATATCAATGTGCATGTGTGCATGTGTGTGTGCATAGGCTAGTAGATATGCAAGCATACTGACTTATATTTTCTTATTCTTTCAACTGAGAGGGCCTAGAAGCAATGATACCCCAATATCATAAGAACATCTAGCATGCAAATCTTGGGTTTCTAATACAAATTTCCAATAAAAAGGAAAGGACTCCTTAGAGAAATGGCTGGCTCTTGAACCAGGGCAGGAAATAAACATCCTAAGCCTGAAACTCCCTGTAGTGTCAGAAATAAGGAAGTTCTGAGAACTCCTGTCTTTCCCCAAACTCACATTGGAAAATCATTGAAGGTTTGTACCCAAGACAATGACATCCACTTTTTGAAAATATCCCAGGCTGAAGTATCAGTTCTATTCAGGGGCTCAGTCGTGTCTGACTCTTTCTGACCCCATGGGATGCAGCACACCAGGCTTCCCTGTCCATTGTCGACTCCTGGAGTTTACTGAAACTCATGTCCATTGAGTCAATGATACCATCCAGCCACCTCATCCTCTGTCACCCCTTCTCCTCTTGCCTTCAATCTTTCCCAGCATCAGAGTCTGTTCAAATGAGTCAGTTCTTCACACCAGGTGGCCAAAGTATTGGAGTTTCAGCTTCAGCGTCAGTCCTTCCAATGAATATTCAGGACTGATGTCCTTTAGGATGGACTGATTGGACCTGCTTCCAGCCCAAGGGACTCTGAAGAGTCTTCTCCAACACCACAGTTCAAAAGCATTAATTTTTCGATGCTCAGCTTTCTTTATAGTCCAACTCTCACATCCATACACGACTACTGGAAAAACCATAGCTTTGACTAGACAGACCTTTGTTGGCAAAGTAACATCTCTGCTTTTTAATATGCTGACTAGGTTGGTCATAACTTTTCTTCCAAGGAAGTGTCTTTTAATTTCATGGTTGCAGTCACCATCTGCAGTGATTTTGGAGGCCCCCCAAAATAAAGCCTCTCACTGTTTCCATTGTTTCCCAACTATTTGCCATAAAGTGATGGGGCCAGAGGCCTTGATATTAGTTTTTTGAATGTTGAGTTTTAAGACAGCCTTTTCATTCTCCTCTTTCACTTTCATCGAGAGGTTCTTTAGTTCTTCTTTACTTTCTGCCATAAGGGTGATGTCATCTGCATATCTGAGGTTATTGATAATTCTCCTGGCAATACTGATTCCAGCTTGTGCTTCATCCAGCCCAGCGTTTCTCATGATGTACTCTGCATATAAGTTAAATAAGCAGGCTGACAGTATACAGCCTTGATATACTCCTTTCCCTATTTGGAACCAGTCTGTTGTTACATATCCAGTTTTAACTGTTGCTTCCTGACCTGCATACAGAATTCTTTTATTTATTTATTTATTTTTTAAATTTTCTTTACTTTATTGTGTTGGTTTTGCCATACAATGACATGAAACCGCCATGGGTTTACATATGCTCCTCCAGAACTCCCCTCCCGCCTCCCTCCCGATTCCCTCCCCCTGGGTCATGTCGGTGCACCAGCCCCGAGCATCAAACCTGGGCTGGCGATTGATTTCACATATGATAATTAACATGTTTCAATGCCATTCTCCCATATCATCCCACCCTTGCCCTTTTCCACAGAGTCCACAAGTCTGTTCTATACATCTGAGTTCCTTTTGCTGTCTCGCATGCAGGGTTCTCGTTACCATCTTTCTAAATTCCATATATATGCGTTAGTATACTGTATTTTTGTTTTTGCTTCTGGCTTACTTCACTCTGGATAATAGGCTCCAGTTCCATACACCTGAGTAGAACTGACTCAAAAGAATTTTTTTTTTAATGCTGAGTAATATTCCATTGTGTATATGTACCACAGCTTTCTTATCCATTCGTCAGTTGATGGGCATCTAGGTTGCTTCCATGTCCTGGCTATTGTAAACAATGCAGCGATGAACATTGGGGTACATGTGTCTCTTTCAATTCTGGTTTCCTCAGTGTGTATGCCCAGCAGTGGGATTGCTGGGTCATATGGCATTGACCTGCATACAGATTTCTTAGGAGGCAGGTAAGGTGGTCTGGCATTCCCATCTCTTTAAGAATTTAAGAGGTGGCAAGAATACACAGAAGAATTATACAAAAAAAGGTCTTCACGACCCAGATAACCATAGTGGTGTGATCACTCACCTAGAGCCAGACATCCTGGAATGTGAAGTCAAGTGGGCCTTAGGAAGCATCCTGTGAACAAAGCTAGTGGAGGTGATGGAATTCCAGTTGAGCTATTTAAGATCCTAAAAGATGATGCTGTGGAAGTACTGCACTCAATATGCCAGCAAATTTGGAAAACTCAGCAGTGGCCACAGGCTGAAGTATGGAGTGTGGATTAAAGAAGGGCAAGAACATGTGTGGTGAGGGTTTGGGACTAGAGGATGTACACTATGTTAGACAGGATAAGCAACAAGGTCCTACTGGATCAAATACCTTATAATAAACCATAATGGAATGGAATATATATACAAAAAAGTCTCTGTGTATAACTGAGTCCCTTTCCTGGACTACAGAGATTGATATGACATTCTAAATCAAATATCCTTCAGTTAAAAAAAAAAAAAGAATGTGTGTGGGATAGAACAGTGAAGAGGTCCAGGTGAGGGATGATCTGTTTTAGCCCAAAGATGGGAGCAGGTGAGAGAGAAGATGGAGTTGGAATTCCAGCTCTGATGCTAACAGGGCAGTCTGGACGTGAGTAAGTCACTAACATTTCCTGCCCCTTTATTTCCTCTTTTGCTTCCTCTTTTGTTAAAGGTGTGATATTCACAGCAGAATCCAATCCATAGGTATCTCTTAAAAATATTAAATTTCTGTAAACAAGCAGTGTTTGTTGTTTCAGAAAATAACATTGTTGGTTATGCCATAAAAATTGAGAAGTAATTTTCCTACTTACTAAAGCTTCATGTTTTGTTTTCATCTTCACATTTTAAGAGAAGTTTTTAGTGCTGAGAATAAAAAACAATGAGATCTTAGACAGGACCAGTGAGGAAAGCTTAAATGAATTGAAATCATTTAGCTTACACAAAAAAAGATTCAGTGATGATTTGATGACAATTTTCCAGTGAAAGAAAAGTTACAGAAAAAGACATAGCTAATTATTCTCTCCTTTTGTAAGGATTTTAATGAGAAGAAGCGGCTTAAATTGCTAGGAAGGGGCTAGGAAGTACTTTTGACTGTATCTGTGAGATGTACTAGCATGACTGAAATCTGTAAAATAAGGTCAGACAATGATTTGCCCTAAGTATTATGAATTTTCCTTCATAAAGACAGGTGGTTGGACCAGAAGGGCCCTGAAGATCTCTTCCAACCCTTTCATTCCACCAGAGAAGGGATTAATCTCTATTGATTCTTGCATGGTGACAGGCGCTTTCATGATGTCTCTTAATCCTTCCAATAATGTGATGAATTGGGATAATTACTCCTGCTTTAGAGAAACAGATGCTTCCTTCCCCTCTTTTCTTTCCCATACCTTGGAAGAAGCATCTTTTTGCATGCAAAGGGAATAATAACTGGGCCCTGAAACTGGGCAGCTTTTCATGTGCAGTAGTTAAATAGTTTGTAGTCACAGAGTAAGGGGTGCAAGAAATGAAACGGCATTCCTCGTTTCTGCTTGGTGGTGAAAAGCATCCTTTTTCAGTCATTCCCACTTAATGCTCAGCCTCTGTTGACTCCTCCCCCCAATCTGAGATTAGGGCCTATGGAACGCTATGGAGCAGGGTTTACTGGTTTACTACAGAGTGATTACTGTTGATACCAGCACCTACATCCAGATACCAAGAACTGCCAGCACCCTGGGAACTCAGTCCCTCTGAGAGACTACTCTATTCTACCTTCAAAGGCCACCATTGATCCAACTTCTAATACTATAGACTAATTCTGTATGTTTTCAAATTTTATAGAAATGAGATCATAGAGGATGTGTCACTTGTGTCTGACTTGTTTAGTTCAAATTTACATTTGTGAGAATCATTCCCACTGCTCTGAAGAGCAGCCCTTTGTTCCCTTTCATTGCTGAATAATACTCCACACTGCATGTATATCCCATGTCATGTTTATCCATTCCATGACTGTTGGAGATATAGGCTGTTGGCTATTGAGAACAACACTTAATTTCAGGTGGCACGTGGTCTGCACATCTGTTGCATAAATTCTTAGAAGTAGCAGTCTTTACCTTTTAATTGGAGTGTTTAGTCTAGCTACATGATTATTTTAGCAGTTTCTTATCTTGTCTTCCTCTAATGCCTTCCCTATTCTATATTCTGTCTAAAAATCCACTAGCGCCTGTCATTCAGATTTTTAAACCACTTCACTTGTGAGCTATTGCTCTGGGGGTAAATTACAGACTCTACATGGCTGTAGGATCTCCTGTCCTGTGATTGTTGTTCCTGCACCTTTAGCTCTGCTCTTCCCAAACCTGTTCCCCTTTCCTGAGCTGTTTTCTCTGCTTTAAGCATTCCCTTGTCCATCTCCCTTGCCACCTCTCACCAGGATTTCACCTGGCCAACTCGCACTTATTTCTGAAGTCCCAACCTACCATTTCTAAGACAACACAGAAGGTTGAATTGTCACATTCAGAGCACAAAATACTCAAGTGAAATATGGGAGAGTCTGAGCCCGTCAACAGAACTACCCAAGTCTGTCCTTCTCAATTCTGATGTATATTAGAGCATGCAAAATTCTCAATGGTACTTGGTGGATATGCAAAAAAGGTCATTTCAGTTCTGAAACAGCTCCTTTATACACCCCATTAATATCCAGCTTACATGACATTTTCTAGTGACCTGTAAATTCCAAGTTTAGTGACAATAAGGAAACTAGATAGACCATCTCTTAGAAATGACTCCTCTACTTCCCCCTGGAAAATACCAAGAGGTCTCCTGTTTACAAAGGAATCTGACAGTGGTAACTCTTGCTAGGCATCTTGAGGAGGAACACAGATTTCAGACTTGGGGCTAGTCCTCTCCTTTCCAACTTCCTCATGTAAGCATTTCCAAACCTCTCCATCTGGACAAGTGTATCAATGCTTTCATAGTTTCTTGTGTTTCTCCCATCTAAGTGATTTCTGATGCAATGCCTGCAACCCCCTCAATACTGTGAACTCCATTAAAATGGGAATTATACATACTTTATTTACTGCTGTATGTCTGATACCTGGCACCATTGCTGGGACATAGTAGGGTCTCACCAACGTTTACAAATTGTTAAATTGTTTAAATGTATCTGCTTTTTTAGAATAAAGTTTTTTGTTTACTCAGTTTGACACTGTTGGTTTTTAAGCTTGTTTGAATAAAGTTTATATGTAGTTAACTCTGATGAATGATTCTGACATAGCAGGAAGAAGATTCATGGGTTTCTTGTACAAAACCTGCCATAAAAATTAGATTTCATATTTTCATTGAATATAAGGCATAATATGACTCTGACCTTTCCAGGGATGTATTATTTATTTCCAGATACATTTCTGCTGAATTTCCCTGTTTTATTGTCTTATTTCTTTTTGTCAATTTGAAATTTCTTCTCCATTTTTCTATTTCCATCCTCATCTGTTTGTAATTCATATTTCCTTTTGTCTTTAAAATCCATTCCCTTTCCTTAACTTTTGTCACCTCAGAGAATTAAAAACATTAAGTTTTCTTTGTATTTGAATTTAAGATTGAAATATAAGTGCCTGCTTTGTAGAGTTAGTGGTTTTCATCTACCTGTGTTTCACAAAGGATGACTCCTGGTTGACTGGTAAGGTTATGCTAAGACTGAAAAGATAGTGGGTTCTGGCTGCTTCTAAGCTATGTCAAAGCATCTCAATGAAAAGGGATATATTCATGCATTTACCTGAATTCAAATACTTCACTCCAGTGTAATTTATAATAATAATATTGTGTTTATGTGAAAACTGCTATTTTCCTAAAGCTAAGGCAGCATTTGTGAAGGGACTACTATACTGACTGTTAAGTTCTTTTGAATTTGGCCCATGTATTCTTTCTTGTGTCGGAAGAGTTGACCTGTTCTCATCCTTTTGCTCTAGCACATTTCTCTATTCAAACTACTGCTAACTCTCTATCCAAATAGCACTTATAGTTTATTTTGGTCTTCACTGAGTAAGAATGCATCATTTATGCATTTACTCCTCCTCTGTTGTTATCCCACTGCATGCTAAGTCATTTCAGTTATGTCCTACTCTTTGAAATTCTATGGACTGTAGCCTGCCAGGCTCCTCTGTCCCTGAGATTCTCCAGGCCAGAATACTAGAGTGGGTAGTCGTTCCCTTCTCCAGGAGATCTTCCCAACCCAGGGATCAAACCCTGGTCTCCTGCATTGCAGGCAGATTCTTTACCATCTGAGCCACCAAAGAAGTATGTGCCAGATACCCTGTCACAAGCTGGAGATACAAAAATCAATAGGACTCTTCCCTAATTCATGGTCTACGGTGCGGCCTTCCTGTAACAAACGACTGCAGGGCCGTGGGATAAAGGCTGTAATAAGATATACTGGTGACACACAGAGCCTGCGAAGAGTGAGGGGGAACATGTTTTCATCTGAGAGTGCTATGACCGAGCTCCCTCTCAACAAATCCATTTAAGTGTGTGCTATAGAATGATGGAAAAGAGCCATGCAGAGGAGTCTCCCTGAGGACTACGTTGAACGTATTAATCCCTGAGATGAGCATATGGCTGTGATCTTCATTTCCAGAGCTGGGCGCGTCAAGTCAGTGAAGGCCTAAGGGCTTCTGACTCCCTTTTTGAGTGTTATCAGTGAAATTTTATACAAGTTACACTCCTGTCTGGGTATATTCATGTCTCTGTATGTTCTGGCCAGTGTATACATAACACAAAGGCAAGACAAAAATGTAAGAGGGCAAAACAAACTAAAGATGCATTCAGGTATATCAAGGAAATAAATTAGGTGATATGACTTCTGGAGCACGAATCTGTTTTCAGTCTCAATATTTTCCTTTTTCTTTAGGACTAGGGGCATGTGGGCAATTATAAAATAAATACTTGCTCAAAGAGCTGCAGTGCAGGGTGATGATTAAGAGCATGGGGTCCAGAATCTATAGGGTCTGGTTTCAACCCAATCAGGGCCACTGACTGCTTCAGGGATGCCAGGTACAATATTTAACTCAGGAAAGCCTTAGTTTGCTCATCTGAACAATGGGGACATAAATGCAATTTTTTTTTTCTCTTCATAGTATTATTGCGAGATGACGTGATGCTTACTAATGGATTAATGCATGTGATGACAGTAAGGATGATGAAAAGCCGCTCATGCTACAGGAGTGGGGTCTGGCCAGGGGAACACCTTGGTCCAAAGGCTTTCAAAGTTTTCAGCATATCAACATCATGTAGGGCAGGCTTCATGGTGTGTCTCTGTATGAGGCTGCATCCAAAGAGGAGGCTCCCTGACTTGGAGTAATGCTCCGCTGTTGTCATCTTAACACTCTCAAATTTAAATGAGTCCTGTTTTTTAATTTGAAAATGGGCCCTGCAAACTACATAGCTGGTCCTCACTGCTCAGCGTTTAAAGATCCCAATGCCTGAGCTCCACCCTACATCAATTAAGTCAGAATCTCAGAAGCTTGGACCAGAGATTCTTCTCATCTTTTAAAGTTCCATAGATGAGTCTTCTATGTAACAAAGTTGAGGAAACAGTGCCTTGATTGTCCAGCTGATTGCTGGCAGTCCAAGATGGTTTTTGCCTCCGTGGCCTATGTCACCATACTGGGGAAACTTGTTTTAGGTATAAATTTCTATTTCAAGAGAATTCACATATATTCCTTAACTTTGAATCATATCTGTATCACACTGCACACACCCATCCATACAGCTGAGTGATAACTGGCCCTGGAGTCAGATCCCAGGAAACTTACTCCCTTTAATCTGTCAAGCGGGCCTAAAATAACACATCAGGACTTCCCTGGTGGTCCAGTGGCTGAGACTCCACTCTCACAATGCAAACCTGCTCCCAGGTTTGATCCCTGGACCTGGGTTTGATCCCTGGGTCAGAAAGATCCCCTGGAGAAGGGAATGGCTACCCACTCCAGTATTCTTGTTTGGAGAACTCCATGGACAGAGGAGCCTTGTGGGCTACAGTTGAGGTGATCACACAGAGCTGGACACAACTGAGAGACTACCACTTTCAGTTTCTTTAGGGAACTAGGAATTCACGTTCTGCAATGAAAGATCTCTTATGCCACAGCTGAAGACCTGGTACAGCCAAATAAATAAAGTTGAAAAAAAAATAACACCTACATCACACAGTTGTTATGAGAATTAAATGAGATGATTCATATGAAGTTCCCACCAGAAAGCCTGACACAAAATAGGCATTCAATATATGTGAGCTATTCTACATGTTACAAGGCCTACAGGTTGTTTTGGCTTGATCATTAACAGGAAACTTTGATGACCTGAAAGACTCCTGTCATGAGCACATCCCTAAGGTACTTGTTTCCAAGTCCGTGGTTAGTTATTCTTTAGAGCGTACAAGACGTTTAGTCTGAGGAAGTACAGAGGCTTGAGGCAAGCCACATCACCGCGTATGAAGGCAAGTTGTGAATAATTTACTCATCCTGCCAAGCTGTCAAATTACTGAAGAGTTTTCCAAAGCACCATCTGACCCAATATGTCAGACCTCTGCACCTTAAAGAAGACATGGCTAATTGGAAGAGAAAAAACATCCACAACCCACATGGCCTGAGCATGTCAAAGCATGCCATCTGTCACTCCTATGCTCTTAGTCACCACCCCAGCCAACAAAAATCTCCCCATCATCAATGAACTTATATTTGTTTGTTGATTACTGATCATTATTTTCTGTTTATTCTGATAGCCTTCATTTTTGGTACGAAGATGAGAGAATGGTTGGTGCAATACATTTTTAGAGCCCCAAGTATGCGATGATGCAGATCAATAGGTTTTAAGCCTTAGAGGGGAATGAGAACAAAAGGAAATAGAGATGATGTTTGAAGCATAAACAAACCATGCCGTTACAGCCTTAATTTTGCAGTTTGCAATTTTAATTTCCTATTTTCCTCCTTGTGAGGGATTACTTGGCATGTTGCTTGTATCACAGAGGGAAAAAATTATGATTGCCTTTTGGTAGAGAATTGCAAAGAACTGTGTAAACACTAATTTAATTAGAATTCAGCTTGAAAGCCAAAAGCCAGAAATTACTTATCTGCCCGACACCCGGTTGACATGCTTACTTGGCATGGTGGTTCCCAACCTGGCCGTCCTTCAGGATTGCTTGGTGAGCCTCAGTGAAATCACCCCAAAACTCTGGCCCAGGTTTTGACCAGTTAAATTTGAATCATTGGGGATGGGGTCTGGGCATAATTTTTTTGCCTTTTAAGTAGACTTAATGATTTTTTTTTTTAGATGCATGTGTTAGTCGCTTAGTCATGCCCAACTCTTTGCAGTCCCATGGACTGTGGCTCACCAGGATCTCTGTCCATAGGGTTCTTCAGGGAAGAATACTGGAATGGGTTGCCATTCCCTCCTCCAGCGGATCTTCTCAACCCAGGGACGGAGCTTGGGTCTCCCACATTGCAGGCAGATTCTTTACCATCTGAGCCAGATGGTAGAAAGTATGGATTTCTCAGCCAACCCCTGCCCTGCTACAGCCACCCCGACCACCAACATCCGGTACCACTGTGGTACAGACATTTGTTTTAATCGGTGAGCCTATACTGACACATTATCATCACTCGAGGTCCACAGTTTACATGACAGCTCACTCTTGGTGTTGCACATTCTATGAAGTGGACAGATGTCTAATGACATGCATCCAGCACTGCAGAATCATATGTCACTGTCCTAGGTGTAGCCAGTACTCTGCTTAGTGACCTCTTTCTCACCCTCTAACCCCTGGCAATCACTGATCTGCTTACTATCTCCACAGTTTTGCCTTTTCCAAATGTCATATAGTTGGAAGCATGTTATAAATTGCCTTTTCAGATTGGTTTCTTTCACTGAGTAATACACATTTAAGCTTCCTCTATGTATTTTTAGAGCTTGACAACTCTTTTTAGCACTGTATACTATTTTTATTGTCTGGATGTACTACAGGGTACTTATCTTCTCACCTACTGAAAGGTGTCTTAATTGCTCCAAGTTTTGGCAGTTATGAAGAAAGCTACTGTGAACATCTGTGTACGGGTTTTTGTATGGATGTAAATTTTCAACTCATTTGGGCAAATATCAAGGTGCAGATTGCTGGACTGTGTGATAAGAGTGTGTTGAGTTTTGAAACTGGCTGGCTGTCTTGAGAAGTGGTTGGACCATTTGGCATTCCCACCAGCAATGCATGAAAGTTCCTGTTGCTCCACATTCTTACCACCACCTGGTGGTGTCAGTGTTCTGGGTTTTAGCCATTCTAATAAGTGTGTCACAATATCTTATTATTGTTTTAACTTATATTTCCTGATGAAATCCAGTGTCAAGCATCTCTTCAGATGCTTATTTGCCATCTGTATATCTTCTTTGTTGAGGTGCCTGTTTGTGTCCAACTGTTTGTGACCCTATGGACTGTAGCCCACCAGGCTCCTCTGTTCATGGGATTCTCTAGGAAAGAATACTGGAGTGGGTTGCCATTCCCTTCTCCAGGGGAATCTTCCTGACCCAGAGATCGAACTCGGGTTTCCTGCATTATAGGTAGATTCTTTACCACTGAGCCAGTAGCCTGTTTGGGTATTTTGCCTATTTTTAAATAGGCAGGTTGTTCATTTTCTTACTGCTGAGTTTTAGGAGTTCTTTGTATATTTTGTACACTAGTCCTTTATCCGATATGTCTTTTGTAAATACTGTCTCCCAGTCTGTGGTTTGTCATCTCTTTCTCTTGATGGAGCATCAATTAAAAAAATCTCCTCTGGTGATTCTATTATGTAGCAGAATTAAGAGCATGGAGCCCAGTAGAAATGTGAGGAATCCTTATAGAACCCTCAGGGGCTGCGTGCTTTAAGAGTTGCTGCTGCTGCTGCTGCTGAGTCACTTCAGTCGTGTCCGACTCTGTGCGACCCCACAGACGGCAGCCCACCAGGCTCCCCCGTCCCTGGGATTCTCCAGGCAAGAACACTGGAGTGGGTTGCCATTGCCTTCTCCAACGCATGAAAGTGAAAAGCGAAAGTGAAGCCGCTCAGTCGTGTCTGACTCTTAGTGACCCCATGGGCTGAGAAGGTACAAAAACAGTTAAACAAACAAAACCACCACCCTATTTGATTCTGGTTGGACTGTACCTGTAAGCAAACAATAATGTCGATGTTTTGTTTAAAAAGAAAAGCATACACAAACATACCTTCACCCAAGTAGGAATAAGGACTTTTTCATGCTAAAAGCAACTTTAGTGCAGCTAGTTCTCTGGCCCTGAGGGCGTCACGGCAGCAGAATAAAATCAGTGCAAAACACAGTATTTTTCTTTAGTTGTCTCTCATTTTAGGTTTTCTACACTTACCTTGGGCATTTGGAGTTCTGGCACGCCTCAGTTAGACCTGGGCCTCGCTGACAGGCAGCCACACGAGCTGTCCACATTACCCAGTGGAGCAAAGGGACTGTTTTTCACTGTTGTCTCTGTAAATGCAACCCACTCTCCTCTCTATTGTGTTCAGGTTCCTGAGGGACCAGATACTGCGCCCCACAATGAATGTCATTCCACTTCTAAAAGAGACTTCTGTCTTGAATTTCTGCCTTTAGAGAACTTCCCACATAATATGGAAGGAACTGCAAAGCGTCGCCTTTACTCTGGGGCTCCCCTGGTGGCTCAGATGGTAGAGAATCCGCCTGCAATGCAGGATACCTGGGTTCGATCCCTGGGTTGGGAAGATTCCCCGGAGGAGGACATGACAACCCACTCCAGTATTCTTGCCTGGAGAATCCCCATGGGCAGAGGAGCCTGGTGGGCTATACTCCATGGGGTCTCAAAGCGTCAGACACAACTGAGCACACACACAGGTACACTCCTTTGCTCTAATGCCTAAAAGCCTACATTAGTTCAGGACCTGCCTGCATCCTCTGGGGCCCTGACTCCTGTTTGACTCGGAAACCAAAGGGTCCCCTAAACCGCAAAGGTTGCTCCTCTACGCTGACTCTATATAGAGAGCAACTCTACAAAGAGAGAGAAGGAAGGGGAAAGGATATAAGTAGAGAGCATTTAGTTATCTGATAACCAGTTAGAGTGAGCTGCCCAGTATAAATGATCTGTATTAAGCTGTCTCTTCTTCACCCAGTAGCCAGTGATGCTTAGTTATACAAGTCAGGTCATGTCACTCCTCTTAGAAATCTCTCGTGGTCTCTCAACTCACTAAGAAGAAAGTCCAAAGTCCTTATCATGGTCTACAAGGCTCTGTGGAGTCTGCACCCCACTGGGCTCTGTAGCCCTGTCTCCTGTAGCTCACTGAGCTTCCATTGCACTGGCCTCCTGCCTGTTATTAGCACACATAAGCACCTCAGCATGTAATAGCTATTCCCTCGGTCGACATGGTTCTTCTACAGAGGCTGGCATGACCCATCCCCTCCTTATGGGAGATATAAGCTGACCCTCTTATTTAAGATACCACCCCTCTCCACCTCTGTCACTCTCTCCTCTTACCCTGCACTTTGTACTCCTTTGCATTATTTATATCCACTTGATACACTATGGAGTTTTTATTTATTTATTGTCTTCTCCTGCTAGAACGCGGGGGCTTCCCTGATAACTCAGTTGGTAAAGAATCCGCCTGCAATGTAGGAGACCCCAGTTCAATTCCTGGGTCAGGAAGATCTGCTGGAGAAGCAATAAGCTACCCACTCCAGTATTCTTGGGCTTCCCTGGTGGCTCAGCTGGAAAAGAATCCTCCTCCAATGCGAGAGACCTGGGTTCAATCCCTGGGTTGGGAAGACCCCCTGGAGAAGGGAAAGGCCTCCCACTCCAGTATTCTGGCCTGGAGAATCCATAGACTGTATAGTCCATGGGGTGGCGTGGGATCACAAAGAGTCAGACACAAATGAGCAACTTTCACTTTCCCACTAGAAAGCAACCTCCCTGAGAGCAGAGGCTTTGTCTTGTCCACAGCTGCATTCCCAGTGCCTAGGCTGGTGATTGTTAGACCTGCACTGGTGTCAAGTAAAGTGTACTTGACATTTGAAAGAGGAATCTTTCAAACAACACCCTTTAGCAGAGGTCTTTCTCCAGAATGCTAAGGACAGCTGTCCAACATTTCCATCTGAACATCTCAGCATGTTAGAAAACTGTAAGCTGCAGCACAGCAAGGATGCTATCATTTTGTCCAGCAATTTCTCCCCAGCACCCAAGACAATGTGGGTCTACAGCCTGTGCTCAATGTGAATTTATGCATGTTCAGAACTGAACACTCTCCCACAAGCCTAGCTGTAAACCTGGGAGACAACCTTGGCTTCTCCCCATTCTTCATCTCACACATCAAATCACATGTCTGTCTTTGTGGACTGTATCTTATTTACATCTACAAAATTATCATGGATCTCTCTAATCCTATGGCCATTACTCTGGGCTTTGCAAGTCTCTCATTTGCATTATTACAGTAGTTTCCCACCTAATATTTCTATTCTTAACCTAGATTTCCTCTAATTCCTTCTTTAGTTGACAGGCTAAAAGAGATCTTGTCTCTTGTTTTATGCTTATACCTTGTTAACAATTTCACATCGTGCGCAAGATGCAGTGCAATCTCTTTAACATGACTGGCATGGAGGATATGATTAGATCCCTGCTTTTCTCTTTCAAATCAGACTCTACATTCCAGACACAATGGCCCAGTGCCCTGCCAGCTCTGGACCTCTGCCCAAGGTTGGGGGAGCGGGTTGTGTTCTCACTGCCTGAAGAGCTTTATTCCCTTCTCTCCATCCATGCAACTCACTCCTGCAACTGTCTTCATCCTCCTTCAGGAGAGGATTATGTGTCTTGGTTGAAGCACCTCCTCAAAGATGTGCACTGGTTTGTATCCCCTTGTTCCCCATTGTGTCACCAGCACCTAAGCCATCCTGGGTACACAGCAGAGATTTAGCAAATGCTTCTTGATCAGCTAAATCATGTGACGGTATAGTGGTTAGGGTGTAGGGTGGGCAGAGAGCATACTGTGTTCAGTTTAAGCATCTAGTATTTAAGACACAATGGTTAGTGTCTTAATATGGATGGTGGGAAACACCTGGAGACGGTGAGGGACAGGGCAGCCTGGTGTCCTGTAGTCCATGGGGTAGTGAAGTCTGATGTGACTTGGGGACTGAACAACACGGACTGTGCAGGGTTCACATATGTATCTCTGGGGCCTAACACTATGCCTGGTATGTTATGAATAAACACTCTGAAAATGTTTGCAAAATGAAGGTTGCATATATTACTGCAGCAGAATTTTTTTAAAAAAATACGCCGTAGCTCAACTCTCATAAAAATGCATGAGAGCTCAGTTGGTAAAGAATCCACCTACAATGCAAAAGACCTCAGTTTGATTCCTGGGCTGGGAAGATCCACTGGGGAAGGCATAGGCTACCCACTCCAGTATTCTTGGGCTTCCCTGGTGGCTCAGCTGGTAAAGAATCTTCCTGCAATGCTGGAGACCTGGGTTCGATTCGTGGGTTGGGAAAATCCCCTGGAGAAGGGAAAGGTTGCCCCCTCCAGTATTCTGGCCTGGAGAATTCCATGGACTGTATAGTTCATGAGGTCACAAAAAGTCAAAAATGACTGAGAAACTTTCACTTCACTTTAGTAAAAAGAATGAAAACTTTAAAAAAATTCAAATAATTTTGGTTGCTTTAATATGAACCACTCCTGCTTATAGTAGAAAGGGTCTTAATGCCAACTACCAAATAATTTCCAGTTTTACCAAATTTTCCTAAGATATTTGAACTGTTTAAAGGGACATGCAATATGAGTGTGAATGTGATGTTCATGGAATAACAACACACACACACACACACACATACATCTTGACTCTTAGGGAGGTAATATGTTATAGTGGTTTCAGTGTGTCATTCATGCGTCATCCATAGATGGGGGAACTAATATAAATTACTTAATCTCCCAAGTCTCAGTTTATTAGATTATAAAATGGGAATAATACATAATTCTAAAATGATGTATTGCGATAAATACTGTATATAGCACTTGATATAGCAAGAATAAACTATTTTAGAAGTTGTATTTGATTATTATTGCTAAGTATTATTAAAGATAATCCCGTCACCCTTCATGTAATCAAATTCCTACTTAGCAATAGTTCATCCTTTGACTCAACTCTGCCCTGAAGCTCTCTAGTCATCTTTTCATCATCCCTAACCTGTCATAATCCCACCTGTGTCAGGTCTATTAATTTAAGGAGGCAAATGTGAAGGCTAGGTCTATAATATCCTTAATCTAAAGAATTTCTGATATAAAAATATCAAAGATTATGCATTCTGGAAAGAGAACTAGGAAAACTCTATGGCGATATCTCTAATGGAAATAGTATTTAAATTTTTAATATTGGGGACACGATGGTGGGAGTTTCAGCTATTTTAACAAAAGCCATAGATGTAGACTTGTTTGGGAGCAGGAGGATCAGGTAGATATTTTATGAACACTCCCTCAAAAGACAGGTGCTGAGGACTGACCAGGGAATGCGTGTGCGTGAGTGACAGGCCGCAACATGGCAGCCTGAACTTTTAGCCTACTGAGAAAACCAGGGGGGAAAACGCCAACATTCTCCACATAAAATAGGTGTTAAATTTTAGGAGTCTTAACTGGAGAGGGCAAAGAAGCAGACTTACCAAAAAATTTTCTCTAAGTTTCCAATAATGAGTCATTTAGAAAAAAGACATCTGTTGCATCTAGAAATGGACTGTTGGGACCAAAACCATTCACTAGAAAACAGAATTTGAACCTATGTTGCAAGCAGTTTAACAGTTTCCAAGACTAAAAATAAAAAAGAGAATTCGATTTGACTCTCATGGCTACCAAACCAAAATTGCATCGTGCCAATCTTATTGTTTCTGTTCTATTATGAGTGCTGATCTTTAAAATTCTCCTGAGACAGAGTGCAGTTCTGAATATCATTCTCATTTGATTATGCGTCATCCTTAACTGTTCTTGAAACTTGGCATACTCATGTATTTGATCTTCTAAAACTGTGGTTACATTAAAAATTAGAAAATCAGCCTGTCCAAGATTGATTCTCAGTGGCATTATTATGTGATGGAAATATAGTAGGCTTCGTAGTCAGGTCTAATTTGAATCCTAGCCCAGTCACTGCTGAGGTGTGGGAATCTGGAGCTACCTCCCTTCACCTGAATGGAGTTGCCTCGTATGTAACATGGAGAACACAGTATCTTCCTTGTAGATTTGTTGTAAAGAATACATAAGTATTCGATATGGTCATTACAGAGTAGTGCTAAATGTTTTCCCTTCTAGCTTCCCAAACTGTGGGTCAACTCTAATACAGCTTTCTTATAAATATTCTAAAATGCTGCACAGGGACACCGTATTATTGACAGAAAGGAACTTTAATTAGTCCTTGGACTCCAAGTGAGACACTGTCAAATTCTGTTTTTTGATGAAGGGTGTATCAGAAGGGATCTAGTGTACTTGATGATTAATTAACCCTTTGTTTGAAATTTGATGGGCTTCCCCTGTGGCTCAGCTGGTAAAGAATCTGCCTGCAATGCGGGAGACCTGGGTTCCATCCCTGGGTTGGGAAGATTCCCTGGAGAAGGCAAAGGCTATCCACTTCCATATTCTGGCCTGGAGAATTTCATGGAGTCGCAAAGAGCTGGACATGACTGAGTGATTTTCACTTTCACTTTGACATTTGATGGTTCATAGAAAACCAAATGATAATTAAGCACTAATATGCCAGTTGCTTACTGACTGACTTCTATGACTGGCACTTGTTATACAATATTTAATTTAAACCTAAACAAGTGGATTTAGTTTGCTTTTTGATCACCCCTAATTAACAGAGGGAAGCCCTGAGATGCAGAGTTGTAGTCACTGAAAGTGGAAAATTCAGTGTTTGAGTATACAAACTGGGCATTTTCATTTCATCACTCTGCCCCTCTCCCCAAATCATAGCATTTCTGAAATGTGTTAGTGGTTGTAGGTACAGTATTACTTTACACACTATGCTCAGTATATTCACATTACAGTTTTATGAATTTGCTTTCCTTTGCTCCCTTCTATGTTCATTTCTAACAATTATAAATTTTATTAGTTTAAAAATTTGATTTCAACCTGATAGCCTACACAACCCAAACTTAACATGTCTAAATTGTATTTCTCCCTGCATTCCTGCCTTTCTCCTTTGCCCCTCCCCCAAGTTTTCCTCTCTTCCTTTGGTCATATCACTCATTTAACTATTACACACGCATGTACAAGAAGGCACATATAGAAATGGATCAAAGAACTGCAGACGTCCAGTCAGAAAATGACGCTACGACCAATATGGCCTCCTTCCCAGTTTCACCTTCACTAGTTCTGGGCACCCACAGTCACTTGTAGACTACAGACATGCGTCCCTGAGCTTGGACCATATTTCTTCCACATCCTCCCCATGGTTAAAGCATGTCTGGTCTAGGCCAGGAGTAAAAACTCCTTCAATTTTAGATATATACACTCTAAGTAAAAGAAACACTGTCCAGTAAATTGATGGGCAGCTCTTTATTGCCTGCCTTTCTGTGCAAGCAGATTATTAATTAATCTTCTTATATCTGGAAACATTTTGCTAACCATTGAACCAGAGCCTTTGACCTATTCTTAATGTACCACATTGAGACTTGGAAAATACTCAGGCTTAGGTCACCATAAAGGCCCAGAGGTGCAGACAGTTGTGGAATGGAAAAGAATGAAGAGTCAACATACATACAAATTAATTGCCCAGAAGTGATATGAAATGAAATTCCAATGAAAAATGGATTCTCATGGATATATATATATTTTAGAACAAAGGAAACTAACAACCCTTTATAATGATACATAATTAAGGAAATTTTAAAATAAAAACTTGAAGAAATTAAATTGCTAGTTAAAGGAATTTTCTCTTGCCCTTTTCCATGAGAATTTTTGCTTAAAGTGATTTAGTTGGCTTACTGTTTCCAAAGCTGCTTCTTTTGCATTTGGTTAGAGATCTCCTAAAATGATACACTAAAGAATATGTGTGCTATAAAAGTATTTACCTCAAAGTGAATATTAAAGAATATTCTAAAGGATAGGTCCTCATGAAGGTAATGCTTTAATTCACAGCATCAACTTATCCTAAAAATGATGGCATTCATATATGTTATTATGAGTAAAATCCTCAAATACCATGACACATATACAATAATGCCCCATATTTCAGAAACTGTCCTCAATCTCTTCTCTCCTGCTACCATATCAGATACCACATGCATGTTATAAGTCATGCCTCAAGGTTTGGATTAGCAAATAATACCAAAACACACGTGGATAAAACAAGAGCTAAAACAAAAACCACCACAAAATCAGCCATTTCTTATTTACAAGGGACTAACCCAAAGGAAAGAAAATCAGGATACAGAAAAACTGAAAAAGAAAAAAAAAAAAAAAGAAAAACTGAAAATAATAAGATAACAAAAAGTACTAGGAAAATAATAACAAAGTAAAAGAGAGTATGGCAGTAATAACACAGAAAAACTATATTTCTATGACTTACTATAATGCATCTTCCTGGGATGAGAGTATTAGATGAGACAAAGAGATACTACATATTTTAAAGGTAAAAGAGACTTTATAGTAGACAAGTAGATATGGCTTATATACATCTAAGTGCATAGCTTCTAAAATATATAAGGCAAAATATTAGAAATAAGAGGAGATGCATATCTACAATTGTTGCAAAAAATTAACACATTTCTCAGAAATTAAGTGAAAAATGAAGGATATAGCAGATTTAAATAATATAATTGCAAACTATATCTAATAAACATACAGAAAAGTTTTATAGCCAGGAACTGAAAATATATAGTCATTTTTTAAAAATATGCAGATGTGGAAAGCCTTGCTAAGGAATTGCTAGCCCACCAGTTTAGTATTAGTATGCATGCTTGCATGTTAAGTCGCTTCAGTCGTGTCTGACTCTGTGTGACCCTATGGACTGCAGCCTGCCAGGCTACTAATTCACAAACTAGTCCACTAATGAGTCTAGGGAAATACCAGCCCATTATACTAGTCCACTAGCTAAATAAAAATATTAAAATTAGTGAAATAAGGAGTATTTGATCATAATATAATCAAATTAAATAACAAATTTATAGGAAAACTCTAATCATTTAGAAACTTAATATTTTTTGAATAAATTTTGGCTTAAAAAGGAAATCAAAAGAGAAAATTTGTATTATAAGCAAAGACAAATGAGAACATAATTTTATATAACTGTCATATCAAGGCCACACAGCACATAGGCATATACATATACATACCACAGAGTGCTAGACCCTAACAGAGAAAATGCATCTCTGTATTTAAAGACAATAGGATTGGAAAAGTCAAAAAACAACAAAACTATTACTTGTCTAGATTCAAAGTCAACATACAAAATTGGTATTATTTTCTATACATCCAGAATAGGCAATTTAAGAAGTCAATAGAAAAGAATCCCATTCACAGTAACACAAATCTTAAAGTTCATAGGAAAAAAATAAATATTATGTAAAAACTGGCTTAAAGCTCAACATTCAGAAAACTAAGATCATGGCATCCGGTCCTAACACTTCATGGCAAATAGATGGGGAAACAGTGGCAGACTTTATATTTTTGGGCTCTCAAATCACTGCAGATGGTGATTGCAGCCATGAAATTAAAAGACACTTATTCCTTGTAAGGAAAGTTATGACCAATCTAGAGAGCATATTAAAAAGCAGAGACATTACTTTGCCAACAAAGGTCCATCTAGTCAAGGCTATGGTTTTTCCAGTAGTCATGTATAGATGTGAGAGTTGGACTATAAAGAAAGCTGAGTGCTGAAGAATTGATGCTTTTGAACTGTGGTGTTGGAGAAGACTCTTGAGAGTCTCTTGGACTGCAAGGAGATCCAACCAGTCCATCCTAAAGGAGTTTAGTCCTGAGTGTTCATTGGAAGGACTGGTACTGAAGCTAAAACTCCAATACTTTGGCCACCTGATATGAAGAACTGACTTATTTGAAAAGACTCTGATGCTGGGAAGAATTGTGGACAGGAGGAGAAGGGGATGACAGAGTATGAGATGGCTGGATGGCATCACCGACTTGATGGACATGGGTTTGGGTAGACTCCGGGAGTTGGTGATGGACAGGGAGGCCTGGTGTGCTTCGGTTCATGGGGTCGCAAAGAGTCAGGCACGACTGAGCGACTGAACTGAACTGATTCAAATCCTATCTGAACTAAGCTATGTTCCTTTAATGAAAGGCAGAAAGGGGGTCTTGTATGAATGTAAAAGAATACCATGGGGAGTTCCACAGGGAGATTCAGCATTGGAAGAATTCACAAATTCATGATTTGATTGCTTTTCAATTAAAATCACAATAGAAAATTTCATGGAATTTGAGATCCATATCCTAAAGTTTTTCTATAGGAGAATAAGTACAAAAAATTTGGTAAAAACAAGAGGAAAAAATAATAACAAATTTCAAAATAAGCCATAAACCTAAGTAAGGTAATTAAGGTAAAGCGGTGTTAGGGCAAGAAAGTGAGGAATGAAGATGGCAAATCCAGAGCCCATCCTGTATATCAAGCAATGTTTTAGGTATTAGAGTGTCAGTCCAAATGAATTCTCCCTCAAACTGCTCTGGGAGAGGCGTTGTCTGATTTTCTGAAAGTAGCAGTAGAGAAACACACAGAGAAGTATTTTTTACTGCCTTCACATGGCAAAGCAGAAAACACAGAAATTATAAAGGGAAAGATTAACAAGATTTCCAACAGATGAGATAAAATATATTGGACAATAGAAGATACCATAAAACACAAATGACTAAAAGGGAGAAAATATTTGTTGCAAATGTAACAAAGAATATTCAAAATATACAAAGAACTTTTACAAAGCAATAAGTCAGTAAATTTTAAAAAATGACAAAGACCATGGAAAAGCAAAACAGACACAAAGAGAATGTTCAACTTTATTAGTAATAAGAAAATTGGAATTTAAAATAGTGTGAGTTTTGGGGGGACTTCCCTGGAAGTACAGTGGTTAAGACTCTGAGCTTCTAATGAGGGGGTGAGGGTGTGTAAATTCAATCCCTAGTCCCTGCTGGGTCCTGCAGCCAAATTAAAAAAAAATTTTTTTAGGGGGATCATCAGTTTAAGAACATCTTTAAGACTGATGCATTTAATGTGGGTGAAAGTGTAGAGGACTGATTATTCTCCTGTATTGTTGATTAGAATGTAGCTAGGTTAAGTCTTCTTGAAGTTCAATTTAGGAATACATTTCAAGTGTATGATATATATGCTCTTTGAGTTAGTAATCACTTTTTAAGGCATATGTCCTAGAGTACATCTGGAAGCTATGTGTAAAAACATCTTCATGATGGTGCTCTTTGAAGTGTTGTTTGTGACAGTAAAATGTTAGGAACAACTGAGATGTCATTGATAGACTGATGTAATTAAATCATGGTACAGATATATAGAGGAATCATATGCTGCTCATCAGTGTTCTCCAACTTGAATCATATATGGATTTTTCCTAAAGGGATTTTTAAAAATTAATTTCCAAGGTAGCATGAGGAATACTTTACAAGTCCAGACTTTAATCTTTCTGGAGGTGATCTAGAAAAGCCTCACTGTGAGGAGATCACCCACAAAGAAGGAAAAGTTAAGGAATGAAATCTTGGTGTGAGGACAATGGGGCATTTTGAACTGGGGAGGAGTGTGGCTTCTGGCCCAACCCTCCTGATATCGGTTAAGTTATCTGTGAACTCAGACCACAACCATTTTCCTTTTTTGGGCTACTTGCATCTGATGACAAAATTACCATAGACTTTTAGAGAGATGCTTTTCCAAGTTGCTCAAAATATAGAGATTTCCCTATAATTTCCTAAGTGTGTAAGCTACTCCCAGGCAGTTCTTGGTCCCTAGCTCCTCTCTTTCCTACAACCACTTCCCAACCACTTCCTCAGAAAACAATCTCCCCACATGCCTCCTAAGCCCAGGGCTGCTGGCTGCCTGCCATTCATACCCCTTCCTCCTTCCAGCTCAAATCCTGGACCACACAGTGTACACAATTAACAGGACACTGGCACAATCCCTGGTACCAAGGGTGGATAATAATTAGTCTCAAAGAACCATCACATGGAATTCTCTCGGCAACAGTTAGTAATGCAAGACTTCAGTCAGCTCCACCAGCCTAAAGTGAAAGAGTTAGATACCTTCTTTGGGCAGTGGTTTCCCTCTTTCCCTCCTTCTAGATGTGAATAAGAGACTACATGGCTACAGCTGCCCCTGCCGG
Organism: Antilocapra americana; assembly: GCA_007570785.1. Lineage (NCBI taxonomy): Eukaryota > Metazoa > Chordata > Mammalia > Artiodactyla > Antilocapridae > Antilocapra > Antilocapra americana. The sequence continues at coordinate 32,474,321 of ML661885.1, forward strand.
TCATCTTAGGACCAAAACAGGAAGAACCCTTAGGATAAAGCAAACACTCTAGAGCGGGACAGAAAGAACAATCTGGCCTCTGGCATTATAGCTTGAGTCCATGAATCAAATCACCCTGCAGTCGACTGCTGTACTCTGTGCTGTGTGAAATAATACAGTTCCTTATTGTTTAAGTCTGAATGAGTCATGGCTTCTCTTGACGGCAGTTGAATCTGTACCAACGGATATATTACACAAACAGCTAATTACAAAACTGTGAGTTCAGAATTTTGTGGTGTACTCAAACAAAACAAAGTTAACCTGACTCATTTAGTGATTTACATAATCGTCACATTCCATAATTAAATGTAAATTATAAACAATGTGCACAAATGACTCCTTTCCCAGGGAGATGGCGGGGAGTGGGACATGGAGCAATAGAAAACTTACCTTGTTCATAACTGTGGATAGCAATCTTCCATTCTACTCACTTCTAAGAAAAGGAGCTATGTAAACATTTGTGATCAATAATCAGCTCCCAATTGGAAAGGGGCTGTTGCTTATTGAGTCCTTACCTGAGGCCGAGCAGTGTCTCAGGTGCTTTGTGTACAGCTGGAGTCCTGCAGTCATTGCTCTCAGTAGACGCAGAGGCACTAAGAACTGGTCCCCTCAGTGCTCTTGCTGAACTCGGCCTGTAATGAAATCAAAGAGCAGACTGAGTACACGTCTTCCCTACTCTGCTTCACCCAAATTCCGCATACTTGGATTCCCCAAGATTACTGTTCTCTTAGTGAAATCAGTTTTTCCCAATGCACAACCACTATACCCAAAGGAGCCCATCTGAGAGGAGCTTCTGAACCATGGTATCAGCATCAGCCCCTCCACACAAACTCTTAGGTTCTGGTGTTAAGGCTTGGTCAAAAGCCGAAATAGCGACCCTTTTTGGCAGGGCAAATTTATTTCAAGTGTTCCTTTTCAGGGCAAACACTACCCATGGAATGGACCCTAGGCCTTCTTCCTTGACTGTTTCTTTGCCTCCTGGTGTTGGGCCCCATTTGCCTCCCATGTTGACTTCTTCAGCTTTAATGTCTCCTCTTTGCTTTCCCCAGGAGACCCTTGACTGAGACCCCCTTCTGTTTCTGCAAGCTAGGCACTGGGTGCTCCAGGGAGCCCAGTTGCATGCCTCTCGGCTTTATTCCTCACCTTTCTTAGAACTGACTGCTTGCACCAGCTCTGCTCGCTGTGAAGCATGAGGAGGTGACCTCAGGAGGGTTTTAAATCGTCACAAGTAGGGCAGGAGCTAGGGGAAGGATGAAGAGCAGTGGCGGCCAGGGAGCAGGAAACCCAGGGGAAACCCACCATTGGGCTGCGCCTGCAGGCCTGCAAGGCCTGCACTTGCCCCTCTTTAAACAAGAGCACAGAGTCAGTCAGAGACATCAGTGGCTTAATGGAGGGGGGCGCTTACGTGTCTGAAGCAAGGTCCTGGAGCAACACCCCCGCGTGCGCCGCAGAAGGCGAGCAGGACACGGCGGCCTTTTCTCTCCGTGGAGACTGCAGGTTATGAGGGGAACTGACATCAGGTGGGCTCATTAGCTACCAGGGAAACCAGCAGAGGGCACGCCCCTCCCCGCCCCTTTGATGAGAACGAGCCCCAGCTGGGGCCTGGGGCAAGTACTGGGAAGGTCGGCTGCGGAGGGGTTCGGGTGTAGGTGAAGCAGGCACTGGTCAGTCAGGGGATGGACAGAGAGCAAAAGAACAGCCATCTTGAGTGGCCTGACCACACTCCTGCTTTCAGAACACAGAGCCCCTCCTTTCCCTAGGGGCAGTTTAGCCCTGATACTCGATTTTCTATTTTATGTCCTTTCTGAGCCAGGCTAATGTTTCAGCGACTGCACCTGAACTGCAAGTTGCTTGTATTTTTATCCTCTGTTTGCAAGCATCTGGGCTCCAATATTTTGAGATGCATTGACTTCTGATTCTTGTAGTCCTTCTAGCCCTCCTTGGAGCTCCTGGAGACCCAGGTGCTTCCCCTGCTTCTGCTCTTACACTTATTAAGAGGCCCATGCTGCTCAGTCATTTAGTCATCATTCATATTCATAGAAAAGCATAAAGGCAATTTGCTTAATTACAGTGCTTGATGCTGCGATGTGTCTCTCAATTTTCTGTGTGTGGTTTCATCTGTGTAACAGGAACTCTGCATGAATTCAAGACCTTTAACCCCTGGGTAACTTTCTCCCAGAGAAGAAATGTGCAAAGAGGGAAGTTGACTTCCGGGATTCCATTTAAAGGGTGCCTTTTTGACTCTGGTCTTACTGGGTTCAGGGGGCCTGGCTGAGCTGCTGCTTTGTGATTTGAATGTGTAAACCAAAATTAAGCTTCTGGTCTACATTCTTCATCTGCTAATGAAAGTTCTGTTTTGTATTTACCTGCAGGTGAAGATTTAGACTTTGCCCTCTCTGGAGATCACTGCAAAGGAAGGGGATGAATAATTGGATGGTCTCAAAAACATGGGAAGAGAAAGGCTGCAGGCTTTCACCATAAAACTGAATTTTGTGAGGCTATCAGTTAATGTTTACAGATCGCGGGGAAATAGAGTGTACTCTGTGGCCTCCCTCCAAACACACTGAACGAATTCAGCCAGTCTAGATTTGTTGAGTAGATCTTTGTGGTCTACTTTGTGATCTCTGTGCAGAGTCTATAGGTTTTCAAAACACCAGCTGGGAAGTAGAATAAATATCATCTAATACACTTGTTTTTAGCATCTTAAGAACTAGATCCTCCTATTTGACTTAAAAAAATTCCACTTGTATTGGATGTCAGTTGGTCAAACTAAGCAGATTTTTTTTTCTTTCCAGTCACGTACGATCTAATGACAGACAAATACATTTCATTTCGGCTCTGTCCCCACTCATGCCCCCTGAATGCTTGAGGCTACTGTTGAGATATGATTATGAAGCCAAGACTGATCGTGTCTGAAGCTGCTATTAGTGTTCCTTGTTTGGGTAGGATTGAACTAAGATCTGAAGTAAGCTAAGGATCCCTTGAATTTTTCTTCTTCAGCATTTGTTCATACAAGTTCCAGAAGGAAGAAATAAAGTAGCATATCTACTTTGTTTCTCAAATCTCATCTGTTTTCAATACAGCTGTAATTATTATGGGCTCTAAACTGGGATTTGGCTTCCCTGGGGACTCAGTGGTAAAGAATCTGCCTGCAGTGAAGGAGACATGAGTTCGATGCCTGGATCGGAAAGATCCCCTGGAGAAGGGATTGGCAACCCACTCCAGTATTCTGGCCTGGAGAATCCCATGCACAGAGGAGCCTGGTGGGCTACAGTCCACAGCGTTGCAAAATAGTGAGACGTGACTGAGGAACTAAACAACCACGACAAACTGAGATTTAGTCTCGGCTCTTGTGGGTCAATGTCTTTCATTATTTACATTTATGAGTGGATTCATATTAAAGGACAAAAAGACATCAGAGGTGGAAAGCTTTGTGATGAGTGTCTGAGAGGAGAGGTGGGGAGAGGCAAAGGACTATGGTGATTTTTTGGGGCTTGTTTCCAGGCTGAATCTGATCTTCTGGTGAGAGAATGCTCACAGGTGGATACTGAGAGCTTATTTTTATAGGAATCATTGCTACCCATAGAACATAAGCAGGAGTATAGAGAACCAAGATTATTTCAAAACATGGTATAAATTAGGAGAAAGATGAGGATTTTATACAGATCAGGAAAGAAGTGGAGGTTTTTTATTTTGGTGTTTTGGCAACTTTCTAAATCTTTTTGTCTTTTAAAGTCAGAAGAGATGTTTCCTTGGGCAAACGTGCATAGTCATGATGTGAACTCACAGACACATCAGCTAGGAGATACTCTCTCATTGTTTTGTGCCATTAAAGAGGCTGAAGTGGAAGACAAATAAGACAGGTCCTGAGCAAAGTGACATACTCCCAGGTCTGCAAGAAATAACTGAAGGGGAGACTGAGGCATTGGTGTTAGGCAGGGCAGTTGACCAGCCAGGGAAATTATGTACTAATGTTACTGAGACTTCATCTGTATCCTTTGACTGGTGAAGCCTAGGAAAATCTAGAATACCATTTGCTTCTATTTTAGACTCAAATGCCTATTTGGGACACCAGATTCAATTTGTTTGGAAACTGAGATACTGTATTCTTGCTTTAGGGCACTTTGAGTTAATGTCACATTACTGGCAGACAAGATCATTTTTTTTCCCCTTCATTTCCACTGTTTCAGCATATTTGCACTCAATGTCTTTTTCTAAAATCTGATGAAAAGGGCTTTTCTACTTGTTTTGTGTTGTGTCAAAATAGGAGATTGTAGAAAGTGGTATCCTCCTAAGGGTGATAGACTGAAGAGGTCTAAGACTTAGAGTCAACATGCAATCTATACTCTTAGAGGTTATTCTCTGTGGTGTAAAATGCTCTCTGTCCATTAAATTTAATTATTCAATAAACATATTTATTCACATCCATTAACAGGTAATTTTGGAGCGTCCATTTTGTGCCAGTTACTGTGCTAGTCACTGCACTTTACTCGGCCTTGGCGAGCAAAAATATGTCTTCATTGATTTTCACAGCATTTTTAGGAGATTTGGGAAAGAGGACTATACTATTTGGTAAAATACCACTAAACTAATTACCTGGGGGGATTGAGGAAAATTTACGTTGCTAAAGGTGCTGCACCTCATAATATAAGAACAAACGTTTTTTGGAAGGTAGATAGGGGTAGTGGTGGCAAGGTTGTTTTACTCTTGAATAAAGACAATTCAAAGAACCTACTCTTGTTCACTCAATGTTCAGTGCTTCAAGTGATATTTTTTATTTTTCTCATATTCTCCAAGTGTGAAAGATTGAGGTCATTAAAGCAAAGCTTGAGATTTACTTAAGCAAGTGTTTTCTTGTACATGGCAATATAAACTTTATCAAATGGAGTCTGTATGCTAGAGCAGTGGCCCCAGGAATGATTCAAATCCATTTCTACCAGAGTGGAGAATCCCCATGGACAGAGGAGCCTGGTGGGCTACAGTCCATGGGGTCACAAAAGGTAGGACACAACTGAGTGACTAAGCACAGTAGTGACGTCAAGTCAATACACTGACATCATTGACATTGTGAATCTGATCACTTAGTCACATTTTCTCCAATACACATTAAACTTACTATTGAAATGGAAAACATCTGTCTCTGTAACTTACAATCATCTCATAAAACCACAGTGATACATGGTGGGTGCCACTAATGTTTTTCTGAGCAGGTGATTAAGAGTCAACTGCACCAAAATGAAGTATTTGGAAGACAAAGAGAACTAAAGAGCCAGTTCTTTCAGTTTGATGCTTTATTGCACATGATACACAGATTGGAACAGACACACAGTTTCTCACAGCAGAGCACATAATGCTGTAGTTTCTTTAAGAAGAGTCTTTGTCACACAAGGATAAAGAAATTAATTCCTGGTTGATGAAATGAGTCAGCATACAACATTCTAAAACTGATAGAAGGAGGCCAACACATTCAGGAGCACATCAAAAGCAACATGCAAGTCCACGATGTTGTCACAAGTAATCTGAAGCTAATCACTACATGCTTGTCAATACAAATTTAATCTTGAAGCTTAAGTTCATAAAGGATCTAGGTCCCTGAGCTAGCTCTGATGTCTATGGTTGGCATAATTGGATAAATCCGGAGTTGTTAAGGACCCCTGAATAATATACACAGGTATAAATATTTAAAAATGTATGGTGATTATATGATATAGATTAGAAACAAAGATATATATGTATATACATATATATATACGTATTTTTCACTTCAAAAATTAAGACTTATAAGAATACTTTTAGAATTATAATGCTTACAAGACAAATGGTGTAATATAGCTTCTATACTTAATAAACAAAGCTGACCTATATGTGTTTTAACTCTATACTCTAGTGTATAGTTGACTATTTCCTCAAATATAAGCGCATGTAGGTCCTTGACTTCCTTTACTTCTCCTTTCCTTGGAGCTTTATTGGTGGTGGCAAATATTATAGGACAGGCTGCTGCTTTAATCTCTCATGAAATGGACTTTGGATGCATATCCTTAACATCCAGAGCCTTGATCTAAAGGTTGTTTGTATTTTCCTGGGCTCATCTATCTTATTTCTCTCCCATGAACTGTCTTTCCTTTACCTAAATCAAACATACCCTTGAAAGAAGTCATGTGTTCTCTGCAAAGTCCTTCTTAATGACCCCAAGTGCCAAAGTTGCCACTTTTCCTCTGAAGAGTTCAATTGTTTGTAATCTTAAATCACACAATTTGGCTTCCAAATATGTATTTCTTACATTTCCATGTTAATATGTTATCACTAGACTGTAATCTTCTTGAGGGCAGAGGCAGTGTGTCAGTCTTGAATTATTAAATTAGGATGTGGAAGTTCCATTGAAATTGCCAAGCACTATGCATATGTAAGAAATTGTTCGACTTTCATCTAGCACACTTAATGTAGTACCTTTCACTGAGCTGGGCGATGGATGGATGGCTTGGGTGCTCAGTCATGTCCGACTCTTTGTGACCCCATGGACTATAGCATACCAGGCTTCTCTGTCCACAGGATTTTCCAGGTCAGAATACTGGAGTGGTTTGCCATTTCCCACTCGAGGGAACCTTCCTGACCCAGGGGTTGAATCCATCTCTCCTGTATCTCCTGCATTGCAGGCAGATTCTTGACTACTGGCACCACCTGGGAAGCCCCAAGAGCTGTTTAAAAAATAAAAACCAGATAGAACTAGTTCTCTTATTGTGTAAACAAATCTAGAGGCAAATTGGACATCAGCAGAAAAATTTAAAATATATTGTATAGCTTGGAATTCATTGGTTCATTCCTAACACTTAGGGACATTATCCAAGTTTAGATGATTCGTGGAATACAACAATGATAGACATATTCTCGAAGAGTTTTTCATATAGCTTGTTTTTTAAGAATTATGATAAATAAGAGCCTCGAAGATCTCCATTGGGGACATGACTCAATGGCTTTCTTTTTTTAAAGTGTACTTTATTATTATTATTTTTAATGTTTTCAGGTGTGGTCAGAGGACAACAGGCTTCAAAATTACCTAATAAATAAGAATTTTGGGGCAAGGTCAAATAGAGCATATTTTAAGATAAGCTTTCAGATAATTCTTATGTACATTAAAGTGGGAGTGGTTTCTTATTCTTGGCTAAGGAATAAACAGTTAGCCCTTATTAGGGCATTTTGTGCCATCTCAGGAATACAGATGCTCTTACTGGCTTCTGAATTAAGAACTGTGGTTAAATGAAACCTTATTCTACTGCCATGCTGTATTTGTTTTTCTTTTCTGGAAAGTCTCCATCTTTATCAATATCAGGGCATAACATTCTTGAGAAAGTTCATCCTCTCTTTTTGCAAGTCAGAGAATAGCCACATGGACAAAAACTAAGGCCATTGTTCTGTGAGGAATGAAATAATCGCTTATGGGTGTTGCTTTGGGGCTCAAGTAAGTTGCAGGAGTTTTAGCCAACTGAATTGTTTATCCCATTCATGTAACTTGTGTAATTTTCTAAGTGCTTTTACTTCCGTTTCAGTTGAGAACGTGTAGTATGGACTTGACCCAGGTGCTCCTCCACTAGGCTATCTAGGTGATTTTGCTGTGGATTTGCCATTCAGTGGCCATAAGACTGTTCTTCGTTTTCTTGCAGGATCCAGACTTGACAGCTCTCACAGTGTGTTCTGTCCCAACTGAATCATTTCATCCAACTTTTAAATTTTTTCAAAAGTAATTTCTAAAATCATAAATCAATCACCTCATATTGGATTTGCCATAAATGTGCTCTGTGTAGAAGAATGTAAACAGGTCTGAAAACATTGTCTACAAACATTCTTGGCAACTCTTTTCAAAGAGATTACTTGAAATATTAAAATAAGAACCATATGATTTAGTTTATATTAGAATAGTCCATTTGGTTCTAATCATCTCCATAACAAAACTATTTCCCAATGGGCACTTTTGTAAATGAACTTTTCTGCTGAATATTTGAAATTATAGACCAAACATAAAAACAAAAATATTACAGGATCATATCTAACCTTTTCCCCCTTGTGATCAATGAAGTTAAGAATTACATTAATCAATACTTCCAGTTGTAGGTCATAAAATAGAATCACAACCTAAATGATCTTAATTGTTTCTTTAAAACACTTCTGATGTCTCTAATTCATATTCTAAATATTGCCAAACTGTTCTATCTTGAGATGATATCATATTGATTTGTCATGGAAGTCAATATAGTTTCCTCATTGGGTTGTGAAATTCTTAGAAATGGGAAAAGCCTTTTATTTTCTTAAATTTCTGTGGCAGTTCATCACATGTGGAGTATTCTTTTATTGGTTTCTCAATGAAGCTCTGAAATGCCTGACCTCTACTTTAATCTGTGAGGGAAAAATCTATATCAAACAGCTCAATTCTATACATGACTCCCCACCATAAAAATGAGGACATAACTGAAATAGGAATTTTAGAAGCATCAGTTTTCCCATAGTTTGAACATGACTTTATGAAACACAGGAGTGTTCAGAGCAATAAGACATATATATATATATATGTATATATATATATGTATATGTATATTTGAAAGATTGGAATATGTATCTTTAATACACTTTTACTTAAGACAGTTCACGTCCAGGTTTAGGCTTCAATGATGTCAAATATAACTGACTGCTCTGAGGAAAACAATCATTTGTGGAAAGAGAAGAGTTTGATATGGGAGGTGGAGAAGGGGAGAAGAATATATTTATTACTACAGAGTACAGTAAGACTTCTTCATGTGTATTACTCTAAAAACATACTCACTTGGCCAAATCTTGGTCCTGATGGTTATTTACTATGGATAACTACAGATAAATAGAAAACAAATTGCTAAAGATGTTCATCCCCTGCTTCTGCCAAGGAGAACAAGTGATTCAAACAGTAGAAATAAATGTTCTTACAACCTGGATCGGCTGGTTGTCTGTGGTGACTCCATAACTTACACCCAGTTCTCTTAGTCCATGAAAAACATTGCAACTTCTTTGTGAGTTGCAGTTGAGAGATGTAAATAATGTTGAATATATTATTTACAGAATTCATAGAGCCATGGGAAAACTATTTAAAATTTCTTTTTTTCTCCCCAAATTAATCTTTTCTCTCTCCTTTCATAATTTATCATAGTTTAGAGAGATGTATCTCTTCATGGACCACAGCCTTGTTGTGGCTAAGGGCCATGTGTAGCTGAATGAAGCTATGAGCCATGCCGTGCAGGGCCACCCAAGACAGATGAGATCATAGTGAAGAGCTCTGACAAGACATGATCCATTGGAGGAGGAAATGGCAACTCGCTCCAGTATTCTTGCTATGAGAACCACATGACACTATGAAAAGACAAAAATATATGATACTGGAAAATGAGCCCCCACCTCCTGCCACATGATCAGAAGGTGTCCAATATGCTACTGGGAATGAGCAGAGGCCAATTATTAATACAAATAGCTCCAGAAAGAATGAAATGGCTGAGCCAAAGTGAAAACGATGGTCAGTTGTGGATGGGGCTAGTGGTAAAAGTAAAGTCCAACGCTGTAAAGAACAATATTGCATAGGAACATGGGATGTTAGGTCCATGAATCAAGGTAAATGGGATGTGGTCAGGCACGAAATGGTAAGACTGAACCCTGACAACTTAGGAGTCAGTGAACTAAAATGGACAGGAACGGACAAATTTACTTCAGATGACCATTATAGCTAGAACTGTGGGCAAGAATCCCTTAGAAGAAAGGGAGTAGCCCTCATGGTCATCAAAAGAGTCTGAAATGCAGTGCTTAGGTGCAATCTCAGAAACGACAGTCATTTCAGTTTATTTACAAGGCAAATCATTCAACATCACAGTAATCCAAGTCTATGCTCAAACCACTGAAGCAAAGAAGCTGAAGTTGAATGGTTCCATGAAGACCTCCAACCCCTTCTAGGATGAACAACAACAAAAAGATGTCCTTTTCATCTTAGAGGATTGGGATACAAAAGTAGGGAGTCAAGATATACTCAGAATAACAGGCAAATTTGGATTTGGAGTGCAAAATGAAGCAGAGCAAAGGCGAATGGAGTTTTGTCAAGTGAACACACTGGTCACAGCAAACACCCTCTTCCAACAACCCAAGGGGTGACTCTACATATGGACGTCACGAGATGGTCAATACTGAAATCAGACTGATTATGTTCTTTGTAGCCACAGATGGAGAAGCTCTATACAGTCAGCAAAAACAAGACCAGGAGCTGACTATGGCTCAAATCATGAGGTCCATATTGCAAAATTTAGGCTTAAGTTGAAGAAAGTAAGAAAAACTACTAGGCCATTCAGGTATGACCTAAATCAAACCTCTTACAGTGGAGGTGATGCATAGACTCAAAGGATTAGATCTGGTAGACAGAGTGTCTGAAGAGCTATGGACAGAGCTTAGTAACACTGTGCAGTAGGCAGTAACCAAAACATTCCAGAGAAAAAGAAATTCAAGAAGGATGTGGTTGTCTGAAGAGACTTTATAAATCGATGAGCAAAGAAGAAAAGTGAAAGGCAAGGGAGAAAGAGAAAGATATACCCAACTGAGTGCAGAGTTCTGGAGAATAGCAAGCAGAGATAAGAAGGCCTTCTTAAATGAACAATGCAAAGAAATAGAGGAAAAAATAGAATGGGAAAGACTAGAGACCTCTTCAAGAATATTGAAGATATCATAGATAGGAACATTTCATTTAAAGATGGATATACAGAAATGGTAAGGACCTAACAGAAGCAGAAGACATTAAGAAGTGGCAAGAATACTCAGATGAAGTATACAAAAAAGGTCTTAATGACCTGGATAACCACGATGGTGTGATCATTCACCTAGAGCCAGACATCCTGGAGAGTGATGTCAAGTGGGCTTTAGGAAGCATTACTATGAGCAAAACTAGTGGAGGTGACAGAGTTCTAGCAGGTCTATTTAAAATCCTAAAAGTTGATGCTGTTAGAGTGCTGCACTCAACATGTTAGCAAATCTGGAAAACTCAGCAGTGGCCACAGGACTGGAAAGGTCAGCTTTCATTCAAATCCCAAAGAAGGGTAATGCCAACGAATGTTTAAAATACTGCATAATTATGCTCATTTTACCTGCTAGCAAGGTTATCTTCAAAATCCTTCACGCTAGGCTTCAGCGGTATGTGAACTGAGAACTTCCAGCTATACAAGGTGGGTTTTGAAAAGGCATAGGAACCAGAGATCAAACTCTCAGCATTTGTTGTATCATGGAGAAAGCAAGGGAGTTCCAGAGAAACATCTACTTCTGCTTCACTGACTATGCTAAAGCCTTTGACTGTGTGGATCACAACAAACTGTAAAATTCTTCAAGAGATGGGAATATCAGAGCACCTTATCTGTCTCTTGAGAAACCGGTATGCAGGTCAGTTACAGCTGGACGATGGACAAGTTCAAAATTGTGAAAGGAGTACATCAAGGCTGTATATTGTCACCTTTCTATTTAACTTCTATGCAGAGTACATCATTTGATATGCTGCTGGGTGAATCCCAGGCTGGAATCAAGACTGCTGGGAGAAATATCAACAATCTCATATGCAGATGATACCACTCTAATGGCAGAAAGCGAAGAGAAACTAAAGAGCCTCTTGATGAGAGTGAAAGAGGAGAGTGAAAAAGTTGGCTTGAAACTCGAAATCAAAAAACCTAAGATCATGGCATCTGGTACCATCACCTCATGGCAAATAGAAGGAGAAAAAGTGGAAGCAGTGACAGATTTTATTTTCTTGGTCTCCAAAATTACCATGAATAGTGACTGCAGCCATGAAATTAAGACACTTGCTCTTTGGAAAGAAAGCTATGACAAACCCAGACAGCAGTCAAAAAAAGCAGAGACATCATTTTGCTGATGAAGGTCCATGTAGTCAAAGTTATGGTTTTTCCAGTAGTCATGTATGGATATGAGAGTTGGGCCATAAAGAAGGCTGAGTGCTGAAGAATTGATGCTTTTGATCTGTGGTGTTGGAGAAGACTCTTGAGAGTCCCTTAGACTGCAAGGAGATCCAGCCTTGGATCCATCCTAAAGAAAATCAACCCTGAATATTCACTGGAAGGACTGATGCTAAAGCTGAAGCTCCAATACTTTGGCCACCTGATGCAAAGAACTGACTCATTGGAAAAGACCCTGATGCTGGGAAAGATTGAAGACAGGAGAAGAAGGGGGCAGCAGAGGATGAGACAATTAGCATTACTGACTCAATGGACACGCATTTGAGCAAACTCTGGGAGAGAGTGGACAGTCCTCATTGTTATTTCATTATAAAAATGAAACAATTCAAGTATCCATTTAGTATTTAGCTACACTTAAGTTTTAAGACTTCAGTTTCCTTTGATTTAACTAATTGCTTAGCTCAAAGCATCCATTTGTTTTGGTTGATGGTCAAGTGACATTGTTTGATGCATTTGGGTTGTTTAAGAATTATTGTAGAGTTTACACTTTTCTCATTTCTCTTCATCATTTAGAATATCTGTGTTGGAGAGAAGTTCTAGAAATATACTCATAATACTGATGGAGAAGTCTGAAGTGGAAATTTATGTCTGCTTGTTTTATTAATTACCTGTGCCCTTTACCTAATTACCTTAGGTGCAAGATCTAACCAAAGACACTCAGCAATTAATGAAATTGGAAGTAATAAAATAACTCAAGGAATTTTATTAGGTGAGGCCTTAATAACATTACTTCACTCCTTCAGCAATTTTTAATCTAGCCTTTTATTTTTCATTTGATCGTTTGTTAACTTTTGGTTATTTAAGGCAATATTTTTGATTTAGTACAGTGTAATAAAGAATACCTTAAAAAGTTAGATTGGTGCTGTGTAAACCCAAATATCTATTGGATATTGCATGGGAACATTTAACTTCATAATGGCATTTGCTTTAGAGTTGAAGCACTATGGAGTATGTTCTTTTGAATTTCTCATGTGGTCTAAAACTAACACATTATTAGCAAATAGCTTTTTAAGCATTAAAACAAAAACTGAGCCCACATATTAAGCTTCCAAAGATAGGAAGAGTATCTTATGTTCTGTGAATAACATATAAAACTAATTGCAATATTTTTCAACATCTAATATTATCATTCTGCAAAGTATATATATACATTTATTTATTACTTATCGGGTCATAAGAATGTTAATCAGCATGCTAGCTTGAAAAAAAAAGAAAAGAAAAAAGAAAGTAATTTCTTCATTTTCTCTCCCTAACATCTACACAGTTTAGGAAATTAATCCCTGATCCCTGGTCTTATCATAAGAAAATCACAGCTGTAGTGAGACTGTGATGAAGATAATGTTGATTAAATATCTACTAGCATGCCTGAGACATAGTAGATGTTCAAAGACATCAGTTCTTTCCTGTTATCAAAAAAATCTATCATATTACAATCCCCCTTGTTAGTAACTTGTGGAACTACATGCATGTGTTTGTACGCACTGCACACACGCATGTGTGATTTGGGGTCGGGTCACTCTAGTGCTCTATCTGTATGATTCCAAATTCAATCTTTAATCCAGGATGAAAAATCAGTTAAAATAGATTTTTTTAGTGTCATGCATATAGACTTTTAGGGTATTTCCTATAAATGTTTGCTTGCATTTTTTACTGCCACGGTGACAGGATAAGAATGTTTTCATGGAGTAGATGAGGCCAATTTTCACCAAAGCATATTCAGGACTGAGGTTTTAGATGGCAGAGTCTCCATGAAGTGGCATTTAAAAGTTGAAGTTTCCAAAACTGAGTGACATATTCCTCATAAACAAGGTGTTTGTGTGGGTAATGATCATTAGCAAAAGGTTTCAGAAAAAAGCCACAAGGTAGGGATATACCCTGGAGAGGGAAATTCCAGTCTTTGCAGGCATTTAAAACTACCCAGTACTTTTCAACCCAATCATTAAAATTCAGCTATTACTGAATCAACACCGAGGGCTATTGTGACACTGGGAGATATTGATTAGCCAGATCTTAGTAGATGAGTCAACCAAAAGGGATTAAAGTAGGACCCGAGAGATTCACATCTACATCTCTCTAATAACCAAGGGAATGGAAGAGCAGGCCCAAGTTGTAACTGTGAAGATATATTAACAGTGAGATGAAATCAATTTTAGCTCTATTGAACATAAAGCTGACAAAATTTTTCATTGCTTTGATTTAGAATCTGTAAACAAAGTATCACTATCACAAGCATTTGAAAAAAAAAAGAAGAACCTACAAAAGGCAAGCAGGCAGGCAGGAAGGACACTTGCAGACAAGTTAAAATCCAGTCACTGCAGTGCTCAGTGGGGTCTTCATCTGGAAATGTAATAATCAGTCTTTGGTCAACTTCATAGCAACTAAGCTTTTGAGAATGTTTCAGACTTTCAAGCTAGATTCAGCTAGAAGCATTTGCTTGACGTGACTCAGTAGTTTATACATGGGAATTCTCAAAAATAGGATTTTCTTCTTTAAAAGTTTCAGAGGAAAAAGTAAAACCTTGCTCTTGTCTTGGTTATACTTTTCAATATTAATTATGTATTTGTATCTTCACAGTTATTTAACCTAGTTATTTCTCCTGTCTTCCCCATCATTTTGGAGGCTTGAAGAGTACAGAACTGGACTTATTTAAATATCAAGTCTACATGTCTTCTCAATTAGTAATTTTAGCTATGTTGTGGTTTTGGTAATTTACACTAAAGCTGAATGATGACCATCTACTTTGTAAAATATAAAAAATCAACTCAGAATTTTATAGGAATTATGACATTTTTCAAACAGTGAATATATTTGTCTGAAATCTAATTTTTACTCAACAAATGTTTTTTTCTATATTTCACTGTAGTTTCAGATATTCATGAAGACAGCATTATTAAAATGAAATGCTAAATGAAAACATTAAAATTTTTCATGTTGCCAAATTCTCAAATGTATAAATAATCTGGAGGGGGTGAGAAAATACATTTGACAGAGTTATACTGAACAGGTAAATGGATGCCTTGATTTTATCTAAAATTCACAGCCCCAGAATATACAGTGAAACGTTTCAAATTAAATGAAAAGTATCTACCATCTGGATCTTTCATAGATCTGCTCAATATTTTTCATGATGCATATTTTTTGATATGAGAATGAAACAGAATCATTCTCATGGGATAGAGTACCTTGGGCCAGGATTTATTGGAGCATTGGCCAAGAATTTGTCTGCTCTGTCGTCACATGTGAGTATTGGCTGTTTCCTCTCTTGGGCTGATAACTACACAGACTCTCAATTTCTTTATCACCCATTTTCTCTGCCCCATCAATCAACTTTGGCTGAAGGTTATTTCAGAAGCTGAGCAGGTGTCATCAAAAGACACCTTTGTGGCAGACAAGTAAGCATCCGTGACGGTGAGATCGTCCAGCTCCGTGCTGAAATGGTCGGACTCCTTGACAGTGCTGTAATTGAGGGCCACGCTGTAGTTAGCTGGTTTCTCCACTGGCTTCTGCTTACAGTTGCAGAGCTTTTTGAAGGCCGCACGAAATTTCTGGGACATGAGATTGTAAATCACTGGGTTGATGGCACTGTTGAGATAAATGCAAATTCTGCAAAAGAGCAAGAACCAATTTTCTTGGAAAGGGCTGGAGAGAAATGAGTTGACAACCACAAGGGTTCTGTAGGGCATCCATAAAAGGGCAAACAGGATGACAACCACTGCCAGCATCTTGGTGACCTATGGAGAGACAGAAACGCAGTGCGAACACAAATTAAAACAAAGCAGCACCAAAGTGTGAAAATATGATGACTCCCCTCTGCCTGCCTCCAGACTCTAGTCCCGAGGCAAGGACTTGGGTGACGGCAGTTTATCTGGGAGATGAACCTAGGGGGCAGGATTAAAGGTATGAGGACAGAGTGACAGAGGAGGAAAAGGCAAAATAAGGGGTAGTTTTGACAGCTCCCACTGTGGAAAACTTTGGGTCAAGTGATCTATTTGGATCATTTGTCCAGCTTGGGAGGCATTGATTCACCAACTGCCCTTTGTTGAGAGGTGCCTTATTTAAATTGCCCTGTACTTCCAGGATTCTCCTGCCTGGAAACTTCTGGGGGCTTTAGAGAGAACCTGGAGGTGGAGAAGAGGAGAGACAGTCAGAGGACAGTGGACACCTGAAGTGCAGTGTTCTCTGCGAGCAGGGACCACCCGTGAAGTCACGGCTGAAATCCCAGTCTGAGAACGCGACCCGAGGCATGCGAAGTGTCTGTGGTGAGCATTAGGAGACCTTGGGTCCAGTCCCATCTTTACTCACCTTTTCTTCAAGAGCAACACTTTACATATTTTAAAATAAGTTTTCAGTTATCTTTAGTCCCTTGCAGTATTTGAAACATTTTAGCTTCCTCAGCCCAGACTTTCTAGATGTTCTGAACTCGAAAATACTAAATAGGAGGGACTGATGCTTCCTCCTTTAACCTCCCAGCTGCTTTTCTGAAGCCCCCCACTGCCAGCCCCTAGCTTGTTCTGGCATCAAGAGAGATCCTGCTGTGTAGAAATAAGGATTCCACAGCTAGACATCTACTCTGTCATTAGTATCCACTATAAATTCAGCTCCTTGTACTTAATCCTGATGACAGAATCCATCTTACTCTCCTCTGTTAGAATACCTTCCTTTCCCCACTAGTACTCCTTCAGATTCTGGGACTCTGTCTTGCCCTTTAACCATATCTTGTCCACCCCAGGTACTCCTACAAATCCTGCACTGTTGGGGTAAGGCTGTCCTCTTGCTGTTATTCTGTAGCAGTTGTCTCCTTTTTGAGCTTTCCAAATACCATTTGCTGTAAAACTTCTAATTTTTATCTGACTCTTTGTGATCCCATGGACTGTAGCCTGTCAGGCTCCTCTGTCCATGGAATTCTCCAGGCCAGTATACTGGAGCGGGTAGCCGTTCCCTTCTCCAGGGATCTTCCCAACCCAGGGATTGAACCCAGGTTTCCTGCATTGCAGGCAGATTCTTTACCATCTGAGCCACCAGGGAAGCCCACTTATGGACACGCACAGCCTTTATAGCTTTTTGGACCACCAGTATCTTTTTTTTTAAGAGCTCCTACAACTTCGCCGCAATTGTACCTAAGTACTATCTATCCACTCAGTCTCGAGTTACAGTGTTTCCATGGCTTCCAGGGCCATTTGATTACATTCTTGAAGCTCTCCCTGCCCTTGAAGACTGTCCCCCAAGCCCTCCTGCTCTACCTCATGCCCTGAGTGATCACTGTTCACTGTCCTACTGACTCGGTGCAGGTAGGATAATTACATTTTATATTTGGCTTTCTGGGGCGCAGAAGTTGTTCAGTAGAACGTGATATTCCCATTGACTAATAGAATACCAAGTAAAACATTCCAGAGATCCTGCGTTCTTTCAGAGATAAGGAGGATCTAGTCAGACAAGAGGTTAATGGAAGCCTGCTTTTTCTTAAGATGCCTTTGAAGATTAGGAGTAAATATTTTAATTGATCCTAGGAAATTAAAAGCTTAATTCCATGATAAGTATTCTGAGCTTTGGAAGGAGCCATAGTAATTATCATTTTTGTCATCATCATCATCACTCACATCTCTGCTTTGTCCACTGCCTGACACTTCAGGTTCTCTGACATCAGGCCACTGCTTTGCACTTGCCGACATCCTCTCACTCCTTGCCAAGGACCGAGCACCCTATATTTGAGCCCCTGGCTTAATTTACCGTTGGAATGCCAGCATCACATTTGAGTCTTTATAATGGTCTGTCATAAAGATACATGAACATGATCTTATTTAATGCTTATTAATGTGTAAGCTAGCATTTTGCATATGAAGAAATTGAGGTTTAGAGAGTCTATGTGATTTGTCTAAATACACATAACTAGTAAAGGACAGCCATAATTCAAGCTAAGTCTGCTTAAGCCAAAGCCCATGCTCTTTTCTTTATAGTTTGCTCTCACTGTGGAACTCATTTTCATTAATGAGATTTCTACTATGTTATCCCCATATGGTGCCAAAAACATTAAACTTCTTCTAAGTATAATTCCAACTTACTTATTGTTGCTAAATTTCTGAACTTTAAGATTGAATTTTATCTGTTTTTTTTTCCCAGAAAATGTTCAGGTAAAACATTAAATCCACATGTAATATCTACCTACATGTTTTTACTTAATGTGAGTGAGGGAGCAACTTTCATTGTCTTAGAGGAAAGCAGTCAGTTTTTAGGTTAGCACCTCTGCCATGTGCTCCCCATGTATACTTTGGCATCACTCCCCACACTTTTTATTTCAATGAGTTATATTTGTCCACTTGTCCAATAGATGGTGAACTTTCTTCAGGACATGAGTTAAGTTTGTTCATTTCTCTTTCCTAGGGGATTTAATTCAGTATGTGACATAAGAGAGGGTTTCTTAGGTGGCTCAGTAGGTAAAGAATCCGCCTGTAATGCAGGAGATGCCAGCAGATGTGGATTCAATCCTTGGGTCAGGAAGACCCACGGGAGGAGGAAATGACAACCCACTCCAGTATTCTTGCCTGGGAAATCCCAATGACAGAAGAGCCTGGTAGGCTACAGTCCCTGGGATTGCAAATAGTAGGACATGACTGAGCACATGCACACATATGTGACATAAGATAGCCCTCAATAAATGCTGAATAAATTCAGATATAGAAAAAATTATTGCAAAATATGTAAACATGATCCTTTTCTGTGTTTTAACACTCCAACGTAGTGGCAGAGAATTTTTGTAAACATTTAATTTTTTTAACATTAAAAATCCCTTTTAAATCAAGATTAATTAGCAAAATGAATCCTTAATACATTTCAGCTTTTTTTTTGAAATATATTTTTAAAACTTTTAAGGAGTGTGGAATGAAACACATACAACAATGTTTCTATGACTGACCCAGAGGAAAAAATGTCCCCTGTGGGCTGATAGAGAATACATTTAATTTCACTCGGAACTATTTTAGTCAATTCCAAATATCTCTAGTTGCATTTAATCACTTTCTAAAATGTTCACAAGTATTTAGTGTAGCTGTAGCTTGGATTTTAACAGTTTCTTAATATAGGAGCAAACACCTAGAAAGGAAATGTTCTAGAGATTGTCTTTCATACCCAATTAATTTTGCTGTTGGTTGTTGAAGTTTTATTTTTGTTGTGATTCTAAATAAGTGACAAAAATGCAAATTTGAAAATATCTTTGGTCCATTTTTTTGTGTGTGTGTTATTTTATTTTATCATTTTTAATTAACTATTTTAATTGGAGGCTGATTACTTTACAATATGGTAGTGGGGCATTGCTTTTAAGCACTGACATTTTGCTGGGGAAATGCATGGGATATGCAATGAGTTGAAAGATTACTTCTTGACAGAAGCTTCTTCCCCAAGACCTACTGGTCTTTGAGAAATAGCATGAAACAGTTTTCAGGGGGAAGTGATCTTATCATTTATTTTTGATTGGGAAGGAATTTATTTATCCATTTATTTCAGGAGATTCATTTGCATTCCTACTGGGTACCAGTTAATCTTCTGGCTCTTAAGGATTTGACAGTGACCCAGAGACACATTGCCAGTGGCTTCATGTATTTTACAGTCTGATACAATGCGATCAATGCTGAGAGAGAGTAAAGTTTTGGTTCTATGAGAGCCCCTGATCTGGATTTGGGGTTGAGGGTTGGTGAGTGAGGGTTTGGTGTCAGTGATAGTTAAGCCAAAATCTGAAAAGAGAGACAGGACAGGTGTTACTGCAGAGACTGGGTGTGTGTGACAGGCTGGAGGCATGAGACAGTGAAGCATAGAGGACCAGAAGTAATTCAGTGTGCAAGGTTCAACTGCAGACCATGGAAAGAAGGGGAGTGACCTCTTTCTCTAGGAAGCTTGTGGAAACCATTACAAAAGCCATCATTTTCTGTGGGGTATGTGATATTCCCTCTGTTAGGACAGCTGCCAAAGGAGACACAGAGTGTTGAGTTCTAAAAACATCAGCTTCTTGGAGCTAAGAAGTCAAAGAAGAAACAGGCAGCCATTTTTGCAGAGTATATTGAGGACCAGGAAAAGAGGGCGTAAGAGCCAGTTAAGTAAAACATAGTGTTTAGCTTGAGAAGCTGCCTACAGAGATGGTTGAGAAGAGAAGGGTGGGAACTGGAGGGTCTAAGCTGGGCTGGCCTCTGTCCTTGGCCACCATGGTGAAGGGCTGTCTTTTTCATGTGGACCAGCTTGAAACTTTCAAATCAAGTCCTGGCTATACATATTTTTGGCTTCCCTGGTGGCTCAGGAGGTAAAGAATCCATCTGACAATGCAGGAGACAGGGGTTTGATCCCTGGGTCAGGAAGATACCCTGGAGAAAGGAATGGCTACCCACTCTCGTATTCTTGCCTGGAGAATCCTATGGATAAAGGAACCTGGCGGGCTACAGTCCATGGGGTCGCCAAGACTCCGACATGACTGAGCGACTAAGCACATATGCATGAAACCTCCCCCACTAACCCAATAGATATTTTACTCTTTCAATATTTCATTATATGGAATAAGTGGCATATAGTTCTCACAAGGAAGTTTTAACTCAATCCTCAAAACCTCATTTTGTTATCTTTATAAAATCTCTAGATAAAAGCTTTATTCAGGTATTTCTTTTCTTCCTTTAAAATTTTTTTAAACAAAGATGTGAACTGGATAGGTGTCTATCTGATTGTTGAGGTTGAGCATATGGCTCCTTGAGTGGATTCAAGCTTAACTTTGCATATATGTGCTGCCTGTGAAAAGCCAGAGGCTAACTAGTTTCTCTATTCTAGGCTGCTGAAGAAACTTGTTTTCCTAACTACCCTCTCTAGTACTAGTACTATGACTCTTACTCTAAGTTCTAAAACTATTAGCTAACATTTGCATCTTGCCTTTAAGAAAACACTGTTAGATTTATAGAAAAGTCACAGAGTGTCCAAATGCTAGACACCAAAGTTCCACTATTACTAAGACTTTACATTAGTATGGTGCATTTACTTCTTTGTCACAGTTAATGACAATTCTTACACAGAATTAGCTAACTCCATACTTTATACAGATTTAATGCCCTTTTTTCTGTTCCAGGATCCCAGGATACAACATTATATTTAGTCATTACATCTCCTCAGGTTCCTCTGGGCTGTGACCGTTTCTCCAACTTTCCTTCGTTTGATGGTCCTGATAGTTTTGAGGAGTACTTCTGGTGAGGCATTTTATAGAATATCCTTCAGCTTGAGTTTGGATGATGTTTTCCTCATGGTTTAAGTGAGGTTATGGAGTTTTTAGTGGAAGGCCACAGAGGTAAACTGCCATTCTCGACACAACGTATCAGAGGAACAGGCTACCAACTTGACTTATGACTGATGACATTAACTTGTACGTTGCTTTACAGAGATATAATTTACATATAATTAAGTTCACCCACTTAAAGTATACAATTCAAGGGTTTTGCAACCATTATCACAATCTAATTTTAGAACATTTTTATCATCCTGGAAAGAAACTCTATACCTATTAACAGTCACTGTCTACCTTCCCCCTACCTTTCCCAGCCACTAATATACTTTATATTTCCTGAGACTGGCCTATTTGAACATCTCATATAATTGGGATCATGTAATCTTTTGTGTCTGACTGGTGTCTTCCATTTAGCATGTTTTTTAAGGTTCATCCATGTTGTGGCATGTATCAGTACTTCATTTCTTTTATTGCTGAATTATATTCCATCCGATGTATATACCACATTTTATTTATCCACTTCTGGTAGTTATTACTATAATGCCTAGTAAAAAGTACTAACTGATTTTACAGATCAGGACTCAAGAAAGAGAAAGAGTAAAGACAAAATATAAACAGTTAAAACAACCTTCTTAGACTACTTTTGTAAACTTGGAGACCAACCACAAGACAGAAAAGCATGAGTAAGAGGAAATGAGTACTTTTGGAGAAAAGCATTATTTATTTATGCAAATAAAAACTTTCGTTTATTAGGCAAGCCTGTTTGGAGTGAGTTCAAGAGAAGATGGAAAAAATGGATAGAGGTTATAAGCATACCTTTTGAGAGTTTTTCTGGGAAAAGGAATAGAAAAGCAGAAGGGCTATCAGAGGGGGATGAAGAATCAATTTTTTTTTTTAAAGATGAGAGACATTACAGCATCTTTGTTTGCTTAGGGGACAGTCCTCATGGAGAGGGGAAATTTTATGATCCAGATGGAGAAAGAAGACAATGGAAGAGCTATGTTCTTGAGTAGGGAACAGAGTCCAGTGCAGAAGTGGTATGGGTGGCCTCTTCTCAAGTGTAGCCACAAAACTACTTTTTCAACATCTGTTTTTGTTGCTGTTCTTAGCTGTGCTTGATCTAAATGATCAAGATAATCACACACATACACACACACACACACACACACACACACACACACACACAGGGAAAAAAATGCCACTTTCTTGTCAACACCCTGAATCCTGAGTGGAGTCCTGATAGCAGTTAATTGCTTAATTCCTTGGAATTAACAAAATATTTTCACTGCCCTTAAACCATTTTCTGTTCATGTCCCAGTGAGGTCTGTGGAACAGGTGTTATTATTCCCTTTTCACTGATGAATGGTGACTGAGCTCAGAGAAGCAAAGTAATAAGGTCATACAGCTCACAAATAAAAGCAAAGCTAGTTATTAAACTAAGGTTTTTGACTCTAAGTCTCAATTTCTTTCAGAGAATTACAAAAATCAACATATATGGTAAGCTGAAGCCTTCTAATTGCTGTAAATAATGTTTATGAAGTATTTGAAAGGATAATATTGTGAAGGACAGGGAAGCCTGGCATGCTGCAGTCCATGGGGTCCCAAAGAGTTGGATACCACTCACCTACTGAACAATAATGTCAGTAGGAATTAGTGGTGGCCCTAGGAATTACATATGATTTTTGCCCCAAATTGGAGTGTTACATTTAGGAAGTACTGATTTGGGAAAAATTGTCATAACAAGGCAGACAAGAATCCTTCATACTAATGTATTTCCTTGGGAAAAAACAAACAAGAAAATTTAAAATGCAAAAGTAATAAAATTGCATACAAAAGTAAAATGGAAACTTCTGTCTTGTGGGGTTATTGCCCAATTATTACTATATTACTTATGAGGATCTGGTTATATAAAATCTAAGGAAATTTTGATTAATCAAAGATTAGTTTATTAGTCCACCTAGGAAGTCATGGGCAATTAAATGAAACTCTTGTACTAATAAAGAAATTTTTTTTCTGATTTTTGATTCTGTGTATGATTCAGAAAAAAAATCCTGTGCTTGGTCATGAATCTGCTATTATCCAGACATTCCCTTCTGGGAGATAAAGGCTGTGACACAGTCCTTCTACATGTGAGTGAGAGACAAAGTACAGCGGGCATCTGGCATCTTGGTGTCACAGTCCACCTTCGAGCTCTGAGAAGCCTGGACAGGTCACGTGACATGTTTGAACCTCATATTCTGAGCCAGTAAATAGACAATCTGGCTCTCTCTCAAAAATCTCTGCAATTTGAACATTCCACACAAATCTAACTTATATGTTACTAACGATGAGACAATATTCAGACATGTTTGTGATCATTTTCACATGACTGGGTTTTGTTATTGGGGGTTATGTGGCCAGGCAAAGGGAAACAGCCCTTAGGGCATATATATCCCTCCATTCGGTTCCTAACCACAGTGACTGTTGATAATCGTCTTAATCACTGCATTCAGAGAGGTGATGCAGTTTCATGAAGTGTTGAAGAAATGACTAGAATTTATTTTAATATCCTGTAGCTAACTAAGAACACAGTGCTTCTCTAGACTCAGGACCCTGGCTTCTAGACCTACTGTTGTTTCTCTTTGAAACTTCATTATAACTGAAATATTGTTGAAGACATGGCATTATAGAAAGATATACAAGTGTCACTTGGAGAAGAAAGCAAATAATTGAATCCTTTTTCAGGAGTACTGTCAAGTTAAAAACTGAATCTATAGAAGTTTTAAAAAGAATGGTTAGACAAAAATTACTTAATAAAAGGCCCACTTAAACACTTAGCTATCATTTAGTGGCAGAATATCTAAATTGCAGGGCAATTTGAAAAATCTTTCTTAGAACTGAAAAGGCAAAGTCATATAACAGGAGATGACAACCACATCGGCAAATGTATTTGAAGAATATTTACCACTTTTCTTTTATGATGAATGATTATCAAGAGCATCATAAAAGGTAACTTTAACTTTTAAATAGGCTCTTTATCAGGTTGGATCCCACATTCTATAATGCTAAAGCTCTGTTTTAGGCTTCATGAACAAAATAAATCAACAACTAACTTCCATAGGATTGTACAACAGGTTGGGAGAAGTCCTTTGCACACATGCCTATGACATAATGTGTTCATGTACAGCTGAATTATTACTGAGTAAATATTTTTTTGCAAATGTCAAAATATAATTGTGGAGGTCTGTGTGGGGGTAGGGCTCTTTAAATTAGCAAAGTGCTCTAGTCTCGCACTTCTGGCTGGAATATTCTTATTTTCAGAAGTGTACTTCCTCTGGACACATTTGTTGGTTAATGGATATAAAAGTTAGCCTTTAATCTTCTAATGCCATTCTTTGAAGGGTACCAATACACTCTGTGTTTGGAACTTATCCACGTTCTCCTGTATAGCTGCATATTAACAAAATGTTCTGTTACTAGGAATATTTTTCCTCCCAGATGACCTGTGATCAATGTGATTGATGACCCTTTGCATTTCGTGACATTAATTGGCACAATGGAAAGAAAAACTTGACAATTATGCAAATCTGAATTTAGCCAAGCCTCAACACTGACTTGGGGGCCCCTGGAATTTTCCACTTTCAGCCTGTTCTGCTTTGTTTTGACTTAGTGTCTTCATAGACAGTTTTAAAAAGACAGTTATCATCAATGTGGATGTTTCATATCTTGGAGTGAGATCATTGATGGGATTTAAAAATTGAATTATGGGGCTGGAGAAGGGGTTGGAATCAACTCAAAGTCAGCAAAAGGATAATAAAAGTGAAAAAAGCCTGAGTGGTGATTCATGGTGGAGAGGTTGTGTGGACGGCCATAACCTGTGTGTGGATTATTGCAGATTCTTGACAAGAAGCCACACAGGGATGCTAAGGCATGGGCTTCTTGACTCCACCTGTCAAGTACTGTATCTAAATGTTCCACTCAGAATAGCCATTCTGGTAAGAATTTTGAAGTGTTTTTGGGCTCTACTCTGATTTTAAAGGTCCATGAAAGTATTAGCAGGGGTTCCCAGTAGAGATACTGTGGTTGTATTTGGTGATGGCTGAGGGTGGAGAAGGAGAAATTAAATGAAAAAAAAAATGATGATACAAGACGTTTCAAGTGTAAATCTGTAAGTGTGGTGTATCCAGTGAAATTGAAGAAAAGTTTTTTTCTTCACTGTTCTATGGGTGTTGAGGACTTCCTTAGCTCTTTTAAGCAGAGCTGCTTCCTGAGTGAGATGATTGTGGGGACAGAAAACCAGACTCTACATCCCAAGGGTGCTGCATGTGCCAGCAGAGCCTTGAGTTGACCCTCTGTAGGGGAGATTCAAGAGCAGCGGTGACAGCTGGCGTTACAGGGTGGCGCACCTCTGAGTATAACACGATGTGGCCTTTCTGCTGTGACTCCTCCAGTTCTCCAGAATAATCACTGAGCATCACCAAATACCAAGTGTGAGTCACCTCTTGTGGAGAATACTCAACACTCTGCACCCAGCTTTGATGTGGGATGAACCCACAAAGCTTGTACTTTCTCTCAAAGAGCAAAGACAGGGAGAAGCATGGACACATGAAGAGTGGGGTAAAACGGTGGAAGGTTGAGCTGTTCCAGTTGATAGAGCCAGGGCTCAGGGCAAAACTCTACCGATGCCTCTCAGGGTGAGAGAGCTGAGTGGTTGTAAGCTTCACTTTCTGAGAACCTCTGAAAGGCTGTGTGAGGAGGGGACTGCGCAGTATTTCTTCACATGTTTCAATCTGGAATGAAGAAAACTGGATGAAAATGAAAGGTGTTCCAATCTAGCAAAAGGAATTGGCAGATGAAAGAGAAGAAGAGAATGAAGATGTATGAAGCAACTACTGTGTCAGGCAATGTGCTTCACAACTGCCTTACTTTATTTACATCTTACAAAGGATAAGACTGACGCTGAGAAGTCATACACTAAAGAATACAGCCACACTTTGAGGAAATGTATGTTTGACTTGAAAATCTCCTTATCCTCTTTAATATAATACCTAGAATTTGGAGAAGAAATTTTTTTCCCCTAAAGTCTGTAAAATAAAAAAAAAAAAACCCAAGTGAATGAATGAATGAAAGTCACTCAGTCATGTCCAACTCTTTGCGACCCCATGAATTATAAAGTCCATGGGATTCTCCAGGCCAGAATACTGGAGTGGGTGGCCTTTCCCTTCTCCAGGGGATCTTCCCAACCCAGGGATAGAAACCCAGGTCTCCTGCATTGCAGGCGGATTCTTCACCAGCTGAGCCACAAGGGAAGCCCCAAAATACTGGAGGAGTAGCCTATCCCTTCTCCAGTGGATCCACCTGATCCAGGAATCAAACTGGGGTCTCCTGCATTGAAGGCAGATTCTTTACCAGCTGAGTTATAAGGGAAGCCAAAAAAAAAAAAAAAACACCAAAAAACCAAAAACCCAAAGTGTGTGCTTAAAGGTTGGAACTGATGAAGATTCTGTGTGCAGAAGAGTAGGGAGAATGAAAAACTAATTCTTAAGGGAACCCTCCTTCACTGTTGGTAGGATTTCAGACTGCTGTAGCCACTATGGAAAACAGAAGGGTGGTTCCTCAAAAAAACTAAAAACAGTTACCATATGATCCAGCAATTCCAGCAATTTGGGGCATATATCCAGAAAGATGAAAACTCTTATTTCCAAAAGATACATGCCCTCCACTCTTCATAGTTGTACTGTTTACAACAGCCAAGACATGAAAGCAACCTAAATGTCCAATAACAGGTGAATAGATAAAGAAAATGTGGTATATAATACACAGTTGAATATGACCCAATCATGAAAAAGAATGAAATAATGCCATTTGCAGCAACACGGATGGACTCAGAGATTATCACACTAAATAAAGTAAGCCAAACAGAGAAACACAAATACCATATTATATCAATTCTATATTATGTAGAATCTAAAATATGATACAGATGAACTTATTTATGAAACAGAAATAGACTCATAGACATAAAGAACAAATTTACAGCTACCAAAGGGTTGGGGAGGAATAAATTAGTAGTTTGGGATTAGCAGATATAAACTATTATATATAAAATAGATAAATAGCAAGATCCTATTGTACAGCACAGAGAACTATATTCTATATGTGATAATGAGCCATAATGGAATAGAATATGAAAAAGAATGTATATATTCTGTATATATCAGAATCACTTTGCTGTACACCAGAAACTAACACAACATTGTAAATCAACTATACTTCAATTTAAAAAAAGAGCCCAGGCAAGGTTAAAAAAAACACAAAAAACCCCGAAACAAATTCTTAGTGCTATATAGGGTTTATGTCTCATCACTTAACAAAGATATTCCTATTCATATCGTGATACCAAGTCCTGATGGAACATATTGTTTGGAACATTTCTGATTTCAGGCTCTTCTGCTAAGAGTAGAAAGCAGCTGTGTGCTAGGTAACATTTGCAGCTAGACCTGAGGATTAGCTGCAAAGCTTGCTGCTGTTCCAGCAACTATTGTAGGGGGAGGTTTGGGTATTGATAACTATACATGAGGGGAAAAAAAGCAGGCTTCCCTCCTGTTGCTTGGATGTTTTCTTGCTCACAGGAGGTAGGTATTTGGAAACATGCTGGGAAGGGAAAAACTCAGCTGGCACAATTCAGCTGGGATTCAAATTATAATGATATCTCAATTTAGAAAATAAAATGTCAGTGAATTCTTTTATGAGCCATGCTTGAACAATGCACCAGTTGAGTGCATGGGTTGAATGTCCTATTTGGTCTTTTCTGAGTGTTTTCTCTTCCAGGTAAATTACTGGCGAATGGCTAAGCATGTGGAAAACTTATCTTAATAAGTCTTACTTTGGTTTCCTTACCTTTGCGCCGAGGGTGTATTTACTTCCTTTGATCATTTTTCTTAATGGAATGTGACCTTAGAAATTCTGCATGAGGCATCTTGGTTGGATCTGAGCTGGGAATCCAGTTACGGGCTATCTCACTTCTATGGAGATATTGATCCTTTTTGAAGAAGAGATTCCCAATTATATTTCCCCCATGCTTCTCTGGCCCCATACAGGAGACACTGTAGACTGTAATACAGACACGCGATCCCTCAGCTGCTCAGCCGGCAGAGATGGGAAATCAATGAGAATAAATGTAAAGTGTGAGTGATGGAGGGGAAGGGAGGTAGTCTCTAAACAGCAGCAAAGGTCTCAGGGCTGCCAAACTTTGAGTGGGCATTTCGTTGTCTGGTTCTAAAGGTCTTGGACAAAGTCCCTGATTACGGGGCGGACAGCACCTGAAAGGCAGCCAACTCCTTCTCTGCTGTTTCTCTCCCTGGAGAGACAGCCCGCACCAGGCTTGAGCCCCTCCAGAATTACAGCCTTACTTACCTAGCCATCCCAGAAGAGCCCACAACAGCCAAAATGGGGGAGGTATAGCCATAAATTCAGCATTATTATTGATTTTAACTATCTGATATGTAAAACATGGACTTAGAGTGAGAATCAGAAGATGTGGTTTGAAATTTTAGCTTCACTAGTCATTACCATTCAAAGCTTTTTGAGCCTTGGTGTCTGCATTTAATATAGGAAAATATATGTTTGAAGATTCATTGCAAGGAGGTCATGGAAACATGTTGTAACATATACTATACCTTCCTAACATAAGGGGATATTGTATTCCTTATCCTAACTTGAAATCTGCATCCTTGGTAAGGGTTGCTAGTTTTATCGCCAGGTGTTAATCTAACTTGACCTTCCCAGGTGGCAACATGGTAAAGAACTTGCCTGCCAAGCAGGAGACACAGGTTTGGGAAAATCCCTGGAGGAGGAAATGGCAACCCACTGCAGTATTCTTGCTTGGAGAATCTCATGGACAGAGGAGCCTGGCCGGCTATAGTTCATGGGGTCACAAAGAGTTGGATATGATTTAGCAATTTAACAATAACAGCATTGTTAACAATAACTGAATGGAGCAATAACAATAACAATAACTGAATGGAGCCACTTTACATTTATCTGCTTTTTGTCTATTTGACTAGAAACCCAAATGAATCTACAGAGTGTATGGCATACTGGCCCTGTGCTATGAGGGCCACAGATTATTACATCTTTAGAGTCCTTTCAAAAAGGATATCGCCTAGGAAGTACTAGTATAGTGGGTAAGAGAACAGGTTATAAAGCCAGATATAGCTGGATTCTGATTCTAGTTCTGCCTGTCTCTACTATGGGGCATTGAGCAAGACATCCCAGGCTTCTGAGTCTCAGTTTACTCAACTGTGAAATGGAAGTAAATATAAAGAATGAATGAAATAATTTACATAAAGGACCAGCAGTCCTCAATAAACAACAGCTAATTTTACAATAAGAGTGGTGAGATTTCCCATGTCTTAAGCATAATGTGGGGGGCTTTGTTTTTTTATAGTATTTATGAGGTAGGTATTCCCTTTATAGATGAAGAGACAGAGATCCAGAGAAGTTAATATTTTTAGAGAGAGTGGTTAGTACTAACCCTTCCCTAAGTCACTGCCATCTCTCCCTGTTTATTTCCTCTGTACTAATAATCACATTCTGAAAGGATTCTGTTGCTTCATTTGGTTGTTTATTATAAACTAAACAAATAACAAACCTCCTTAGAATGATGATGGCTCCTTGAGCATTGCTATTCTACCTTACATGCAAGGAACAACATGAAGGTCTCCACCTGGTAGGTGCAATAAATGTTCAGGAAAGAAAGAATTATATAAATAAAGAAAAAATTCACTAATGTTATTCCACATGAAATCTATGGAGTTCCATGTGGTTGTTTGATACTTCTAGCCCTAACTGCAAATGTCATGCTTATTTTGGGTCTTTTTTCTTTCCTGGTCCACAAGGTCTTGACGGTGGGAATAATGTGAGTACATAATTTTATCTCTGGCTCCTCAGGCAAGGTCTGGCATCAAAAAAAAATGCTTGAAGTTAAAAACTAAAATCAGTGTGTACAGGTTCAGTGTCCAAGACACAGATGATAGATCAGACTGGAATTATGCTGAAGAAAAATTTCTGGGGAATAGTCTGTAGAATTAAAGAAATGTTGGATATGTGGTTATGAAGAACTTAGGAAATGTAAAGAGCTAAAGTGATGCTAACTCAGTATGATTCATGCTGAGTTCACTTCCCATTACTGGATGTTGACTGATACTCTGCTAATGTTCGCCAAAGGAAGGTGAAGGGTGCCTCCAAAAGATATAAATCTCATTTTGACAGCCTTTCTTGTTCTGTCTTATCTCCTGCTTTCAAAGTTAGTCATCTGTGGTTTTTCTGTCACTTATGAAACTGTAGAAAACTGTTTCTTTAGATGTCATTCTGCATCTTAACTTCGCATATTTAGAGCCTACTGAAACCAAGGATTCTCCCATGGAACAGGCTCAGCATGTTCTTTAAGGGGATACAGAGTCAAGATGAAGGAGGAAATATGCTAACTGCTAACAGCCTGTCTGTGATAAGCTTGAACTTTTCTGCTTTGAGTAATTTTGTGGATTCAAACATACTTATTTACTAAGTATCTATCACTTATTTTTCAACATCTGCCATTTACCAGTGCCTATGGGGTCACACAGAGTCGGACATGACTGATGTGACTTAGCAGCAGCAGCATACTAGGTATATTGGGGCTTCTCTGGTGGCTTAGTGGGAAAGAATCCACCTGCCATGCAAGAGATGCATGAGACACAGGTTCGATCCCTGGATCGGGAAGATCCCCTGGAGTAAGGCATGGCAACCCAGTCCAATATTCTTGCTTGGAGAATCCCATAGACAGAAGAGCCTGGCAGGCTACAGTTCATAGGGTCTCAAAGAGTCTGACATGAATGACATGACTGAGCATGCTTACTAAGTATACCATAGTTGTAGGAATAGTTTAGGGGTCAGCAATCTTTTACTATAAAGGGCAAGAGAGTAAGTGTTTTAGCCTATGTGGGCCATATAGTCTCTGTCTCAGCTGCTTAACCTTACCATTGTAACCCAAAAGCAGCCATAAACAGCACTTAAATGACCAGCACTGCTGTGTTTCATTAAAACTTTATTTAGAAAAGCAAGCAGCAGAACTTGATTTGGCACATGACTGTAGTTTGCCTAGCAGCTGAAGAGTCGAATACGTGAAATAAAACAACAAATGGCATATAGCCTATTTCAAATTATTGTTGTAATTTATGATTAATTTTTTAAAGTTCTTCATCTAATTATTGATGAGCTTATGAGAAATATTAACCAAATTATGCCAGATCTCAGCTCATGAACCAAAGATTTAATTTAAAATTTAATGTCTCTTATGACAAAGGTCCATATAGTCAAAGCCATGATTTTTCCAAGTCATGTATGGATGTGAAAGTTGGACAATAAAGAAGGTTGAGTGCCAGAGAAATGATGTTTTTGAGTTGTGGTGATGGAGAAGACTCTTGAGTCTTACAGTCCCTTGGACTGCAAGGAGATCTAACCAGTCAATCCTAGAGGAAATCAACCCTGAATATTCATTGGAAAGACTGATGCTGAAGCTGAAGCTCCAATACTTTAGCCACCTGATGTGAAGAGCTGACTCATTAGAAAAGACCCTGATGCTGGGAAAGACTGAGGGCAGGACGAGAAGAGGGTGACAGAGGATGAGATGGTTGGATGGCATCAGTGATTCAACGGACATGAGTCTGAGCTAACTTGAGGAGATGGTGAAGGACATGCTACCATTCATGGGGTCTCAAAGAGTAATACACGACTTAGCAACAGAACAACAACAACAGAATCACGGTTAACACTACTTCTCTAGAAAAATATCACCTAGAAAATGTAATATTAACACTGTATTTGGGGACTTCCTTGTTGGTTCAGTGGCTAAGACTCCAAGCTCCCAATACAAGGGTTCTGGGTTTGTTCCCTGGTTAGGGAGGGAAGTAGATCCCGGATGCCTTAAGGAAGATAGAAGATCCTACTTGCTGCAACTAAGACCTGGTGCAGCCAAATAAATAAATAAAACTAAGCATTAACTCCCCTCACCACCCCCCAAAGAAAACCCCCAACACTATACTTTCAATAATCCTGGGAGTTGCTTTTCCAGAAGATGTGCACTCTCATGGGTGATTAAGTCAGGAGTGGTGTAGAAACCATCACAGGAGCCAGTTGGAGGAGGTGTATTTCCACATTAACTGGCAGTTGGCGCTCCTGTCCCCGAGCCAGCCAGTCCTTTGGTTTTTATACAAAGCTCCTAATTTACTAATGCCAAAGACTCCTCTTTTACAGCAGTTTCTCTGTGCTGGTGTCTTGGCCCCTCCACTTACCAACTGTTAGACTTTGGACCCTATTGACACTATTTATGAGTCTCAGTTTTCTCTTCAGTGAAATGATGAAAGACATTTCTACCAAACTCCCAGGGTTTTTGTGTAAATACATGAGATAATGTATATCAAGCACTAGTGCTAGTGCTTGGGACATAGCAAATGCTAGAAAAGCAAAAACTGTTTTTACAACTAATACAGAAAACATTCCTTACTTACTATGCATCAAGTCCTGTTCTAAGCACTTCATTTGCATATTTGCTCTTTTAATCTTGACAATATATTATGAGGAAGGTACTCTCATTTCCTTTGTGACTCAGAAGATAAAGAATCTGCCTACAATGCGGAAGACCTGGGTTTGACCCCTATATCGGGAAGATCCCCTGGGGACGGGAATGGCACCCCACTCCAGTATTCTTGTCTGGAGAATCCCATGGACAGAGGAGCCTGGTGGCTACAGACCAGGGGATCACAAAGAGTCAGACATGACGGAGTGACTAACACTTTCTTTCTCTCATATACCACTTACCAGTGGAAAACTGGGATTTGATCCAGGCAGTTTGTCCCAATCTTCCTTTTAACCACTCTGGCTGCCACCGAAAAAACAGAAATCTCTTAACCTGTCCCTAAAAAAGGCAATTGTTTCTTCTTCCCCAATTGAGAAAGATAAGTAAAGGTTGTCATACTTTCTTTTATAAAAATGAAGAGACCTAACACTATTTGGGCACAGAAATGTTTATCACAAAGCTCCCTCAATCAATGACCTACCTAAAGGTCTTTATTCCCGCCACTGGGAAATACTTCAATTCTGATTTAGAACATAGACTACATTTCCTTTTGGAAAAAATATTATACAAGTTTATGAAATATAATTAAATAGTATCACTAATGCTATGCTTCCTGTGCATCAAAGCCAAATGACTAATGTAGGCCAGCCTGTTTTAACATTTCATCACAGGGAAAAATCCCTGTTGTTTCAGGCATTGATTTACAAATGACATTGACTAATGCCTGCATATAGAATCAAAATAACTCTGCACTCTAAAAATGGTTTATTTATTTGATTCCTCTGATTGTCCTATTTAAAATCATATCCCTCCTATTTCAGCATTTCATATTCTCCTTATCTGCTTAATTTTTCTCTACATTGATATACTATGTGCATTTATTTATATACTATGTGTGTTTATTCCTTGATTCTAACCCGGCTCCTTAGATGTAAGGTCTATGGGTGTGCTGTAAAAGAGAAGTCTTTGACCTTAGTAAATTAGTTGTCTTATTTACTCACCATGTTTCTCAAGGTTTTTTCACCTTGATTCTGAAGGTATAAACAGTGTCTAGGACACTCAATAAGGTATTCAACAAATTTTACCAATCAATAGCATTACTTATCAGAAAGGTTAATAAACTACTGCCTAGGCAAGTGGGACAGACTACTTGCCTGGTTACATTGGTGGGAAGAAGATAAGACAAGTGGCCTGGGGGCATGATACTAATTGAAGAATCTAAGGTAGCACTGAAGGCGGGGGACAACAGAGGCTGAGATGGTTGGATGGCATCACCGATTCAATGGACATGAGTTTGTGTAAACTCTGGAAGTTGGTGATGGATAAGGAGGCCTGGCGTGCTGCAGTCCATGTGGTCACAAAGAATTGGATACAACTGAGTGACTGAACCGAACTGAACCGAACTGAAGGCAGCATTATACACACAGTGACTCTGCACCTCAAGTAGGGAGGCTTTGAGGAGGGCTGTAAGAATCTCTTGGAATTTTTAAAACCCTCCAGGCTCCTGGAGAGCTGGTGAAGTTGCCTTTCCTTTAGAATTTGTGTTGGGATGTGCTTCTGCTATCGAAGGGAAAATGTCCTGCTTTTTAGGGGCTCTGAAACCCAGCAGGACACTATGAGGCTCCTGGGCACAAAAGCCTTTCTGGGTCCCCATTTCTTGTTTTCAGGAAAAGGGCTTCATCTAGCCTTCATGATCTTCCTTGAGCTCCTCCAGGCAGGTACAGTTGCTAATCAGGGAAGGAAGGAGATGCAGAGACAGACAGGAGCCACAGGAGAAACAGTAGCGCAGCCTTGGGGCAGGGTCTTGGTTCCCCCTCAAGGGATACACACAACAATATCTTTGAGCTGTTTCGCAGATATTAAAACTTCTACCAGGTGAAAGAAGTTAACTGTATGCTGCCCACAAGTACACAAACCCCTGACCAGTTGGAACCAAAAAAAATAAAATAAAATAAAGCTATTTTTTTTTTTCTGTGTGCGAAGTTGCTTCAGTTGTACCTGACTCTTTGCAACCCTATAGACCAGAGCCCACCAGACTCCTCTGTCCATGGGCTTCTCCAACCAAGAACACTGGAGTGGGTTGCCATTCCCTTCTCTAGGGGATCTTCCCAACCCAGGGAGTAAACCCGATTCTCTTACATCCTGCATTAGCAGACAGGTTCTTTACCATTAGCACCACCTCACCCAAAAGTCTGTCTCTGAGACTCAAATTGGTACAGGCTGAATTTTGGCTACAGACTTGGAGTGGAAAAAAGGTTGATAAATTTACAATACATTATTAACATATACTGGCTTCCCTGGTGGCTCAGTGGTAAAAAAAAAAAAAAAAAAAAAAATCTGCCTGCCATTGCAGGAGACATAGGAGACGTGGGTTTGATCCCTGGGTTGGGAAGATCCCCTGAAGGAGGGTATGGCAACCTATTCCAGTATTCTTGCCTGGAAAATCCCATGGACAGAGGAGCCTGGCGGGCTACAGTCCATTGGGTTGCAAAGAGTTGGACACAACTGAAGTTAATGAGCACACACATTAAGATATAATATGTTCAAATCTTTATGATGATGGTGGTAAACATGGAAAATATATGAAATACAGGCTAGTTAGTACATAGGGTAATCACTCCTTATTATAGAGGCTTATGTGCACACTACTTCCCCCGGCACTATTAACTGTTTACCAAGATGTTTTACTTTTAAAAGCAGAAACTTCTATTTCTCTTTAGGGAAAATGGTTTTGTGAATTTTAGCTTTGCTAATCACCATGACTCATTTTCATGAAAAATTACTGGTGTTTTTGAAAGAATATTTTATATTCCTCCATGTTACTAAATAACTTGACTCTATCCCTAATATTTGGGGCTTCCCTGCTGTCTTAGCTGTAAAGAATCCACCTGCCAAAGAAGGAGACACAGGCTCAATCCCTGGGTCAGGAAGATCCCCTGGAGAAGGCAATGGCACCCCACTCCAACTCTTGCCTGGAAAATCCCATGGACAGAGCAGCCTGGTAGGCTGCAGTCCAGGGGGTTGAGACAAGCCGGACATGACTGAACGACTTCAGTTTCACTTTTCACTTTCATGCATTGGAGGAGGAAATGGCAACCCACTCCAGTGTTCTTGCCTGGAGAATCCCAGGGACGGCGGAGCCTGGTGGGCTGCCGTCTGTGGGGTCGCACAGAGTCGGACACGACTGAAGTGACTTAGCAGCAGCAGCAGCAGCAACAACTATCCTTAATAATTGGGTTGTATTGGGACAGTTTAGCTGAGGCAGGAAGGTGGTCTTATTAAATAGAATCCTAATAGCTTTACTCTGCAATTCTTTAAAAAAGATAGCAGCAGCATCTGAAAGTGGGCCTACATTTACATCAGTTTGCAAAACTTAAAGGGCAACCAAGAGTTTCTTGGTGGCCATTAAAATTATTTGAGAAAATAATTCATTCCACCTCAGCCTAGAAACGTCTCTCTTTTGAATGAGTCTAACAGGATTGGGAGGTTTTTTTCTTTATGTATGTCTTAGTCTTCATGATTTTAAAAAAAGTTCCAGAGTGCTTTTTCTATTTGTGGTTTATGCATGGATAATTATATATTTTAAAACATGTTTAGAAGGGGACAATAAGTCTGATGTGATTTAACAACCTCTTTTAATTAATTTTTCTGAGGATTTGGGTGGAGTTGGGGAGGAGCCAGCAACAGAAGCTTTTATTCATTAGCTTAAAAGCCTTGGTGAATAACAGCAACTCCCACCTGTCTGAATTTGGGTCTGCATTGGATTTTGAGTGGCTGGCACAGGCTTCTTGAGATGGGAGAGCTCCTCTGAGAAATAAACAAACTTTCTGCATGATACTAAAGTGTGAAGTGTAGCACTGAGAGGAAAAAGTGTCATTATGTGAAGCCTCTCTCGTTTTGCCTTTAGCAGCTCAAGGGTTTCAGTGAGGTGCAAGAACCCAGTACACTTGCATTTGAAAAAGAAGGGTCAAGCACCCTTGATCATGTGGATCCTTGTTTATTAAGGGTGTCTGTACTTCATTATGCCCTCTTGTCTTTGAGATAAAGTCAGTAGTAAAGTTAAAGTCAAGGACTGTGCATAAAATGGATATGTGTTGGTTTTGTCCCAAGGCTAATCGCCTTTAAGTGTGTTTCCAAAATCCTCCAAAGATAAAGTGGACAAATGCCATGTGATAT
The DNA here is from genome assembly GCA_007570785.1 of Antilocapra americana. Classification (NCBI taxonomy): domain Eukaryota; kingdom Metazoa; phylum Chordata; class Mammalia; order Artiodactyla; family Antilocapridae; genus Antilocapra; species Antilocapra americana. Next base: position 32,511,384 of record ML661885.1, read on the forward strand.
TGCTTACATATGGGATCTAAAAAAAAAAAAAAAAAGTACAAATAAACTTATCTACCAAACAGAAGTCACACTTGTTGAAAACAAACTTATGGTTACCAGGGGATAGAGGGCAGTGGGAATTTGGGAGATTGTGATTGACATATACACACCAAGGAGCTTTGTAAGGTGCTTAGCCATGTTCAACTCTCTGACCCCATGGACTGTAGCCCACCAGGCTCCTCTGTCCATGGGATGTCCCAGGAAAGAATACTGGAGTGGGTTGCCATTCCCTTTTCCAGGGGATCTTCCAGACCCAGGGATCGAACCTGCATCTCTTATGTCTCCTGCACTGGCAGGCAGATTCTTTACCACTAGCACCACCCGGGAAGTCCATATACATTTCTATATAAAAAATAGGTAACGAATAAGAACTTTTGTGTAGCACAGGGAACTATACTCAATACTCTTTAATGATTTATATGAGAAAAGAATCTAAGGAAAAAGGGTGGGCATGTGTATATGTATAACTGATTCACTTTTTGTACATCTGACACTAACACAATGTTGTAAATCAATTATACTTCAATAAAAATTCAGAAGTATATAAAGAGGAAAGAGCCAAGATGTTTGAGGGAAGAGAAGAACAGACAACACTAGGCATGTCAGCCTAGGATGTTGATAAAGGAGAGGTGAGGAAGGAGTTACTGCCCATGAACTCATCCTGTTCACAATGTTTTTTATGAAGGGGTTTATTGAGGCACCTGGCTCCTATTGATATGGAGGCAGAACTTCCCATGGAAATTTTGGTAAATGTGAAAATCCCTGTCCTGTGGCAATGCATCACATTTGGTCTGATCTGACCCTTTGTCTTAAGATCTTTGCCTCAAGGGGAATGAAGTGCTAAATGTGAAACTGTACCAATTGTGGGTGTGCCACTTGCTGCAACTGAAGAGGAAACCTTGCGAACAATGAAATGGCTCCTCTAAACAGGGCACCGTGAGTAAAGGCCCCTGATTGTCCAAACAAAGGGATGGGTTCTCCCAACTTGCTAGAGATGTTTATTGGGGATAAGTCTTAGAAGAGGTCCACTGCAAGTATTCAGATGTCATGAAGAAATCAGACCGCCTGTAATTTACTACTGGGATTCCCTGTGGCTCAGTGGTAAAGAATCTACCTGCCAATACAGGAGACACGGTTTGGTCCCTGGTAGATTCCTTAGAGAAGGAAATGACAATCCACTCCAGTATTCTTAACTGGGAAATCCCATGGACAGAGGAGCCTGGTGGGCTACAGTTCATGGGGTCTCAAAAGAGTTGGACATGACTTAGCAATTAAACAGCAGCAACAATTTACTAGTGCTCTGGTTCACCTTTTCTAAAAAAAGAATGGGACTGAATCCTGTTCCATTCTCCATCATTAGCCTTTTCCATTTCCCACAGTGAACTGCCATGTTCCCTCTGCCATTGCTTCTTTATTCTCAGCTGATACTGTCCATCCCATTACTGAGAAAATAGAGACCAGCTTGTGAGAACTCACCACTTCCTGCCCCAGAACTTAAAACTAATGCAACATGGTCATCCTCATCTCTTTTTTTCTATCATATTCATTCCTTCTTCGATTCATTCATTTATCCTTTATTTATTTAATGAACATATACTGGGTACTTCTATGCACCAGACATGGTGCTAGGTTCGTAAATGGGTCAGTGAATTAGACACAAACCCTGCTGACAAGGAAAACAAGGATGCCCCCTTTCCTATCCAAGGCTGAGAGCTTTGCCTGCACTCCCTGTGGTTTCCCTTCTTGCATCCTCAGAAACTGGGCTCTACCAATACTTTGTCTGGCTTGTGTATCTACAAAAAAATCCTCCCATTCAACTACCTCTTTCCCATTATGATTTAAATAGGCTTGGGATTCTTCATCTTAAGAAATAAAATACAAGTAAAACAATTATAAAAATATCCTGTTTTGTTTCTCACTGTCATTATTGTTGTCTGTCACAATCAAGCTTAAGATTAGCTGTTAATTATCTCTTTCCAGTTTTATTCACCTCATCAATTCATTCACCAACTACATGAGATCTGATTTATTCTTCTTCCCTACACTTTTATGGAAATGCTACTCACAAAGATTACCAATACCTATTTTAGGTGTTTTTTCAGTTCTTATCTTTGCCTGTTTTATTGATCCACTATTGAAAGCTCTCTCCTGTGGCTTTTGTGACTCTACTTCTCCTATTCTTCCTTCTTCCTCTTTGGTAATTTCTTCTGTTAATTTCATAGGCTCTTCATCCATTCTCCCTATGATTCAAGCTACTCCAGGGTTTCCTTTCAATTCCACAAAATTTCCTCCTATAATTACCCTTACTCCAGAGTCTTAAAAAACCTGATTTGTTCTCACATCTGTATCTCCAGGTCAGATGTTTCTTCTAGCTCTAATTCTGACTGTGCCTGTGTATTCTATCGGCACTTCAAACACAGTAAAGGCAGAACTGAATTTAACACGTTCACCCTCCTTGAAATATGTTCCTCCACTAATTGCCTTCATTTAGACAAATTACACTGTACAATTAATAATGTTTATTATTTTCATGGTCCAGGCACTCAATGGGCATGAGATCCAGAATGCAGACTCTCAACTGTCATAGCACTTTTTATCTCGGTGTTTCAAGTGCTGGAGTTGTTTCTCTCCCTCTTTCTACATACCTACATCTAACAAATCTGTGGATTCGATTTTGAATTGATCTCTTTCTATTTTCACTGCTATTTCCCTCAACGTGTTAGGCCTTTGCAGAATTACTCAGATTATCTCACTCATATCGTTCAGCACTTTCCTAACTAATGCCTTTGATTTTGGTCTAATCTTTGGCCAACTGAAAACAGTGATCATCCGCAAGCATAAATCTAACTATAATACACCTTGCCTTGTAGTCTTCCAATGACTGTTCATAGCCTTTAGAATATTGTCAAAATTCTCAGTATCCTGTGAAAGTGTTAGTTGCTCAGTTGTGTCTGGCTCTCTGCAACCCCATGGACTGCAGTCTGCCAGGCTCCTCTATCCATGGAATCCTCCAGGCAAGAATACCAAAGTGGGTTGCCCTTCCCTTCTCCAGGGGATCTTCCTGACCCAGGAATAGAACCTGGGTCTCCTGCATTGCAGGCAGATTCTTTACCAAATGAGTCACCAGGGAAGCTCTCTCAGTATCCTAGACTAAGACTTTATTCCTGGTTTAGTTTCCCCTTTTGTTGCTCAGCCTTAACGAGCTACTTCAGTTCTTTGGACTGATCCTGTTCCTTCTGGACTCCTGCCTTCACCTCTATGGTTGCCTTTGCATAAGTCACCTTCCTTCCCTTCTTCACCTAGATGGCTTTCATTAATTTCCATCATCCATTCAGTTTAGGAATTTCCTTTTCCAGAAAGCCTTTTTGATGCTCACCTTTCCCCAAAACTATCTGGATCAGGTATCACTAATCTGTGCTTTCCCCATGATAACACTTGTTTCTTTACGGCATTAGTGATCAGTTTACTTTCATGTTTTTCCTATTAGACTATGATATTTTTGTGAGTAAGAACTCCTGTCCATTTTTCTATCCTAGTGCCTAACTCAGTATCTGACATTCAGTAGGTTTTCAACTTAATCATAAATGAGTAAATGCAAACCCGTCCTTGTGTTAGTCACTTAGTTGTGTCTGACTCCTTGTGACCCCGTGGACTGTAGCCCACCAGGCTCCTCTGTCCGTGGGATTTTCCAGACAAGAATACTGGAGTGGATTGCCATTTCCTTCCTCAAGGGATCTTCCTGACCCAGGGATTGAAACTTAATCCCACTACTTTCCCATTCCATATAATAATGAACTTGAAGGGATTATAAAAATTGAACAAAGCCATTCTTATTTCCAGGATAATACTTTCACTGTGTACTGCAATTGGTTTATACAAAAGTATTGACTCGATTGCTCTTAACTTCTTCAGAGATATACCTAATGGATTTGTAAAGAAATTCCTGGTGGTTCATTCTAGCACTTTATAATATTTAGTTAAATATTTCTTCTGTAAATTCATCCTGAATCTGAGTTCCTTTTTATCTTTCCCCATAGAACAGAAACTATCTCAGTGTACTCTTCTCTTATTCTTCCCACTCAGATTTTTCTACATGCACAGTATTTCAAGTGTTTGTCAGGCAGAGTCAGTCATAAAGCTGAATTCTCATCAGAGGACACATGGCAGGATGTCAGTTCTGCACATGGGGGCTTTCACTTGACTTTACAAATGATCTTTAAAAATCCATGGGGTGCTCTGCATTTACTCTGCCTCTTTCCTTTCTCACTCTCCCAGTGGTGCCACCACTCTCCTTATTTTTCAGCTAAGAGCTGCTGCCTGCAGAAAGGATGCTGAATTCTTCCATAGTCATAAATCCCCATAAAACTCAAACACCAAAGGCATCGGATAGAAAGGCATAGAATGCTTTACTTACTTGCAGCTAATTTATAATTATGCTCAGGCAATCTATCCAAGGGATATAGATTTTGGCTAAAAGTCACTTGTGTTGTTTATAAAAGGTTGCACTATTTTCTTTTCCAAAATAATATTATCTATTTTTATTGCAACTAAATATGGATGTCAGGTGCTTTACATTATTCATCCTATTCCATAAGCACTTGTATTTAGCTTTGTTTAATCTTCAGAGCTAATTTAATTTTTAGTTTATTCAAATTCTTTTTAGGTGCCTCCCATGCAGCTCTGGAGAGCTATGTCTGACTCTAGTGTCAAGGCCATGACTTCTCAGTTTTAGATAAATCCACTGATTTATTTCACTGAAAGTTCTCACTTTCCTTGGCTCATTTGTCTGTCTTTACTTTCTCTTGTAACTGGAATCACCCATTACAAATATGCCTTTGGCCCTCTGGCTGTTCCAAGAGAGGCGAATTGTGTGTGTTTTTAATCTCTAGCAAAGAACCCAACCCTCTTCTAGCCTCTTAAATGCAGCCATTGCTCCAGAACTCGGATTTTGTCTGTCTGTCCTCCCTTTTAAAAAAATTCACCTCTAGTCAGAGCCGGAATCAAGATGGTGGAGTAGGAAGATTCTGAGCTCACCCCCTCTCAGGGATGCTCCACAACCACATACACAGCAACCGTCTCTGAAGACAACCTGAAGATGAGCAGAAAAACTTCTCTACAACTCAGGACATAAAGAAAGGGCCACGCTGAGATGGGCAGGAGGGGCCGAGATGTGGTCTTGTCAGAACCCCCGCCCTCAGGGCAGTGATCCACAAGTGGGAGAAATATCACGTTCATGGAGGACCCCTCCCCAGCCTGAGGAGAGAGGGGTCTGAGCTTTTCCTTGGGCTCCCCAGCCCCAGGAGTCCTGCACTGGGCAGATGATTCCCCCCATAACATCTAGCTTTGAAACCCAGAGGGGCTTATGTCCAGGAGAGCTGGAGGGCTGTGGGGAAACTGAGATTTCACCCTTGCAGGGCTTGTACATAAACCTACTCCCTCCAAGTCCCAGCACAGAGGTAGCAGCTTGAAAAGAACCTGGGCCATACACAGAAGATATCATTGACTGACATAAAGACAGGTGCCAGAGGCACAGGGATCTGGTGGCACTTTTTCTGGGGACAAAAGCACTGGTGGGTCCCAAATTTCTTTCACTCTCTTTCACCTGGCTGGCTCAGGGCTGGCAGGTGCCATGTCTGTCCCACTTCATCAACCAAGCTAAACCCGTGTACCCCACCCTGGTGTTCCCTGGGACCCATCTCACTCAACCCACCTGTCCCAACTGGCCCCTCCAAAGTGGCTCTTGTCCCCCTCATCTATTGCTCAGCCTTAAAAAATGATATCTTGCCATGTGTAGCAAGTGGATGGGCTAGAGAGTAAATATATGCTAAATGAAGTAAGTGAGACAGAGAGACAAATACTGTATGACTTCACTTACACAGGCACACCTCAGAGTAATTGTGAGATTGGTTCTAGGCCATGGCAATAAAGGGAATATCACAATAAAGTGAGTTACATGTATTTTTTTTTTTTTTGGTTTCCTGGGGCATATAAAACTTATGCTCACATTATACTGTGGTCTATTAAGTGCATAATAACATTTTGTCTAAAAGAAACCAATATACATACCTTAATTAATTCTTTATTGCTAAAAATGCTATCATTCAACAATATAGGGTTGCCACAAACTTTCAATTTGCAAAAATTGCAATACCTATTAAATGCAATAAAATGAACTGTGTTTGTATGTGAAATCTAAAAAACCAAGCAATAAAGTAAAATAAAAACAAACTCACAGATAACAGAGAACAAACTGGTGGTTAGCAAGGGATAGGGTGATGGGGTGTTGGGTAAGTAAGTAAAGAGGATTAAGAAGTATAAATTTCTAGATATAAAATAAATAAGCCATGGAGATAATTACAATAATAAGTTTGTATGGTGACAGATGGTTACTAGCCTTGTAGTGGTGATCGATTCATAATGTATGTAAATGTTGAATCACTTATGTTGTACACCTGAAATGAATATTATGTTAACTGTAGTTCAATAAAATGAATAGAAAGAAAGAAAGTGAAGTTACTCAGTGGTGTCTGACTCTTCGCGACCCCATGGACTATAGCCTACCAGGTTCCTCCGTCCATGGGATTTTCGAGGCAAGAATATTGCAGTGGGTTGCCATTTCCTTCTCCAGGGGATCTTCTAGACCCAGGGATTGAACCCCGGTTTCCTGCACTGTAGGCAGACACTTTACTGTCTGAGCCACTAGGCAAATATATAAATAAATTCAATCCTAGTCATACTTTCTTTCTATTATTCTACTGGTTTGTAAATGCACGCATCTCTTCCTGACCACTCACTTAGAGTCTAACTTTTTCCAAATTCTAAATACTCACAATCTAAAATTTCCATATCCTTATTGCAAGCTAAAGATTTCTGACAATGTTTTTTAACATCTTTCCTTTAACATTTCTTTCAACAATGTTACCAAATTTTGGTCTCCTGGAAAAGCTATGCAGTCACATTTGATGCTTCTATCTGCAACATGCTTTATATCCAGTCTTTACTAGTTCAGTCATTTATCCCTAGGTTCCATGACAAGCACTGTGGACACAGAAATGAGCAGGGTAGTTTCTGCCACTGTGGGCCACACAATCTGGTGGGAGAGACATGTGAGCAAATGACTCCAGCAGTCTGGTGCATGCAGGTCCTTATCAGACCTGTTACCTCCAATCCACCCTCTCACAGATCAGCTTTTGGAGCAGGCTTTCCTTCCCTCCAGAGGCAGGGATTGGTGCTTCTCCCTTTTGTCTGTAGCACTCTGTTCTTACAGCTGTTTGGAATGCTTGCTGCTGGGGGATCTGCACACTGCGTGGGGGCAGGAGAGGGTGTGGCCAGATAAGGACACAGCTTGTGAAAGGGTATGCTGGGGACAGAAAGGAGATGAGCTTGAGGAAGTAAGCCGGGGGCAGAACTTAACTGTCCCAATGTGCTGTGACAACACTTTGGATGTAAACCTATAGGAAATGAGGGTATTGGAAGGCTCGGGCAGCAGAGCGATGCTATCAAGTGTGTGTTTTAGTTGATTCTAGCAGCACCCTGGGGGAAGAATTGGAAGAGGGCAACTAAGAGGCAGGGGAGTGGTTAGGAAGGAAGCTTATGCGATGGTTTGGCCAGGCAGAGGGACTGGCCTCCTGGTCTCCAGTGCAGAGAGGACATGATGAGGCTGGAATTAGGGAAACAGCATTAGAGAGGAGAGGGTGGGTGCTGGGGGTATTTCAGAGGAAAAAAAATCCAGGTGTGATGACTGGAGGAGAGCAGAAGGTTTTGAAACAGGCATTTACGACCCAGAAGAACTGGTGATGGCCCTGTACATGGATGAAAGTGAAAGTTGCTCAGTCAACTCCAGGAACTATACAGTTCATGGAATTCTCCAGGTCAGAATACTGGAGTGGGTAGACTTTCCCTTCTCCAGGGATCAAATCCAGGTCTCCCACATTGCAGGTGGATTCTTTACTAGCTTAACAATAAGGGAAGCCCAAGAATACTGGAGTGGGTAGCCTATCCCTTCTCCAGGGGATCTTCCCAACCTAGGAATTGAACTGGGGTCTCCTGAATTGCAGGCGGATTCTTTACCAACTGAGCTATCAGGGACATGGATAGCCAGAGGTTAATGAGGGTCCGCCAGAAGGGAAACTCCGAAGTTGCACCCTGTGGAATATGACTTCCCTGGCACTGTTCACCAGCCTGATGGGGGACTTGGGAAGGCAAGTGGTGGCTTTCTGGCCTCACTGATCCAGCCCCAGCCTGCAGGTCCTCCACATTTATTTTCCATAAACTTTTGGCTCACATCTAGCTAATTGCATTACTACTCCTCAGACAGAGCATGCCTTATAATAAAATTCTGGGCTTTTTCTCCCATTGATAATACCATCAGATCCTTCCCATCTCCCTCCTTTATCTGGAATGACCTCTTTCCGCTCAGTCTCTTTAATGTGGCCAAACCTCCAGCTCCAGGAAACCCTTACTGATCTCTCCTTTGATTTTTCTCTTACTCTATGGTTGAAATGGAGCAGGTGAGCTGGGTTAAAATCTTGGCTTTGCCACAGCTGGCACATCACTTTGTATTCTTATGCCTCCAAATCCTCTTTTACAGTTAGTTCCTACTCAGGATTCTGGTGAAGATATATTGAATTAGTTCATATAAACTTAATGTGCTTACTGTATTTCTCTCTGGGCATAGAGCAGAAGACAGAAATACTTACTAATTTGATTTTATGAATATGCCACTAGGTGAGCCTGGAAGATCCACCTACTATAACTTCTAAACTTTGTCTTCCTCAGGAATGAATTACTAATCTAAAAGTTTTGCTGTTTCATGAAGAAGGTGGGGATAAACAATATTCTAATTATGACATGTAATTTAAGTATAGTAAATAAGAATTATAGAAAGCCTATTATGTACTAGGTATTTCCTCACAGCAACCCTATGAGTGGGTATCATTAGTATCCCATGTTACCCTTGAACAAACAGGTATTATGAAGTAAAATAACTTGTCCAAAGTTAGAGAGACAGGAAGTAGAATTGAACTTCCATTTTTCTGACTCCAGAGGTCATGCTGGATTCTGCCTTTGGGTAGATGTTCAACGTATGGGATTCCTTGCTCTAACTGTAGCCTGAACTGGGACCTTGAGCTTTTCAGAGAGGTGGGAGGTATTGAGAGTGGGGAGGGCTTTGCAAGTGGGAAAAATTACATCAGCAAGGTTGAAAAGTTAAATAAGCTTGGTATACATGGGAGAATCCAGTGGACACACCTGCATCTATGACGAAGGAATAAATATAGGTAAAGAACATTCTTCCTCTTGTATTCTATGCCATGCTTCCTAATACCACTGCCTGTCCACTCATTTCAGCGGAAAATCTGGGACTCGATTTAGGAACTTCTCTTTGTCATTTGACAAATTAGTAGTTAAATCTCACTGATTTCACTCTTAAACATCCTTCTTAGCCTTCTCTACTATTTAATTCTTAATGCAAGTCTTTGCTTTCTTGCTTGGATTACAAAAGTGTCATTTCTCTTTCCTAGGTTATGGGCTGGATTCATTGCAAAATTTCATGAGTAAAGTTTCCCAAAGTCAAATCCAGTTTGCCACTGTCCTTGTTAGAGTCCTTCAGTGGTTCCCTGGTGCCTTAGAACCAAATTTAGATACTTTCAGTGACACACAGGGACTTCCAAGGTCTTACTCTGGGCTCTGTCTGGCTACATAAATGATTAATCCTGCTGGTTTTATGTCAGCCTGGTGAATGCCCACTTGTTTTTCAAAAGTGAAGGGATTCTTCTCTGTTGGGGGGTGCTGCTCTCCAGCAATATGTGTGGTATTCACCACTCTTTGTGTCTCTTCTGCACACTGTATAGCCTAACTTTGTATTTTCCTACTGTTTTGTTCAACTTTTTAAAAGTTATAGTTGATGTACAATATTATATAAGCTACAGGTGTACCATATAGTGATTCACAATTTTAAAGGTAACAGACACATCACTTTGCCAACAAAGGTCTGCAAATCAAAGCTATGGTTTTTCCAGTAGTCATGTATAGATGTGAGAGTTGGACCATAAGGAAGGCTGAGCACTGAAGAATTGATGCTTTTGAACTGTAGTGCTGGAGAAGACTCTTGAGAGTCTCTTGGACAGCTCAGAGATCAAACCAATCAATCCTAAAAGAAATCAACCCTGAATATCCATTGGGAGGACTGATGCTGAAGCTGAAGCTCCAGTACTTGGCCACCTGATGTGAAGAGCTGACTCATTGGAAAAGACCCTGATGCTGGGAAAGATTGAAGGCAAAAAGAGAAGGGGGCAACAGAGGATGAGATGGTTGGTTGGAATCATTGACTTAGTGGATATGAGTTGAGTCTGAGCTAACTTGAGGAGATGGTGAAGGACAGGGAAGCCTGGTGTGCTGCAGTCCATGGAGTCACCTAGAGTTGGACACGACTAAGCGACTGAACAACAATAACAGTTATTATAAAGCATCATCTATACTCCTGTACTGTACAATATCTTTGCAGATTATTTTATGCATAGTAGGTTTTACCTCTTAATCCCCAACCCTAACTAGACCCCCTTCCTTTCCTCCCACCACTCGTAACTGCTAGTCTGTTCTCTGTATCTGTGTCTGTTTCATTTTTTGTTATATTCATTAGTTTGTTTTATTTTTTAGATTCCACATATAAGTGGTATCATACAGTATCTGTCTTTCTCTGACTTATTTCACTTAGCATAATACTCTCCAAGTCTATCCATGTCGTTACAAACTGCAAAATTTCATTCTTTTTCATGGCTGAGTAGTAATCCATTGTATAGACGTACTATATCTTCTTTATCTATTCAACTGTTGATAGATGCTTAGGCTGCTTCCATATATTAGCAATTGTAAATAATGCTTCTATGAACATAGGGTACATGCATTTTTCCAAATTAGTGTTTTTATTTTTTCACACCTGTCAGAATGGCTATCATCAAAAAGACCACAAATAACAAATGTTGGCAAGGATGGAAAGAAAAGGAAACCCTTGTGCACTGTTGGTGGGAATGTATGTTGGCACAGCCACAGTGGAAAACAGTATGGAGGTTTATCAATAAACTAAAAATAGAGTTATTATATGATCTACTCCAAACTGCTTTTGAATTGTGATACACAAAGTTCCATGAGACAGCGACTATTATTTGTTCTCCAGAGTAATGCCTGGCATGAGATTGGTGCTAAGTAATTTTTCATTGAATTAAAGAAATAATGGCTGAACAAAGCAAGAAAAAAGAGGAAAAGGTCAGATTTTAGAGGGCTTGAAAGCCAGTCAGGGGAAATTGGGGATATTTTTCTTTGAAATAAGATGAGGTGTGCATATTGTTTTTGGAAAATTAGTCACAGAGGACCATTCAGATAGATTTATTCTCATGTTAGTACTTCTGCTCACACTGTTTCCTTCCCTAAGTTGTCATCCCTCTGCATCTCTGCATATTCTATCCAGTGTAGTTCTCTCATTGGAAAAGATATTTGAAAGGCTTCTTGGAAAGCCAACATGATTTTGTATAAAAAGTAAATTATGATTTGAGTATGCCATGTTTCTAAGTCAGCCTGTTCTGTCTGAAAGTGGGGAAATCTTCCTTAAAATTCTTATCTAGCAACAAATTCACTATCATACTAGCTGGTTGCTAGTTTTGCTATTTTATAATTGAAAAGACAGTCAATAAAATAAAATAAATTTTAATTAAAACCAGAGAAGGATATGGAATAGCAAGCAATACTTTTTCAGGGAGCAAAATAGAGTGCTGGACTTGAATTAGTCCCAACTATGCATGTATGTACTCTTTTACTGTTCATTATGTATGATACACATGCACACACATACACAGAAGTGTACTGATCAATATTTAACAATTGGCTCTCCACAGAAAAGGGAGGGGCCCTGAAATGTCATATTTGCTGATTTCTACAATACTAGTACTCTAGTCATGACCAATTTTAAGCAACCAGTGTGAAGTCACTGAATGTAGATTTGCAAAGAAATGCTAGCCACCCACTCTCGCAAAGCCTGTATTCCTTGGCTGCCACACATGACCTGCCATGTATTCTTTGGGGGAGCTGCTGCACACTAAGTTCAGTGCTGAGGCACTGGGAATAGGGGCCCTACTCTTACAGGTGTTAATGGCAATGGGAAGACCAACAGGTAACAGCTATGATACATAAGAATTACTAAACCAGAAGTAAATATAAAGTACTGTGGAAATAGGTAAAATACCTAATGGAATGATTATAGCTAGGCTTTCAGTTATATAGATCTGCCTGAGAAATGCAGGGAAGGCTTGATGGGGTGCATGGGGAGGCATCATTTGATTTGAGACTTGGAAGATAATTGAGAGCTTGCCAGCTTAGAGAACATAGCAAGTTCAGAGAACTACAAATAATTCAGTACTGCTGGGGCATAAAGTGTATGTTAGGAGAGCCATAAACGATGAAGTCTAAAACATATAAAGGAGTCAGGATCATATTTGTTATGCTAAGAGGTCTGATCTCTAGGCCTCAGGGAACTATAAAAAGCATTTTGATGACATATTTGTGTATTAGAGAAACCTTCTGGTGAGCAGTGTGCAGGATGATCTGGGAGATGGTGGAATGGGAGAGGCTTGGTGAGGTATGTCCTGAAATGGAGCAGGTGAGAAATGGTGAACTAGCATAGTGGTCGTGTGACAGAGTAGGTCAAACATGAGATATAGGAGCTAGAATCACTAGCATCTGGCTATCACTTGGGGTGGGTAGCTAGGACAGAGAAGTACTATAAGGCCTCCTAGATTTGTGGTTTGGGAATCTAAAATAGGAAAGAAGAAAAGCGATATGGATTTGTAAAGGAAATAAATGGATTTGGATTTAGTCATATTGGATTCGATGCACTTACATGATGTCCAAAAACCAGTTAGGTGGATGGGTCAGATGTCTTTGCTAGAGCTGTGTCCCGGGCTTTCATAGGTGGAGCTGTGACCGTGGTGTGGGTGTGAGCAGGCCGAGTGACAAAGGTCAGGGCTGGGAAGGAGCAACCGCAGTCTGGTTCACGCTTCCTTCCATGGACAAGGCACTTCTACTGTCCCACTCCAACGATACTAGACTCTTCTCTCCCTGAATGTGCCCAGTCTTCCCCTATTTACTCCTCTCTCAGTTGAACTTTCTTCCTTTCCTCTCTGCTCTCCTTAGTGCTGCTTTTAGACATTCCAACTATCTTCACAGGCCCAGACCAATGCCACACACTCCATACAGTCTTCCTCCCTTCTCCCCCAGTTTGCTCGTCTCCTCCTGGATGCTGTGTCCTCTACTGTAAAGCATAATAGTCTACTCAGGATTATTTGTGCACATGGACAATAGTGAGCCCCACGAAGGTGAAGAGTTTGCTTTTAAATGTCCTCAGTGGCCTCTATATCTAGGAGTGTTAGGTGCTTTTGGGGTTATGAATGAATATTTCATTAAACTGGGGAGGATATTGAATCCTCCCCAATAATGGACTTCCTTGGTGGCTCAGATGGTAAAGAATCTGCCCGAAATGCAGGAGACCCAGGTTCAAAACCTAGGTGGGGAAGATCCCCTGGGAAGATCTCCAGGCAACCCACTCCAGTATTGTTGCCTGGAGAATTTTATGGACAGAGGAGCCTGGTGGGCTACAGTCCATGGGGTTTCAGAGTTGGACATGATTGAGCGACTAACACTTTCACTGTTTTCACTTTTAATATAAAATGATCTACTGTAAAATTCCGCTTAATGTTGACCTAGCTTTAACTTTACACCTTTCCCCTTTCCCTAACTCATAACAAAAATAAAGGAGACTAAGAACATGGTTACAGCCCAGTCTTCATCTGTCTGGAACTTGGACTATCTGAAATTTTGAAGAATTCACAAGAGGCTGCATAAAGAAATATAACTTTTCATTTTCAAGGTTAGCTGGTTTTAAGGGGCTTTTTGGTTTGTGGTCAAATTGAGAATTCTGTAGGAGTGTGGGTTTTTCTTTTTTGTAGGCATATAGAAAAATTTATTTTTCTCTACCAGTGAAATTATAACTCAAAGCTGCAAGTGTAAAATTGGGAATAAACAATGTGTGTTCATCTGACCAAAGGACACAAAACATGAAACTGCAGGGCACTTTCACTGAGGAAATTTATGGCAGATGGAGTTTTTCCTTATATAGGAATGTGAATTAGAAAATGGAACACTTTTCTTTAAAAATAAAAAAATAGGATGGCACACTTAGATATCTGTGTGCTAAGTGACAAAAATTGCACCCCTCCACATTAGAGATTTTTATATTATTAAGAATATAGTTGGGATCAGACAAACGGAGCAAATAAGACAACTAAAATGGTACGAAAACAGTCCCAGTAAATTTGAAAAACCTCTGATTTAGGCCTAATGCTGAAGAGTTTAGTATCGTTAATTTGCCTTTTGAGGTTAATCATTGATTAGGCTACCCACACAACTGAAGGGATTTCATGTTTGCAAATGTCAGCCCTACTGCCACTATTGTGCCTCTTTTCCTTTGTGTTCTGTTTTCCTTGTTCAGGGTTTCTTCTTTAAAAAGGTAAGAGTTGGAGGGAGGCAGGGGAGAAGAGACAAATGTAAGCGCCTTTTTCCACATCCTACTCAGATTGCTCAGTCAGAGTCGGAGTCAGGAGGCTGCCGAGGGGGTGGAGGTCACTGAGAAGGACAGGGCTGGGGGAAGGGCAGCTGATGGTACAGGTGAGGAGAGACAAAACTATGGGTCTTGTCTGATGCATCTCATTGGACTGAAGTCACTCTATGAGGAATTGTTAGTTTCATTTTATTAATGAGAAAACTGAGGCTGAGAAAAACTGACTCACAATCTTATCCATTTTCTTTTATTCTATGCTATTCTTGGGAATATTAATTTCAACATTTTGTGTAAAAGCAGCATGTAAGATTATATATCTATGAAGTGAAATGAAGTGAAGTGAAGTTGCTCAGTCGTGTCCAGTTTTTTGCCACCTCATGGACTGCTCCTCTATCCATGGGATTTTCCAGGCAAGAATACTGGCATGGGTTGCCATTTTCTTCTCCAGGGACTATTCCCAACCCAGGGATTGAACTCAGGTCTCCAGCACTGTAGGCAGACTCCTTACGGTCTGAACCACCAGGGAAGTCCAAAGTGAAAGTCATTCAGTCGGATCTGACTCTTTGGGACCTCATAGATTATACAATCCGTGGAATTCTCCAGGCCAGAACACTGGAGTGGGTAGCCTTTCCCTTCTCCAGGGGATCTTCCCTGCTCAGGAATTGAACCCAGGTCTCCTGCATTGCTGGCAGATTCTTTACCAACTGAGCTATCAGAGAATCAGCAGCATATATATCTATATGTATATCATATATCTGCAATATATATACATATATATTGACTATAATGACATAAAAGAAAATCAAGTAAAAACATGAGAAAAATATTACTAAATGCTAATAAATTATGGTTTTGAGAGGTAGGATACAGGATGCTTTCTTTCTCATGCCTTGTTTTCTATGTTTTCCATAATACACGATTGCTTTTCTATCATCAGCAGCAATAATAGCAACAATAGCAACAAATAAAGTGCACGTATTTCTTTAAAAGGAAAACTGCTTTTGTCTCTTGAGTTACCAACATTACTCTTGGGAAGGTAGAAGGCTTTTAAGAAATTTGTAGAAACAAAGACCGTTTGGCCTTTTAAAAACTTGTTCAGTCAAACAAAACCCAAAATGAAAAATCTGCCACAAACTCTTGGAGTTTCCAGTCAGACTATGTTACACAGTTCCCCATTAGTTATACTGTTAAAAAAGAAAAGTACATTAGAGTGACTAAACTGAAAATGAAACTGGTATCCTGATGTATCAAATAGTCTGCATACCCCTGTGCCCTATGGAAAGCAAGTATTTGAATTGAATGTGTTTATTCACAGTGTGGTACTTTAGCAAGATACTCCTGTGTCTCCAAAACGCCAAAAGAGCCAATCAATTCCTCAGGCAATGACAAAGACATTTTATCTACACAATGTTGAACACCTGAATTGACTGAACAGAGCGAGATCTTTTGGTATTGTGTAGATGGAGCTGAAATGTGACAAATGTGATCATTTAAACTGTGGTTCCAGCACCAAAACAAACAATTGTAAAGCAAAAGATTTAGTCAATCAGAGAATTCTTTGGTCTACACAATTCCAAGCTATTATTTAGAGTAATTTGTTTTATCGACTTTACCAAATATTTAGCTGAATCTGAATAACAGAAAGAAAGAAAATTCTGGCCTGAGTTTTCTGCATTGGAAATACAAGTTAAAAGTAAACAAATCAGCAAACACAAACCTCACATATGTCCCTCACATATAAATATTCTTTACATTTCCTCTAAAATGTAGTTCTTCTAAGATATGCACATTTGACTTTAATTACTTGGTTAGAAAGACCTGGTCCAGACAGAATATTTATTAAAATGTAAATTAAACTTGCCCCAAAGAAAAAACGTGCAGAGAAAATAGTAGAATCAAATCCTGGGGCTAGAGGAAGTAGAGGTTAGAATCTTTTGAAGATTTAAGAAAAGAACATTTCAGAAGAGGAAAAAGCCAGATCAAAGGGCCACTGATTTTGGACAAAACTGACTCCCCTTCATGGCTCTCGTTCCATTCATCGGAGACACCTCTGTTCTTCCAGACTCAGAGCCATCAAGCTGTCCCCTCTTCATCCTTTGTATCTGACATGTTCACACCTCACCTCCTCCTCCTTTGAAACCCCTCTCTGGTTCACACCTTACTTTAAATTCTCCTGATAGAGAATCTTGCTACAATACTTCATGCCTAAGTTACTACCAACAGCTTCCGAAGGGTCCTTCTGCTACCAGTCTCTCAGCCTCCGAACCTGCCTCATCCACAGCTGTCAGGTTTATCGTCCCCAAACACCACCTTCCTCACTGCTGCCTCCACACTCTTGGTTGCTCCTGCACGAAGTTCAAACTTCTTCCTTTGCCTGACAGCTGGGATTCTCCACAACCCTTTCTCTCATTCTTGCCTCTCTCTTTCTCTCCCACAGATACACATACACACTAGCAATCCAATCTTACTTTTTGCTGTTCCTCCAAAGACTTCATTTTAATCAACCAAATCACTGCTGTGTGTGCTTAGTTGCTCAGTCATGTCTGACTCTTTGCAGCCCCGTAAACCGCCAGGCTTCTGTCCATGGGGATTTTCCAGGCAAGAATACTGGAGTGAGTTGCCATGTCCTCCTCCAGGGAATCTTCCCAATCCAGGGATTGAACTCAGGACTCCTGCATCGTAGGCAGATTCTTTACCATTTGAGCCACCAGGAAACCGAATCACTACATACTATAAAAATTCCCCCAGAGTACCCTGTCCTGGTCCCCTCTCCAAATCCATGCTATTCTCTTTCCAGCCAAATCCTCATGACAACTCTAAATGCTCTGAACACAATTCCAAATGCCCTGATATTAAAAGTTTCTTAGAGAAGTTACCAAATCCTATACACACCTGTTCAACCAATGATCTTTGTTTAAATGGTGCATGTATAGTTTAAAGAATAAATCTCTCTATTTCCCTTACAGTCGCCAACATATTAAAAGACTCAGAGTGAGGCTAATTAAACACTCAGATGAACTCACTTTAGGTGTCCTTCATCAGGTATTTCATTGAACCCTCACACCGATCCTGGTTGCTATTTCTGAGTTTCAAAGAGTTCTGCTTACCCAGGGTCATATATCCAAGCTTATTAGAACCCTAGAATTTTAAAACCCAGTGCTTTTTGGAGCCAAATCTTTGGCTTTTTATTTTACCATGCAGCCTCTACGAGAGCAGCCTATCTGTAACAGCTTTGAAATACGAATGTGAACATGTAACACAATTAGCAATTTAAAGCACATTATTAATGCTGATAGGTACTAATGACTGTAATTGAAAAGGAAGACATTAGACCAGACAAACAATTTTGTAGAATTTATAACAAGAATATAAATGAGTCTAATGAATGAATTTACTTCCTGACCTTCTTTGCTACAAACATTAACCCATGTTTAGTCTCTAATTGAGATGTACATATTCTTTACTCTCTTATTGTATTTGGTAATGTTTGCCTTGGCAGATGGCCAACAGACCTCTCTAAGTTTCCCTTAATCAAGTTTTGGGTAATAGATGGCCAAATATGCCTTGTATTAGGTAGCACTGCTAGATCCAAAGCAACAGAAATCTAACAGCTGGCAATAGTTTCTCAAATCTTTCCTTTCTATCATCTAGGCACCTTTAATAATACATGTTACATAAATCAAATGTCATGATATCATTTAAAATGTTGTATATATTTCTTTTTAGTGATAGTTCATTATTCATTTCATGCATGCCTAAAACACCACTATTTATTAGAAACTTACTTCACTATGTGCCCAGCATTCAATACAATTCTTCATATTTCAGCAAATCCAGAGATTAGGAAGTGATAGTATGAATGATTCACCTGCATACTTTAAAAGGTACACTCAGTTTCTGTTTTTGTACAGGCAATTTTGAAGGCAAATTTAACCTATGATCACCTGTTCTTTTTTTCTGTTTAACAAAGAAATAAAAGGATCTGAAAGCCAAGTTCCTAGATAACTTAGGTGTGTACTTATAGTTAAACGTGCACATGATGTAAAAGTATTCCTGCACTGTCTTATAAACTATATCTACTGAAACACAGTTACACTTCACTCGTATAAAACCACCATTCAACAGTAACCACCTGAGCATGTAGTGATCTAAAACACATATATGGTTAATAGGAAAAAGACATGTGAAAAATGCAATCATTCTTTGTAACAAATTCAGCTTGGTATTAGCCTTTTTATCAGAACACATTGTGAGCCTCTACTTGCCAGGACATTTTGTAGGGAGCTGAAGGAGAAAGTGATAGAATCTTTCTCCACTAAGACTGAAGAAAAAAAAAAAGGCCAGGAATCTCACTTAGTTTGAGTATTGTTTTGACTCATCTTTTCTCAAACTATCTTGTCAAGTATTTGTCAGACAATAGAGTTCTTAAAAATATCTAGCTGCTCTCTATAGAAGCAGAAATGGCCTAAATATATTGATAACATTTCTCAGAGAGGCACAAACATTTTAAAGGTAGAACTCTAGGGCTTTGGTTCATATTTCCTTATATTTTAATAGCACACAAGCTGGTACCTGCTGGTGTGCTGTCAACATTTCTCCATCTATTTTTAGATCCTCAGTTGTTTCAGAGACGGATTTAATATGTAAAGCAGAGGCTTACACCGGTGAAAGGTTTGTGTGGTGTTTTAGTTTTGCCGCCAGCTAAGTAGGGCAAAGTTGATCCTATCTCAAAAGGAACTCTCTCCCACATTTCCTCTGTGAACTCAGAGGCTCAGATTTGCTTACCTGCTTCCTTGAAGATACTGTGCTGTTGAAATATCTATTAGAGGTCTTTGAATTCAAATTCTTATTCTGATGGGTCGAGTCATTTTTCCATGTGTTAGAGTTTTCTTTAGGATCTGAAGGAATGGGATTTAAGAAGAGGATCCTAGCTATGAATCCATAGAGGACAGTGGCTAGGATCATTGGCACAACATAAAAGACACCAAAGTCCATTAGGTAAATAGGTGAGTAGTAATTCCTGGAGATCTTGTAGCCACAGGACACTACAATAGCATCTTTATAGGTGCTAATATTGAGATCCAGCAGGAAGAACCAGAGCATACAGTAAATAGATGTGAAAGCCCAGACAAAGATGATTATCTTTTTGGCTCTGGAAAATGTGCAGAGAAACTGGGCTTTGATGGGATGACAGATTGCTATGTAACGCTCAATGGTAAAGGCTGTGATTGAACAAGAGGATGCATTAATGCCCAAATACTGGAGGTAAGTAATGCAGAGGCATCCAACGTAGCCATAGACCCAGGAACCATAGATGCTGTCCGTTATGTTGGGGAGGCCTGCGGCCACCAGGACCATGAGATCAGCTACTGCTAGACTCACCAGGTAGCAGTTTGTGGGGGTCCTCATGTGCTTGGTCCTCATGACCACCAGAACTACCATGATGTTGCCCACGATGCCCAGACCACAAATAATGACCACAAGTAAGATGGTGACCACTTGGTATTCGAGGGCCACCACAGCTCGCGGCTGAAGCTGTGTTTGGTTCAGTTCACTTCCTGTCTCGTTTTCCATCTTTAGTGGCTTGAGGTTTATCTGGAACACTTCTCAACACATCTTCCTTCCGGTGCCCTGCCTTTACCACACTGGTTCTCTCCCCCTGTGAAGAGTTACAGTCCATATTCATTCACAATGTCACAGTCACTTACAGGTAATTCTCATGTTCTCTCATTTCACCTCCCATTTTTCTCCAATAATAGGGCTCATTTGTACTTCTGAAAACTCCTTTTATTGCAATCTAGTGTAGGATGGAGTAACAGTTTTGACCACCTTACAATAAGAGGGACTGTTTTTTTCTTAATGGACAAAAATACTCAAGAAAAGAGACACAGAAAATGCTCCCTGTTTTGAAAGAATCTTCAATGGGGGTTGGGGGGAGAAACAATGTCAGCTACCTGAAAAATAAATACAAAGAAATCTCTCAGATGCTTAGGGAAAGTACAATAAAGAAGAAAAAGATACTGGTGGGGTTGGGGGGGGGGGGTTGGGAGGGGGAGCCAAAAAGCTTGACAGAAAATTAGCATCTGCCTCCTTGGCTCTCAAAGGGTGAGATCCCTCTGCTACAAAATAGCGAGCCTTTGAATCTACCCTCCCCAGGCCCCCTGCCCTGCAGACCCAACAGAGAACAATTTCTCCTCTTACCTTTTCCTCTGTAGCGCTGACTCTTCTTCCAGGTAGATGAAGTGGTAAGAAGTGTGAGTTTCCAACCCTGAGGAAAGCCTTGTCCACTTTGATTGGCAGGGAGACCACTTAGCAGGGCTCCGTCTTCAGAACTGCGGTTCCTCTAAACCCTCACAGCCTTTCCAACTGATGACAGACCATACAGCCGCAGCAGCAGCAGCAGCAGCAGGAGCAGCAGCAGAGAGCCTGGCAAATCATAGATCGTCCCCTAATGAGAACATGCTCGGCTCTCTGTCTCCCCCCGCCCCTCTCACACACACGCCCCACACTCACACTCACAAATGCCAGTCAGTCCTCACTGCTTCACGATCTCCCCTCTGAGGATTTTATCATAAATGTGCTAACGATACAGTTGTAATGTGGAAGGCTGACGGTGCCAGCTGGGGAGTTTGAAGCAGCTGGTCTTATAGTTGTTTATAGTCTAAGTTCCAGAGAAACTCAAGTGCCTAGGTAAAGTTCTGAATAAAGTCCCACTCCCCTGTGGGATAGGACTCGGGGAGAACAAATCCATCTCAGTCCAGACACAGCCCTTGAAGCTTGAAATATCCGTCTGGGCTGAGAGCACACTTTTTTCTCTGTGATGGAAACCTGAGGACTATTTCTCTGGTGAACTAGTGAAGTCGGCTCCCTTCTCTCATAGTATATGAATGGAAAATGAGTTAAAATCGATTTTAAACCATTTCAGCTGCAATCTTCCGAAGCTTATACAGATTATTATTTTTTTTAAACCCATTTGAGATAAGAACATTGATTTAAACCTACATATGATCTGTGAACTTTGTTTTTCAACTCTGTGTTTGCATCACTTACTAAAATCTTTTTAAATGCTCTGGACCTCACCCCTCTTTATCCACCCTCTGGACTACCAATTACATGTACCACCCAGCAAGATTGTGTGTCAATTTATTCCTGGGTGGAAAATATACCCATTGGAAATCTAAACCAGGGCCACTCTGATAACACACCTCTGAAACAGAACTATATTAGCCATCTTTTTTAGAAAGGTACACTTCAGCTTGATTTTTATTTCTCTAAAGTAGCCTGGGAAACAGTGGAGACAGTGACAGGCTTTATTTTGGGGGGCTCCAAAATCACTGCAGATGGTGACTGCAGCCATGAAATTAAGAGATGCTTGCTCCTTAGAAGAAAAGTTATGACCAACATATTAAAAAACAGCATATTAAAAAACAGAGACGTACTTTGCCAACAAAGATCTGTCTAGTCAAGGCTATGGATTTTCTGGTAGTCATCTATGGATGTGAGAGTTAGACTATAAAGAAAGCCAAGCACTGAAGAATTGATGATTTTGAACTGTGGTGTTGGAGAAGACTCTTGAGAGTCCCTTGGACTGCAAGGAGATCCAACCAGTCCATCCTAAAGGAAACCATCCCTGAATATTCATTGGAAGAATTGATGCTGAAGCTCCAAATCTTTGGCCACCTGATGTGAAGAACTGATTTATTTGAAAAGACCCTGATACTGCAAAAGAGTGAAGGCAGGAGGAGAAGGGGACAACAGAGGATGAGATGGTTGGATGGCATCACCAATTCAATGGACATGAATTTGAGTAAATTCTGGGAGTTGGTGATGGACAGGGAGGCCTGGCGTGCTGCAGTCCATGGGGTCACAAAGACTTGGACATGACTGAGCAACTGAACTGAACTGATAGAAGCCCATGGGCGAATCTTTATACTTTTTAATGGAATCTCAGAAAATATGTTTGTCCACTTTTATTTCAGACTGACAACAAAAAACATCCCTTAACTCCCCATATGGTGAACAGGTTGATTCTCTATTTTGAGAAGGGTAGATGTTATTTTTTCTAGAAGATGTCAATGGAAGAAAAGATTTGGGGTAGACAGGACCATGGAGGTACCAGAACCATGTTCAAGGCTAGGTAACAATGGGATGAAGGTGAAACTTGGATGACACTGAATGAATTCCACCTTCTGAAACACTGAGGGTTCCTTGAGTATTTAACTTCTCCTTCAAAATCATCCAGAGTTACAAATTAGTGACCCATGACCCAGATTCAGGTTTCAGAAAGGTCTGGTTTGGCCTGTACAATGTAGGCTCAAAGGTAGACTATTTAGACAATTTCTCAATATTGAAATGGATAATGCATACTAAATCTAGATTTCTACCTCTCATAAACCCGGAAAGATCTGGCTCCAAGAGTCCATATTCCTGCTAGAAATAATAATCATGAGTAGTGGTTGTGGGTAGCAGTTTGTGAGGTATAGGATGTGTCCTTTCCTAATTTCCTTCCTCTTTTCTGTCACATGCCAGCTTCACTCAGTATCACACAACCAGGCCTCTGTAAGCTTCCTTTACCCAGGATATGATTTCTGTCCACATTCTAGTTTGTTTGACCAGCTGATTTAGCAGACTGGAAAAAGGGCGCCCTCTTTACTTCCCTCCCTGCCCTGGGGGATAGAGATTACTCTGAACACCCTGTGCCTGGTAGAGTCCTCTCCATTTTGGAATAAAAAATGCCTTCTAAGGTGAAAGCACTGCCTCCCTACTCCATCCCAATCCCACCACCTCCAATCTGAAAGACCTCTTGAAAAATCACACTTTATAAAGCACCTCTTCCCCTCTCCCTGTCCCCAGGATTTTAGTCAGCTTGCAGGCCTCTTTAAAAGTGTGAAACTGAATTTTGTCAAAGGCTTTCTCTGCATCTATTGAGATAATCATGTGATTTTTATTTTTTAATTTGTTAATGTGGTGTATTACATTGATCGATTTACGAATATTGAAGAATCCTTGCATCCCTGGGATAAAGCCTACTTGATCATGATGTATGATCTTTTTGATGTGTTGTTGGATTCTATTTGCTAGAATTTTGTTGAGGATTTTTGCGTCTAAGTTCATCAGTGATATTGGCCTGTAGTTTTCTTTTTTTTGTGGCATCTTTGCCAGGTTTTGGAATTAGGGTGATGGAGGCCTCATAGAATGAGTTTGGAAGTTTACCTTCGTCTGCAATTTTCTGGAAGAGTTTGAGTAGAATAGGTGTTAGCTCTTCTCTAAATTTTTGGTAGAATTCAGCTGTGAAGCCATCTGGTCCTGGGCTTTTGTTTTTTGGAAGATTTCTGATTACGGTTTCAATTTCCGTGCTTGTGATGGGTCTATTAATATTATCTATCTCTTCCTGGTTTAGTCTTGGAAATTTGTACTTTTCTAGGAATTTGTCCATTTCATCCAAATTGTCCAGTTTATTTGCATATAGTTGCTGATAATAGTCTCTTATGATCCTTTGTATTTCTGTGTTTTCTTTTGTGATCTCTACATTTTCATTTCTAATTCTGTTGATTTGGTTCTTCTCCCTTTGTTTCTTGATGAGTCTGGCTAACGGTTTGTCAATTTTATTTATCTTCTCAAAGAACCAGCTTTTGGCTTGGTTGATTTTTGCTATGGTCACTTTTGATTCCTTTGCATTAATTTCTGCCCTGATCTTTAAGATTTCTTTCCTTCTACTAGACCTGGGCTTCTGCATCTCTTCCCTTTCTAGTTGCTTTAGGTGTATAGTAAGGTCATTTATTTGATTTTTCTCTTGTTTCCTGAGGTGAGCTTGTATTGCTATGAACTTTCCCCTTAGCATTGCTTTCACAGTGTCCCATAGGTTTTGAGCTGTTGTGTTTTCATTTTCATTCGTTTCCATGCATAACTGAATTTCATTTTTAATTTCTTCTGCGATTTGTTGGTTATTCAGCAGTGTGTTGTTGAGCCTCCATATGTTGGAAGTTTTGAGAGGTTTTCTCCTGTAGTTGATATCTAATCTCACTGCATTGTGGTCAGAAAAGATGCTTGGGATGATTTCAATATTTTTGAATTTATCAAGGTTAGATTTATGGCCCAGGATGTGATCTATCCTGGAGAAGGTCCCGTGTGCACTATATGGAATTTAGAAAGACAGTAATGAGAACCCAACATGGGAGACAACAAAAGGAACGCAGATGTATAGAATAGACTTGTGGACTTTGTGGATGAGGGTAAGGGTGGGATGAGATGGGAGAAGGGCACTGAAGCATGTTAATTGTCATGTGTCTAATCAATCGCCAGCCCAGGATTGATGCTCGGGACTGGTGCAGCGAGATTTCCCGGGGGGGAGGGAGGAGGGAGGGGGGACCCGGAGGGGAAGTATATGTAAACCCATGGTGATATCATAACAATGTATGGCTAAAACAATAATTAAAAAAAAAATAAAATTAAATTAAAAAATAAATAAATAAATAAATAAAAGTGTGAAGCTTCACTTCAAGTCTTACATGTGGGTAGTAAAGACGAAGGGAGAGGATGTCCATCTACAAGCTATCTGCCTTGGCACCTCCATCTCCCAGTAACTCTGATCACATTCTTCAGCATTTCTATGCAAGGATGCCATTCTGAGTCTCCATTTTGTCTGTTCATTTTTTAGAGCTTAATTGTTAAGCACTTAATTGCGCACCAGGTATTGGATGGCATCACCGACTGACTGGACATGAGTTTGAGTCAACTCCAGGAGTTGGTGATGGACAGAGAGGCCTGGTGTGCTGCAGTCCATGGGGTCACAAAGAGTCAGACTGGACTGAGAGACTGAACTCACTGACTGATGCGCCTAGTATATAACCTTGTTTTACCTTCATATATGTTGTGGTCTACTGGGAGAAGCCGACTCACGAACAGTTACAGATATACACAGATCTGTCAAAAGAGTTTAGGTTGTGAAGGGAAAGTATTCATAGGTGGCGGGGGCAATGGGCTGAGGGGCCAGAGCAGACTCCTGAGGCCAAGTAACATCTGAGCACAGTCTGAAAGAGGTGTACAGCTTCTTTCAGAAAGGTGGGCTGGGTGAAGATATTCTGACTGGAGGAGATGGAATATATAAGGCCCAGCTGTGCAAGATGGCAAGGGTTGTGTGTGTTGAGGGGTGGTGTGGGAAAGCAACTTTATAACTCTGCTTTGGCCGTGAGGTGTATGAGCTGGTATGAGACAACCACTGACTACCGGCAGGCAGCTTTTGTACTAAGGAGGCTCCCATTTCCTCTGACTTGGACCATCCTCACCTCGTCCTTCCCTCCCTCATATCTAGCTTTCTCCTCTGCAGAGGCCAGACTTCTGCCTTCCCCATCCCAGACTTGCCGTCATTACAGTCCTATCTGTTCTCAGTCTAATTCATGCCCTTTGCAAAATTGTATTTTCAAAGTATCCATGATTTTATAATGGAGGTTCTTTATTTGTAAACCTCAGTTAGATAATATCTCATAAATGTTCCCATGTGTAAAGAATGGCACAAAATAGTGTACAACTAGACTAAACAGCTGGGTTGACTTTCTCCCTATACTATCTTAAATACTAACCAGCTCTGACTTTCATGTCGTTTGAGTCATTCTGACTAGAGAGAAATGCATCCTTTGAAAATTACCCAGTGGCATCTGTTTTGAAACGAGGGTAAGTCATGGCTGCAGCACGTAGATTGGTGCACACACTTCTCATCATCCGCTTTAAGTCTTGCCCCGTGTCCTCTGTGCTTTAGCCAGGCAGGCCTTCTCATTCACTTGGCTAGCATCACACTTACAGACTCCTTTGTAAGAATTTCCTTGGACTCTAAGCTGGGCCTTTTTTTTCTTTTTTGCTTGGACACAGACTTGACCCTTGAGCTTGAGGAAAGATTTAGCACTTCTGCTTCCCACCCTTGGCATTCCCAACCAGACAGCTTGCTCTCAGAGCCTGGCATTCCCTCTCCTGGCTATCCCAGGAAACCATCTGCTTGGCCAAGTCTCTGTCCCTGGGACACAGTGGCTGACGTGGTTCCGCACACGCTTCGTTCTGCATGAGGGGAACTCTACAAGAATTCTACACAAGAGGAATTTAGGAAAATCCTATGCTGGCCTCTGACAGTGATCTCAGCTGTCTAGGTAGTAGGTGGCTGTCCTTTGGTTGTCATGAACCCAGTAGTAGAAAGACGATTAGTTACGCCATCAACTTTTCTTGAATGTTAGCATGCATCTGGATCTCCAGGGCAGTGTGTTAAAATCTGGGTAACACCATTCCCAAGTTGCTGTTTCAGTAGCTTGAGGGTGGAAGCTGAGTGCATGCATTTACTATAAGCTCCAGGTGATGCTGATGCTGCTTGTCTGTGTACCAAAGTTTGAGTAACACTGTACAATATAATCCAGCTCAGTGATTCTCATGTGGGAGGTGGGAACAATGATGAATCTGAATCACCTGGAGAGAATTTTAAAAGTGTACATGTCAGCTTAGCTCTCCTAATTATTTTGAATTTTGGTATGTTCCTCAAATTGGATGAGGGCCTGAGAAAAAGACTGGGGTTCTGGACAAAAGCAACTGACTTGTTCTGCTCCTCTGTATCCATCATTCTCTCTCATCTCTACCATCATACCTAGAGCTTGGTTCAGCAGATGGGGGATTGTTGGGAAACAGAATATCTGTGTTCACTGTGGTCAAGTGGCCCTGGGGTCAGAGATACTACAGAGCATCCAGCTAGGTCCACGGTTTGCAGGACCTGGCCAGGGTGAGGGGAGGGTAAAATTTAGGGGGTTGCCAACAACCTCACTAATTAATACCATTAATATTTTAATGTAATATTTTAAAAATTAAAGTTTATACAAAAAGTCTATGATGAATAAAACATCAACATTTTAAATAGAGACAGAATCATCATGATTATTATGAATTGTCCCTTTCACCTCAGGTTCCAAGTGTGGATTTTTTACTTAAATTTTGATCTTTTGTTTACTCTGGATTATTTTGCATTCGAGTTTTAAAAAATATTTCATTAAATCTGTATTCTGATTATTGTTTTTTTGGAGCCCCCTGAAACTTTGTACCCTCCCTTGCTTCTGTCTATTCATCCCTGGTTGAATTTCTGAATCATCTGGAGAGTTTTAAAAAGTATAGATACTCAGGTCCCTTTCCCAGATATTCTTACTTAATTAGGCAGGAAGTGAAGCCTAAAGTTTGGTATGTATGATGATCAAGAACCACTGAGCTACACCGAGAAACCGCTGGTCTCTGGAGAGGTGGAGGCAGGGCTACATAGGGGTCCAAGCTGCGGGAGCGCCAGGGAGGTGAAGTGAACTAGATGCGGGGAACCCGCCAAGCTGCGGAAAGGTTGTTGACGTCAGAAGATGCTGGTAACAGAACACTGGCACAGACTCTGGTTCCTCAGAGAAACTGTATAACTGTGCAGGTTTCTTGGTTAGAAGAACAGAGTGAGGTGCAGGCTTTCGAGCTGACAGACATAGAAAGATCTGGTCACTGGGGTTGGGGTAGAAGATCTGGGTTCAGGAAGTAGCAAGAAAGGTCAACTCCGGATTTGACACTGAGTCATCTAGATACTGAGCTAAATATCCTTCAAAATTTCCTCTATTCAGGAATAAGCTTTATCACAGAGCCAGGAGTAGAAGAAGGCATTTGGCAAACTTGATAGAAAAGATGTCAAAATTTATTTTGGCTGAAATTTATATATTAGCTAGAGAAGACTGTTAACTTATGTTCAACAAAGAAAAATACTTTATGAGATGGGATTATGAGTTGTGTTTGTGCTCATTGAAAGACACAGAATCTGAAAGGTAACAGTAAGTTGCACAGTAATAACGTGTATTTTTTGTTTGTTTGTTTGTTTGCTGAACCTTGTTGGCTCAGTGGTAAAGAATCCTCCTGCAATGCAGGAGGTGCGGGTTTGATCCCTGGGTCGGGGAGATTCTCTGGAGAAGGAAACAGCAACCTGCTCCAGTATTCTTGCCTGGGAAATCCCATGGACAGAGGAGCCTGGTGGGATACAGTCCACGGGGTCACAAAAGGATTGGACACAACTGAGCGACTAAACCGCCATGACAACAACGTGTATTTTGGGCACAGGTGCACTGCCTTTCCATTTCTCAACCATGTATCCTCTTATATTTCCATTCCCTAGTGTCCACATTTGTGGGGAAAAGAAGATCTTAGATTGAAAAATGAAGTACAGTAGAAGTCAACCTAAAAATATTCTTTTTAAAAAGTAGAGACACATACATACACATAGCTTCTTACCCTCTGCAGGCTACCATTTGTTACCTGGTTGAGCGAAACGTGTTCAGGAAGAGTTAACATCGGTTACTAAAATTTCCCAAAGCATCATGGCCTACACAAAAGATCGAAGAGTAAGAATTTTAACCAAAACTTCTAAGCTTGTAAACCAACTATACTTCAATAAAAATAAATTTAAAAGTTCATATAATAGAAAAAAGTTATTGCAATTAAGTTTTTACAAAATTCCATTTTGTAAGCTGAATATGGCTTCCTCTGGCTGCTAGGAATTTCAAGTTCAAGTCCATATCCTCTATATCCTTACATAAATAGTTGTGTAGGACTTTACCAATAAAATGCTTTTGTTTTTTGCTAACTAAGTCTGTCAACTTTCTATTTGACTTTCAGTTCCTCTTCTGCTCTTATTCATTATGTCAGACAAACAGATGCAGACATATAACACTGCTTCCCAGCTATGTATGTATCATTTAAAAAATCCATTTTATTGAGATACAATTTACATAAAATAATTCACTTCAGCTGCAGAGTTTTATGAATTATAGCAAATACATAAAACTCTGTAGCAACTACCATAATCGAGATACAGAAAACATCATCACCACAAAATGTTTCCTATGTTCCTTCCCATTCAATTCTGTACCCTCTGAATAATTCTGAGTTCAGGTAAATGTTGCTCAGCTTTCTACTTCTAGACTATATTTAACTTCTGAAGAGCTTTATATAAGTGGAATTATATAGTATGTACTCTTATATACACATAAATCAGCATAATGTTTTTTATACTTACCTATTTTGTTGCATGAATCAGTAGTTTGTTCCCTTTTATTGCTATGATATTCCATTGTATGGATATATGAATACATCATATTTTATCTAATCACCTGTGGATATTTCAATTGTTTTCAAATTTTGATAATTATGAACAAAACTTCTATAAATAGCATGCAAATACAAGGTCTTTGAAAACATTTTTTTCATTTTTCTTGGATAAGAATTACCAAATTTCAAGAGTGAAACTGTTGGGACATAAATGTAATAGATGTTTACATTTCTAAGAAATCACCAAGATATCTTCCAAAATGATTGCATCATTTGCATGTGAATTTGCATGTTTTATTTTCATACAAACCTACATAATGGCTACCTGTAAAAAATTCAAAGCTTCAAGAAAGTAACTATATATTTAGGGTGAACTCTGCTTTACGCATTTGTGTCCCTCCGTATGCAGAAGAGAAAATATACAGACTACACAGAAAAGGCAGTTCATGTACAATACAAATTTGGCATATAAATAAGTGAATAAATTTTCTCAAATGATTGACTTAAAATATAATTCATAGAACAGATATGATGAATAAATGACATAATATATATCAAGCACTCAGTCCAGTACTTGGCACATACTAGAAGTTTAGTATATTTATTATTCTACAAATGCAATGTGCTCATGGAAAGTAAAACTAGTATCATTAAATTTGCTAGAGCACCACACACCATCTTTAAAATTTCTAAGTTATAAAATATGTCTTACTGTATCCAATGGGATTTTAGTGGCTAAAATTTATTTCCATGGAGGCTCCTAGTACCATATCACTTTTATTCTTCTAAAACCAAGTAAATGTGAAATGCTTTCATGCCTCTATAATTTTATTAATGAATTAACAAAATGCAAGCATTTGCTCAATCACCCTAATTACATCCATAACAAATAAGAGGATTTATAGAATTAAAATTCTTACTGATGCTTTTGAAATTATAATGACTGTGATAAAGAACCTTGAAAAAAATGTTTTGTTTTAGTTGTCAGGAATTGTTGGCTTTGCATAGTATGCTAAGATGCAAAGGAGGGCACGGAATACTGAAACTGTATATATAACAACTTTTTCTAAAGAAAGGAAGATAGTTAAGTAGTTAAGAATAAAATTTAGTTGCTAAATTACTAGGTTGCAGTGGCAGCTAGCTATTTGTTGTTACTGATGAAATCATCCGAGAGCAGTGAAGTGCAGAAGGAACCACATCCCCTGCGGAAATGTTTCCTGACACTTCCACAGGTGGCCTCAACCTCTGGAGAAGTGGTGGGGCTTGTTGGGAGTGATGGAGATAGGAAATAGGGGTTTGTTTGAAGGAGATAAGTGAGATCTGCCAAAACCCAAAAGTATAGCATCTTAGAAAATCAAAGGTCACCTCAATACTGGAACTGATTTTTTATTTTTTTTAACAAGAGGCATTAATATGGAACAAATTTTCAGTTTGTGAAGTCATCATAGCAATTTCCTCTAAGGTGAGACATTTCTGAAGTATTTTATTATAATTTTTCTCGAACTTTCCAGTCTTCTGGGAAATCCTTTTCAAAGAAGAATGGCAGGAAAGAAGTGTGGTGAATGAATTAAAAGACAGCATTACAGAGGGATTTCTCACCTTCACTGAAGAGGTGCATTTGTCCATCCACCTGTTCATCTGTCCACACTTGTTAAATGTTCCCTTACTGAGTGCCAGTTATTTGACAGGCTCTCTGCCAGACACTACAGAGAGAAATGTGAATATGAAAAGCACAGAGGAGCTCCCAGCCTGGTAGGGGTGACTCATGCAAACTGCCAATTATAATGCAGTGTGTTTGTTGTTGCTGTTCAGTCACTAAGTCATGTCTGACTGGTTGCGACCCCACGGACTGTAGCATGCCACGCTTCCCTGCCCTTCACTATTTCCTGGAGTTTGCTCAAACTCATGTCCTTTGAGTTGATGATGCTATCTAACCATCTCATCCTCCATTGCCCTCTTCTCTTTTTGCTTTCAATCTTTTCCAGCATCAGTGTGTCAGCTGCTATAATTGGGCTATCCACACATTTTAAAAGGTGTATAGTGTTAGGAGTGACTAATTCTATATGAAATGGTATGGAGTAAACTCATAAGACCAAGGAGAATGTCAACAGGATTCGGATGCAGGAGAAAAAAAAAGCAATAAACCATTGGATAAATAGCCCCTGACCAAGCAGCTGGGATACAGGGAAGGTACCAAGCATGGAAAGTTGTCAGTGGACAGCAGTAGGTACCACGTTTCTCTCTGAGGTTGTCCCATGGTGAACACTATTACACACACATGCTGTACCTGACTCTAGCAGGTATGAGCTACATGGTGATAATGTAAAATTCACATCTTACTGTGAGTCTGGGCAGAAGAGTTTGAAAGCCACTCTGATGAAGAGAAGATGTGCAACTCCCAGCATCCTAGCATCCCTGGGCAAAGGCACCAGCTTTGTAGACCTTCCAGCCTCTTGGCAATCACACCCAGTGTTAATGTTCAGGTTACTTCTGAGTTTTAGCCAAATGATTTAGTCAATTTAGGAATGAAAGAGGAAGGAAAGTGTATGCAAAAGAGTAAGATGTCAGTCTTCAAGGGCATGCTTTTAGGGAGAGAGAATGAGATGTGTAGATTAGAAAAATTCAGTTAGTATCATATGCACAAAACACAATTTCTGAAACTAAATCTTTACTGGGTACCTCATTATTCTAAGCATTGTAGGGAGCAAAGATAAAGAAAACAAGGTCCTGTGTTCTCAAGTGGTTTATAGTCCAATGGGTGAGACAAGCAAACACAAACCATGAGTTACAATATGACCTTGCAAGGTTAACAACAGAAATGGGAAGAAACACAGTGAGCTTCTCAGGTGCACATAAGAGTGGCCATCAGCTTCACCTGGAAGATGAAGAAAGTTCATGGAGGAGTCAATCCTGGATCTGAAACTTGAGAGCAGGAAGAGGAGGGAGGATTTCAGGCTGAGGGAAGGATGTGTCTAATAAAGAGAAGGGGTGGGAGGGTAGGGCATGTATACAGAACTATGGGTTGTTCCACCTTACTCCTACCATGTTTCCTAGCAATAAGAATGTCTTCGGAAATCAACATTCTGTTTTTTTTTTTTTTCTACAACATCCTAACAACTGAAGACATGCTGAACTTTGCCAAAATAGCTGTATTCTCCTAGGCTGTATTGTGTAATTGAATACTAATGCAGCTGGGAAAAGTAAATTTCTACAATATTATGCCTATCCCTAATAAATTTTGGTTGAATCGGCTTACCTGAGGGCTTAATGTACCTCAAAGACCGAACCTCGAATTGACTGATTTTTTGCCTTCTGTGGGAGATGCTACAGGCAGTGACTTTCCTTGGTTTTGTCTCAGATTAGGGAAAGTGTTTGCCACCTCTCCAGGGCAGAACAAGCCCTGGGGTTATCTTCTCCTCATCCTAGACAGACGGTTTTAACAGCTTGCTTCAACAAGCAACATTAGCTTCTGGCAAACCAGGTTTAGCTTAATATGTAGTGATCCAGTGTCATTTTTAAAAATAATTAGTTTCATGTTCGGAGGAGCAGAGAGGCAAGGTGTATGTGTAATGGAAAGGAAAGCCTAGATTGTCCCATAAATCAGCTGGATGATCCTGGACAATTCAATTCCCTGATCCTCAGTTTCCTCATCTGTAAAATGAAGGTGTGGGAATAAATGACATCTTCTGATTTTAAATGTTTGATTTTGAGGGTACTTTAGACTCTTCTTGAGAATCAAAAGAAACGATGTTTAAGGTTCAGGTAGCCCAGAGTCTTATTACAGTGTCTCTCCTCTCCTGACATCTGGAGGGAACCAAAATGGAAAAAGTGGCTTTTCTCTGTGCAGTTGGACAAAGCCGTCCTCTGGACCCAGGCTGGGAAGTGAGACCCTCTGCTTGTGCCCTGATATTTTCCCCATCAGTAAATGCATTTACTAGCAGCCTACAACGCTGTTCTATCTGGCTTACCTCAGCATGGAAAACATCTAGGTTCTTGTGCATCACACACAAGGCCGCTTGCTTGGGGAGAATGCAGAGGCTAAGAGCTGCATAAGGGAACAGAGTGGAAAAACCCACATGATATCAAAGATTCAAGTTCTTGGGGACCTGTTAACCCACTATACACATGCAGATGAATCCCCTTGAGAGTACAGGGTAATATCCCCTCTTTGGAGATAATTGATAATCATTATATTTACTCTCTTTTCTTTCTCTTCTTGTGGCATGCATATTAATACAAGAGAAAACCAGAGCTCTGCTGATCTAATAATGTATATTTTAGGGATCTTTTGTTGAAAGTTCACCTCTTTTATAGGTTACCTCCTTGACTGTGGTTAAGGAAATGCCAAATCCTGCTCCTGTCCTGTTGCTATAGCAATTATGAGAGACAAAAGCCGGGCATGAAGTATTCAGGTGCAATTTTTATCAAACTAATGTTTAAATTAAACATGGATTTTAATTTATTAAAATATTTGAAATCCGGTGAACACAGAGGCTGAGGCATTATTTTCCCAATTACCTCTGCCTTTTCCTCCTTGATTGCTAGTTCATGCACACAGGTGCTGACAGAGAGGGACTCAGTTGCATTTTTTTATTCTTAGGTGAGAACCACCGAGCCACAGCGAAGGCAGTTGAGTGACTGCATCAGCAGAAGGGACCATCTTTTTTTCTTTTTCTTTTTGCACTAGTGATGGGGGCCATATAATTAATTTTAAATATTTAAAAATGCTTCTTTCCCTTCCCACTTGAGTTAGTCTCTCAGTTGTGCCTGACTCTTTGTGACCCCATGGACTGTAGCCCACCAGGCTCCTCTGTCCATGGGATTTCCCTGGCAAGAGTAGTGGGGTGGTTTGCCATTT
Organism: Antilocapra americana; assembly: GCA_007570785.1. NCBI lineage: Eukaryota > Metazoa > Chordata > Mammalia > Artiodactyla > Antilocapridae > Antilocapra > Antilocapra americana. The sequence continues at coordinate 32,545,976 of ML661885.1, forward strand.
CCTTCTCCAGGGGATCTTCCCAACCCAGGGATCGAACCCAGGTCTCCTGCACTGTAGGCAAATTCTTTACCAACTGAACTATACGGAAGCCCACTTAAACACTGGTTCAAATAGTTTTAAAGTCACAATAACTATACGTTGGAAACTTGGTTTTGTTTCTAGTTCCATGCCCCTATCAAGCTTTGCTAGTGTGCCATTCTTATGTTTCTGGCCATATGTTTCAAGATGGAATAAGTGAACCTATTGGTGGTAGGTCAGAAATATGGTCCTATGTCAACTTGACACACAGGAGCAAAGATTGCAGAATGAAACAGATGGCAGTAGGTGGCATGGGAGGTCTGCTTGGACAGCAGGTTGTCACTCGGGTATGGCAAATTTGGAGATTCCTCCCCAGCCCTTTGCTCCGTATCACACAGATGTTTTCAGCTTTGTAGGCCATGCAACCTCTGTTGTAACTGCTCACTTGTGCTGTCATAGCTGAAAGTGGTCACTGGCAATACATCAGTGAATATGTGTGGCTGTGTTCCAGTCAAACGTTTGCTTATGAACAATCAAATCTGAATCTCTTGTGACTCACATGTGAATTTCATGTGTCACAAAACATTATACTTTTGATGTTCCCCCCCCAAACATTTAAAAACGTAAAAACTATTCTTGGCTCATGGCCACTAAAATAACAGGCCGTGGGTTGATCTGGCCAGCAGGCTACTGTTTTCCGTCCCCTAGCATGGAATGTTAAGAGGATAGAATCTGGGGTTAGATTGTCTTTGAATTCTAGACTCTTCCATTTTTACCTGTTTTACCTTAAGTTATTAATTTCTCCCCTGTCTTGGTTTCTTCATGTGTACCGTGAAATTGGTAATAGTACCTACTCATGGAGTTCTTAAGGTATAAGTAAGCAGATAGGTAGAGGATGTTTAGAATTGTTAACATAGTAGGAGCTCACTGATAGGAGTAACTAGCATCCACAGAGGACCTTGGGAACTGGGGAAGATGCTCTAACCTGGTAGGACAGGAACATAGTCAGTTGTAAGATCTGATATCCATGGAAAGAGCCAGCATGACTTCCAGTGAGCGTACCATCATCCCTCCTTTCTTTTGCAGTCACCAAGGCAAGAAGGCTGCCTTTCACTCACCTACCTGGCCACCATCTATGGCCCACTGATGATAAGCGCTTCCCTGTGGAAACAGCTGTTGGTGTTTTGAATGCTGGCACCTTTTGTCACATAAAATTTAATCATTTTTATTTGCTTTCTGCAGCACTTTCTAAGTGTTGACACGGTCATTTCAGGACTGGTCTCATCATTTTCAGATATTATGATGGCCATTTTTTATACCTCATAAATCCAGAGAGGCAGGTTTTGCTGAACATCACACAGCTGTTGGGTGGCAGAGAGTGCCCCCCAGAGTTGTCCATGACAATACAGAGTTGTTTGTATGATGTTTGCTATGTCTCTCCTCATTTAACTGTTCCGGTTTATTTTTGGTTCCTGATCCTTTAGGCAAGCTTAGAGCTGAGGAATTTTTGTTTTGAGAGGGAGGAATTTTTTTTTTTAATATCTAGAAGTTATCCTTCTGATGATTTTTCTTTTTCTGATGATGGTTTTCAAATTGTGAAGGTCAGTTTTTCCCAGAGACCAAACCATAATGTGAATTTTTCAGTCACTGACTTGTGTCTGACTCTGCGACTTCACGGACTACAGTACATCAGGCCTTCACTATCTCCTGGAGTTTTGCCCAAGTTCATATCTATTGAATCAGTGATGCTATCCAACCATCTCATCCTCTGCCACCCTCTTCTCCTTTTGCCTTCAGTCTTTCTGAATTAACTTTATTTTAAAAACACAAGCCATAGAAGAAATGATGTACCTTAACATTCTAACTTAGGAAAATCCAGGTGTCAATTTGGAGAATTCCATAATGGAGACCACTGACAACACATTTTATTGTTTCTTAAAAATGGTGTCAGACATTTTCTGAGGTTAGTGTTTTTATGTGTGTGGTTCATATGAAAATTTTCTTGGGAGGGGATCTACTGAGTTGTGTTGTAATTTGTTTTGTTTCAAAAAAATTATTCATTTAAATAATAAAAACCTGGGTTCTGGAGTCAGTTCTAATCCTGGCCCCATCATTTACTACTTTGTGACTCTAAATGAGTTATTTATGCTCCCTTTGCTCAATTTTCTTCTCTGTAAAAAATGGGGGAGTGCGGTAATAGTCATGCCTATCTCACAGAATTGTAAAGAATAAAAGTCATGATTCATAAAAAGTTCTTAGAATGTTGCCTAGCACAAAATAAGAATTCAAGAAATGTTAGCTCTTTTTACTCTTTAATTAGTCATTAGGGAGTTCATTTGTCCCTGTTATGCTCAGACCTTGGCCCTGTTGACCTGAAAGAAATAAGAGTGTCACCTATTTTTCCAGCAAAGATGGGCTTACTCAAGAGCAGCAGAGTACTGCAATTCAAGGTATGCAAGCATGGCAAGACACAAGCCAAACTCCCACAGGGCAAGGGAAAGAGTATGTTTTCATAGAGGGGAAAAAGAAGTTGAGAGGTCTATAGTAAACATAGAATCTATGGCTGTTCATTGAGTTGTTGCCAGGAAAGAAGATTCTTCCTCCTCTTGGGCTCTGCTATCCTCACAGGGTGCGGGAGCTCCCTCTTCTGGTCTCTCAACTCTATTTTACAGAGGTTTCCGTTTATTAATTTTTTACAGCCCCCTTTACTTACCTATCTGTGTGACCTTGGGCAATTTGCTGAACTTCTCTGAGCCTCAGACATCTCATCTGTAACACAGAGATAATAAGTAATTACCTCATGCTGTTGGTGTGAGGAGGAAATGAGTTAATATATCTAAAGCATCTAAATCAAGATCTGACGCAAAGGAACTGTTTAACAGTGTTGAAGTTAAGTGAAAAGTCGCTCAGTTGTGTCCGACTCTTTGCAATCTCATGGACTATACAGTCCATGAAGTTCTCCAGGCCAGACTACTGGAGTGGGTAGCCTTTCCCTTCTCCAGGGGATCTTCCCAACCCAGGGATCAAACCCAGTCTCCTGCATTGCAGGTGGATTCTTTACCAGCTGAGCCACAAGGGAAGCCCAAGAATGCTGGAGTGGGTAGCCTATTCCTTTTCCAGTCTATCTTCCCAACTCAGGAATCAGACTGGGGTCTCCTGCATTGCAGGTGGATTCTTTAACAACTGATCTATCGAAGTTTCACAGTATTAAGTGAAGTCACTCAGTCATGTCCAACTCTTTGTGACCCCGTGGACTGTAGCCTGCCAGGCTCCTCTGTCCATGGGATTCTCCAGGCAAGAATACTGGTGTGGCTTGCCATTTCCTTTTCCAGGGGATCTTCCCGACCCAGGGATTGAAGCCAGGTCTCCCACATTACAGGCAGATGCTTTAACCTCTGAGCCACCAGGGAAGAGATTAACAGTATTAGGTATTATCATATTTGTAATTTTACACTTATATTCATGTTCTGAAAGTCATAATATAATATCATGCCAGATACAAAGTGCTCTTCACATCTTGTGCAACTTGCAGGAATCCTAGAGATTTTTCCCTGAACTCCCTACAGTGAGTTCATAGTGAGCATCTCAAAAAACTTTTAAGGAAATTTTCTCAATGCATCAGATTAACACTTTGAAATAGGAGAAAAAAAGCAAATAACAGGGAAAAAAAAGCGACAGTTGAAATCCATTGCAAAAATACAACCCAAAATAGTCTTTCATCTCAGATTTGAAAGAATTCTGTTTTGTGCAATAATAAAGGTTTCCCTTCAGTATGACTGAAGCTCATGATATGAATGACTTTCAGGTACTGCTTGTACAATGCTCATAACCAGAAAGAAGGGTTATACATGAGGCATATGTAGGAATGTCCTGCCTGAAAGCAAATGTGTCCTTTTGAAGAAGAATGAAGGGAACAGCCATGGCCAAGGTCAGCCACACCAGCACATCCAGCCTGCGATCATGTGTTGCAAAGTGCCTAAACAGATGACCAAGAACCCACTTGAACTCTTCAAATCCTGGTCTACCTGAAAATAAAGAAAAATATTTTTGGTCAATACTAATTTTTTTCATAGCTATTCACAAGTCTGAATTCACATACTCATGTTAAACCCCAAATGCAAATGAACATTTCGAGAGCACATGGACAGTTTCCTGGCCAGCATGCTTGATCGTTCTGCTGTCCTGGGCTCTCGCGAGTTCAGGAGCCCATGGGACCCATCTACACTAGGGTTTTGTGGCTAGAGCAGATGGCAGTCTTGTTTCTACATGGCGGTTTGGGGATAAACACTCTGTTCTTAATGGAGAATAAAAAGAGATTTAATAAATTCAGTAAGGGCTATAATTAAATAATATGAAGATCTTTAAAGCTATCCAATAACTGATTCTTTTTCAATTTGTTCCCTCAAACTAAATTTGACCTGTCAAGCTGACTCAACTTTATGTATATTGGACTATTGAAAGGGAGAAATAAAATCATTCCAAAGCATAGAGCTTAGACTTCATAGTCGTGAAGGCAAGCTAATGAGAAACTAGAGATTGCCTTTAATTTCTCAGTAATCATGGTTGTTACAGTCCATGGGGTGGCAAAGAGTCAGACACAATTTAATGACTAAACAATAACAATAGCAACAAACTTTTGATTTGTCTTTAAAATAAGAATGCTAATTTAGAAATGCCTTGTTCTGCTCTTTCTTTACATTATTGAGACTATGTTATTTTCAAAAGATGTAAGACATTAACTATAAAGGTGCTATATTTTTATTTTTATAAAAACAGGAAGTACTTTGTTGTTCAGATTTAACTGAATTGCTTAAGAATATTTTGTGAGGCAAAAACAGAAGTTTAATGTTTGTGCTTATTTGTTTACCATTACCATATTCCTCTTCTGGTTGCTCCCCCGGATCTTACTCCCACAGTTAAGTAAACTCTAACTGAAGCTTCAGTCCTGCCTTAGGCCCTATTAAGATTTAGAGCTATAGTTGGTTCCTCCCTTTGCTGGTGAGAAAACTAAGACAAGGGGATGGTAAGAAACTCCCCTAGGATTGTCTAGCACATGCAGAGCAGAGCCTGGATTTGAACCTCAGGGCTCTGTCCTCAGAGCCTGGGCTCTTAACCATATTCTCTGGGTCTTCCCAAGGCCTAACGTGGAGAACAGACTCCGTCTTTGGGCCCTTCTTTAACAAAGCAGGACGGCAAAAAAGAAGCATGCATGAAAGTGGAAAAAAAAAAAAGCCCCACAAAAATCAAGGAATGAAAAAAAAGTGCTACGGTCTCTGTTGAATTCTAAAACATGAACTCCCCAAATGTCTGGACCTGTAGCAGTCACCCTGCCTGCCTTCTGATCCCAAGGCACTCTGAAGATGTGGCTTTGCCTCGGATGCACAAACGCTACCACATCTGTGAGACATTGGTCTACGACACTGTAGTCACACTTCATATATAGTAAGGAGCAGGGCTAAGTGACAAGCAAATTTTGACAAACCAACTCTCTCTCTCTCAAATGCCTGAGGGGGATGGCAGTAAAAGTAAAGATAGAACATTATACTGGTTTTATTAAGGTTATGCTTTGCCTGGTAAAACTTTTTTAATAATGAAGACAAAAAATGTTTGATGAAGTGCTTTTGATAAGGTGGATGAATAATTATCTTTTGTGGGTGGGTAGTTCACGCTCACGTGCTGTGATATTAAATAGACACTAATTCTGTGACCAAAGTCAAGCTTGCATAGCTTCCTCTATTTCTTCAGGTCCACAGAATTCTTACCAAATTTTTCTTCTTAGAGCCCCCTTCCTTCTATTAACTAGAAAAATGCCCTCTGGTAAACTAATGAACCCCTGTACTCTCCACAACTTCCATGGTGGGAAAGCTGTGGAGAGAATCTGCCTGTTAATGCAGAAGATGCAAGAGACGTGGATTTGATCCCTGGGTTGGGAAGATTCCCTGGAGAAGGAAATGGCAATCCACTCCAGCATTCTTGCCTGGGAGATCCCATGGACAGAGGAGCCTGGCGAGCTAAAGTCCTTGAGGTCACAAAGAATCAGACATGACTTAGTGACTAAACAGCAGCAACAAAACTCTCCACAATCATATGATGGTTTCACATGGATCTCGATATGCCAGCCCATCCACAGCCCTGTTTGAATCAGTCTCCAGTTCCTGTGGTGCCAGGCACCTGTCACCAAGTCTAACACTTTGCACAGCTTTTAAGTAATGAACATTCCATGAGTTTGATGGAAATATTTGGGTTTCTGTATTATCTCTACTGTTTCAGCTTAAGAGTTTGAGAACTTTCTTTGTAATAACCATATTGTAACTGCAGAGCTCCAAATGTCTTTGTCAAAAACTTTGAATGAAGTCACCTACCACAAAATTAGCTGTTGTAAAGCCTACCATTACTCGATAATATTCTCATCCCTAGGGAGGAAAGTATATCTAGTCTTGGTTAGCATGCTTTGTGTAAGGAGAATTTCTTCTTAGAAATTGTAGCAGACAATGTTGTTTGCTTCCCAATATTCATTTTCCCTTGATCAACATGCTTAGCTCTGGGCTATGATTCTCAACTTCTGTTGAAGCTCTGAGATACAAGTAGAAATGGCTTTTCAGAATTTCTAAGAAAGTTTCAAGAAAGCTACAAGGGATCTGGGAGATAAGCTCTTTGAGTTTTATTTCTTCCTGAAAAGTAAGTGTGATGGTTGGAGATCTAGAAGCTTTCATGGGTCATAAAGTAACTTGGAAGATGCTAAGGCTTATTGATAGAAAAAGTCTGGGTTTTTGATGACCATAGGCAGACCAGCTCTAGACATTTTGTGAGAAAGAAATAAATTTTTATTTTATTTAGGGCATGATTTTGTTTGCTTGTTTTGGTTAAAATTTGCAGACAAATGCATTTCTAACCAAGAGAGAAGTTAAGTGAATAATTAAATTTTAAGTGGCGTGGTGCAGCGAGAAGTTAATAGGAATTCAGCAGTACTATCATTATCTTTATTAAAGAAGGAAACATTGTTCCTCAAGTTTCTAGTCTGAATTAGAGTGGATTGTTAATAACTGATAAAATAGGAATGCATCTCAAAGTTGTCATGACCAATTATAGATTTCAACTTTTTTTGGCTCTCCCACTTTATTTTCCATCTTCCCTTCCTGATTGGCTAATGAGTGGACTTTGAGCTCTACCACTTAATTTGCTCTTACAATATTTGCTCTTACAAGGGTCCCTGTAAGGTTTTTGTCTTTGCATCTGATGTTAGAGCTCAAAGTCCACTCATTAGCCAATCAGGAAGGGATTTGAATTTTGGCCTCCAGAATATGAGGAATTTAAACAAAATAAAGAAATAGTTCTCCTATTGGTAAGATAGTAACAGAAAAACTTCATTAATTAAGAGAACCAAACATGATAAAGCTGTCTGGAATGCGGCAAGAAGAGTGTATATAAGCAAAGAGAGGAATGTGAGAACCTCCATAAGGTAAACTGGGGGTACACTGCCAAACCCAGATCTCTGAAGAGCCCTAATAAGAAATTTAAACAAGATGAAAACTGACTGATTGAATCATTTTTGTTTGGAGAGACTCAACTCCAAGCCTGTATAACATCATGATCTTCTGATTTTTGGATGATGCTTCCACTTGTGTCTGGATTGGGCCATGAAGGAAATCAGGAAGGCAGCCTGGGTGCGGTAGGGCTCAGCTGAATCATGGCCCTGGGGCAATGGAATAATGTGTGAGACTGGACATGGGCACCAAGCTTTGTATCTGCCTTGTAGGCTTCCCTGAAGCCACTGCACACACCTAAGTGGTTGTTCCCATTTACCCTTAATAAATAAATAAATCAGGTGGGAGAAAGGGAAAAGATCTAATTACTGTCTTTAAGACACTTATTTTTCCAATAAAGAAAACTCAGTGGTAGGTACTATGTTGTTAAGAGAAGTAAAGAAAATGTTCAGCAATTAATAAAACCAAATGAGATATGATGGGCTTCATTTCAGCAGGAGAGATTATAATAATGATTGTACTTTCAATAACTGTACAGAGCAAAAAGTCACTGATCATTTCACCTTGTGTGGTAAAAGCTGACTCTCACTGCAGAGCTAGAGAGGGAATGAGGAGAGGGTGGGGAAGCAGTGATGGCAGAGACTGAGCGGAGGTGGCGGCTGCTGTCCCAAGCTGTCACCATGACCACAGACGACATCGTCAGGGGTCTGAGTGAGACATCCTCAGTTATACTCACGCTTTTACTGAATTATGTGGAAACCAACTCTTCAGCTTTCTCATGGAGAAACTATTGATGTTCTGGTAACATCCTTGAAGAAGACAAGCTGTGGAAAGGGTTTGAAGCACTGAGGAATCAAATGATTAACTCAAACAGTCAGAATAGAAGGCACTGAGATAGAGACAGAGGCTATTTTCACTGACCCTAGTATGTACTTGAAATGTCAAAAGTCCTGATGTTCAAATTGGGAGAAGTTCTTGAAGACTAAACACATTAAAAACCTGGAAATGATTTGGGATTAAGGTTTTCAACAGGCAAATCTACTAAGTTTAGATTGGAATCTTTCCTTGAGTTAAAGGGAGAGGTTAAGCATAGTATTCTTCAGAATAGCCTTGCTTGACACTATTGACTCTGGGTCCCCAAACAAAAGCATTTATAATACCCAATATCCTCCTTGAGGGCAGTAATTACCTTTATTCACTAGCTTGTTCTTAGTGCCTAGCACTGTGATTTACTGACAGTCATAGAATGGTAAAATATTGATAATTTTTAGAATACTTGTACCAGGTATTGTTCTACACTTTGCTCCTGTATCCAACCATGTGGTCCTCATAAGAATCCTATGTGGGAGGTGCGATTATTATTCCCATTTTACAGATGCAGGGATATAGGCATGGTGAGGCTACATAACTAGCTTAAGGTCATACAACTCGTAAAGGGATGGTCAGAAATCAGTTTTCAGAAGCTTAGTGCCTACCAGCATATCATTCAGCTTATGGAAAAATGGTCATCCTAGAAAAGTGTCTTTTATAAGTATATGTGAAATTCTCATTGGCGAGAACAGTACTTAAAACAATCTTTTCTAACTCATCCTTTTTGAGCTGAGAATATATTTGTAGTCCAAATGTTAAAAGGACGGTTTGGGTTCTCTCATGACAGTATTAGAATACCAGAAGAGATGTGAATTCTTACTACTGTATTGACTAAACAAAAAGTTGCTTATAGATATGGTTGGATATGAAATATCTCTATGAAAGAATAAAAATTTCATGTATTATATTTCATTTTAACTTCTGAGTTTTAGCAACCATCATGAATTCATAGGAGTACTGTTTAGCACTAAATTTTAAGATCAGAAAAGATAACATATATAAAATTTTCTTCATCAAGACTCTGTCTACATGAACATTACTACAATTGACCTTCATAACAGCCCTAATGTAATGAAGACCAATATTTCAACTTCTTTTTATAAATGACAACTTTGCATGTTTGACTGACTTGCTGAAATCAGGGAATGGAAAGCAAAACAGGATGTTATCGGAAAGCTGCAATTCTGAGTCCAATGCCATTTTCGTGGCACTTCATTTTCTAATGGTTTGGAATATTTTAAAGACAATTGCAATACATTTGTTCAGTATGAATGATGCAGAAATACCAACTGTCCCAATTTGTCAGGGATCAAGGAGTTCTGTGGACATGGGCTTTTCAGTGCTTAAATCTAGAAAGCCTCCAAAAAACTGAAACTACTGGGTTACCTTCTGTAAATCTAGTTGTTTATATAATTCAGAAGAAGCTTAAACAACAGTTGCTGGCTTTAATGGCTATGTGTATTTCTAGGGAAAAAAAGGCCATGGAAAGATTAGCATACCATTAGGTTGGCTGTGACTAAAAGTGAATTAATAAATAAATGAGAATATTATCCACATTAAAAGCTAGGAGAAAAACGTGGCAAAGTGTGAATGCTCCTCTTTCGACTCATTCAAAACACATAATCATAAATGCAGGGGCATGGAAAAGCTTTGAGTAGAGGGAAGTTAGTGACCAGTGAGATCTGAAATATTGTTCAGAGGACAAATCCATGCAGCAGTTCTACATCTTCACCCCAGTTTTCTTGAAAAAAAATCTATAATTTATTCTGTACCTTATTCTTTTTTGAAAGGTATTTTGTTGAGGTAGATTTTCCATATAGTCGAAGCTTTTTGACTATATGGTTTTCCAGTAGTTTCAAAGGTTTTTCCAGTAGTCAGGTATGGATGTGAGAGTTGGACCATAAAGAAAGCTGAGTGCTGAAGAACTGATGTCTTTCAATAATTGGAAAAAGGGAGAGGCTGAAGGTGAATTTATTACAGCAATAGCTACATTCCTGTAGAAAGGTTCCTTATGATATTTGATATTCAAGATGAAGTGAGAGAATGTTCTCTGCCTTTGTGATTATATTAAGAGCTATCGGTGCCATTTTTTTCTATAAAATGATATTTAAAAATGAACCATTATAAACAGAGCAAATATATTCATTCTGGTTCTCTTCTGTTCAGAGTACTTTACACAGACTTTTCTACATAAACGGGTAATGCAAGACTTTTTTCCCATGACAATGAAGTATCCTCTTTATTCTGAAGGAAAGAATAATACTTAGGTATGAGTACTAAAAATAAAGTGAAAATGTTAGTCAGTCAGTAGTGTCTGACTCTTTGGATTGTAGCTCACCAGGCTCCTCTGTCTATGGAATTCTCTAGGCAAGAGTACTGGCGTGGGTTGCCATTTCCTTCTATAGGGGTCTTCCCAATCCAGGGATCAAACTGAGTTCTGCATTGCAGGCAGATTCTTTATCATCTGAGCCACCAGAACAGACTCAACTAGGATTAAAGTTGCTACATATTTCAAGCCACTAACTTCATGTTTTTAAATGCTTATATAGGACTTGAACTCTGTGGGTTTGTAAGACAAAACAGAAGTTTTAGAGTTGGACAGACTTGGATTCAAATTCTGGTGGCTCCTGCTTGTGTCATTGGTTAAGTTTTCACCTTCATTTTCTTTATCAGCAAAACGAAGGTGATGAAACCAATCTGTCTAACTCAAAGAAGTTTGAGAGTTAAACTAAAATCATGAAACTAAAAAATCTCATAGATAGTAGGCATATATGCATTCCATAGGCCTCTCGTGAAGTTTCCTAAAAGTCTTAAGACTTTTTTATGGCCTCAAAATAGAGCAAAACTGATTAGTATTATTAGTAGGGAGATGTCTGTCAAAGTTTCCTGTGCCTCTGAACTGAAATCTGTCTGCTACACAGACCATCAGTTAGAATGTGATGTTCCATCTTTGGACAGATTCTAATTTGCTAAAAGAAAATGTTTTGCATTATAGGTTTCATTCAAATAGATGTTGATTCTAGTGCTACTTGCATGACTACCAGTATAGCCAGACCCTCTGATTTTTAATTGCTTCTTAACAGTTAATTAAGAAATATCCCCACACAAGCGAGGGGGCATCCTGACGGCTCCCGGCACAAGAAATATCCCCACACAAGCTCAGACCTGGCAGAGTTAAGGTCCTGGCTAGTATGAATTAAGCCTGAGACATTTAAAAAAAATTTACAATTAAAATATGTTCTCATAGATTAAAATGAATAAATGCTAACCTTGACAATTTATCTTCTTGCATGTTTTTCCACAGGTTGAACACATCCTGTCTGATCTTACAACAATACTCATTGTACTCATCCTGATAAATTACTATTTCTAAGTAATGAACCCTGTGCACTGAGGAACTATCAGGTTTCCATTCTCCCACGGACTTGACAGACTGCTCAGGGCCAAGTTTGTGATTCAGCTATGGCAATCATATAAGCTTTTATGATGTACATTTTGCATTTTAGCATTCTTTCTAGTAGCATTTTATGTCCTTTGTTTCTTCCTTTTGTTCTGCTTTAATCTATGCTATCTAAGTATTTTACGTAACTTTGCAAGCCACAGTCCATCATTTCTGGAACAAGATTGTGTATAAATAGGTAATCGGGAAGTAAGTGGGTAGGTTATTTCCCAAAAGTGCTAATATGTCCATTTGGTTCTATCCTTGAAATACCTTATAAATAACACAACAAAATAACTCCCAGCTTACCACTTGATATATCTTATAATTTGAAGAGAAAGATGTAGTTATCTTAGTTGCCTGGATCCCTACACTATCCAAAGAGATTGAAATAATTCTGCAACTGATCCTCTGTCTTTTCTAAAGTAAGCCTGTGATTTAAATACCAAATTTTCTTTTAAATATCAGCAAGAAGAAACATTTATGGTCGATACTTTAACCATTCATTCATACTAATTTTATTTTGCTTGATAAAGATGGTGAGACTTCATTGCACTTTAAAAAGTTATACCAGTGAAACTACAAAAATATATTTTTAAAGTCCATGATAAATCTTATTCATTAATTAAATAGGTAATGTGTTGAGCACTGCATGTCAAATACTGTTTGCAGAACTGTGGATGCAGCAGTGAACAAGACAAAACTTCCCCATGATGCTTTTAAGAACAGCTGTACCATGGTTGGGGCTTTATGAGCTAAGCACCAAATGGAACAAATTTATAGTAACCCTGTCTTATTGAGCTTTAACACTAAACATGCATAGTATTTTAAAAGAGATTTGTTACCTATCAGGAGAGAAATCATAGAACACTCGTCTAGTTTTGAAGATAGAGTCTGGTATATCAAGAAGATGAAGTTGACTCATTGGCTTGAATTCCTTTTGAAAAGTCATAGGCCTGGAAGTGGTGTCATGCTATTTTTCTTTAAGTTTGTGTGTGTGGGGTGGGGCGTTCACACTTCTCTGGAGGGTGACTGTGAAGGCAAAATAGAAAATTAACACTGGTAGAAACCAGTACATCCTGGAGTGGGCCAAGGTTGAGGAAACACCTATAAGCAAGGAATAAAGATAAAACTTGGGGTTAAAGTCCAGTCAACAAGAATTTCCCAGAGGTTAGAATAGGGCTGTGGCATCAGAAATTGCTGACTGTTAAAAAACAAAACCAAATCCTTGCACTTATTCCCACTCCATCTGCTGTTTTATGTCTTCTTCCCTTTTTTAAATCTGCTCGTCTGTCTGGAATTGTCTTCTCCCGTATCCTTCTAAACTCATCATCTTGTAAACTTGTCTCATATCAGAACCTTCCCTGGTAATCTGGGTTGAATGAAATGCTCTTTATCAGTTCTCATACTATCCTGTACCTACTTCTATTGTTTCTTTCACCATATTACTTATGAAATTCTCCTCTGAAGTGTCTGTAACCCTCACTAGACTAAGAGGTTCTTTGATAGTGTGAACTCTAACTTATTTCATTCTCTTTAGTGCCAACTACTTTAGGTGTTAAAAGATTTACTGAGTTAAACTGAATTGAATCAGGCAAGCAATAAAAAATATGAGGAACACGAGGCACTATATATACCATGGATCACATACTCAAATAGTCTCGGGCCTGACAGATAATATAAATAAACAAGCACAGGTTCTGTCTAAGGGGAATGACTATTCCAATCCAGACAGTTGTTGCCATGTAGGAGTACAGACATTATTGCCAGATTGGAGGTTTTGGAGAAACCGGAAGTCTCCATTTTTTATTATAAACATTCCTATCTTAGATCCTAGTGGCAATAAATTCAGTTTAAAGGGTAAAGAACCTGCCTGACAATGCAGGAGATGTAAGAGACTAGAGTTTAATCCCTGGGTTGGGAAGAATCCCGGGAGAAGGGAATAGCAACCTATTCCAGTATTCTTGCCTGGAGAATCCCATGGACAGAAGAGCCTGGCGGGCTGCAGTCCATGGGATTGCAAAGAATCAGACATGCCTGAAGCAACTTAGCATGCACTGCCTTCTAAGATTACTATCTTCAGTTCAGTTCAGTTCAGTCGCTCAGTTGTGTCCGACTTTGCGACCCCATGAACCACACAGCATGCCAGGCGTCCCTTTCATCACTAACTCCCTGAGTCCACCCAAACCCATGTCCATTGAGTTGGTGATGCCATCCAATCCTCTCATCCTCTGTCATCCCCTTCTCCTCCTGCCCTTAATCTTTCTCAGCATCAGGGTCTTTTCAAATGAGTCAGCTCTTCGCATCAGGTGGCCAAAGCATTGGAGTTTCAGCTTCAACATCAGTCCTTCCAATGAACACCCAGGACTGATCTCCTTTAGGATGGACTGGTTGGATCTCCTGACATCTTTTTGTAACTAAGAATTTGTTTTTAGTGTTGTAAAACCAGCTTTTATCTGGCTGTTTCCTACCAATCTCTACATACAATAAGTCTCTTGAATTACCCCAGTATTTTATGCAGTATTTCTGGCCTGCCTGCTAAACCAGAATGCCTGGGTTTAAACTGGAATCTGACATTTCTCCAAAGAAGACATAAAAATGGCTAACAAACACATGAAAAGATGCTCAACATCACTCATTATCAGAGAAATGCAAATCAAAACCACAATGAGGTACCCCTTTACACCAGTCAGAATGGCTGCCATCCAAAAATCTACAAGCAATAAATGCTGGAGAGGATGTGGAGAAAAGGGAACCCTCTTGCACTGTTGGTGGGAATGCAAACTAGTACAGCCACTATGGAGAACAGTGTGCAGATTCCTTAAAAAACTGCAAATAGACCTGCCATATGACCCAGCAATCCCACTGCTGGGCATACACACCGAGGAAACCAGAATTCAAAGAGACACGTGTACCCCAATGTTCATCGCCGCATTGTTCACAATAGCCAGGACATGGAAGCAACCTAGATGCCCATCAACTGACGAATGGATAAGAAAGCTGTGGTATATATACACAATGGAATATTACTCAGCATTAAAAAAAAATCATTTGAAGCAGTTCTACTCAGGTGGACGGAACTGGAGCCTATTATCCAGAGTGAAGTAAGCCAGAAGGAAAAACAACAATACAGTATACTAACGCATATATATGGAATTTAGAAAGATGGTAACAAGAACCCTGCATACGAGACAGCAAAAGAAATGCAGATGTATAGAACAGACTCATGGACTCTGTGGAAGAGGGCAAGGGTGGGATGATATGGGAGAATGGCATTGAAACATGTTAATTATCATATGTGAAATCAATCGCCAGCCCAGGGTTGATGCTCAGGGCTGGTGCACTGAGATGACCTAGGGGGAGGGAATGGGGAGGGAGGAGGGAGGGGGGTTCTGGAGGGGGAGCATATGTATACCCATGGTGGATTCATGTCAATGTATGGCAAAACCAACACAATAAAGAAAATTAAAATAAATACTAAATAAACTGGAATCTGAGACCCGTGGCAGTGAGATACTGAACAAGTTACATGGCCTTTTTGTACCTTAGTTTTTTCATCTAAAAAATGGGGTACATAGAAGTTCCTGCCTCATGTTTTTATTATGAGTTTTAAAATAGAACAGAGCCTGGCCCCCTGTAAGCCTCTGTTATATTTATAATCTTTTCCTATATCTCATTTGAAACCTTCAAATTGGTATTTGTTGCTTTATTCTATTTCTCCTTAACCTTTTTATTCTCCTATCCTTAGACTGATTGGGATTCAAGTCCATCCAAGTCATTCATCCATACCTAGGCTTCTAGTGATGATGACATTCTCACACATAAAAGATTTTCCCTCTTTCCTGCTCACTATGTATTATTCCTATAATTATGAAAAATGAGGCTTTTCATAAAATTTTTCCTAAGATGTCTGAAAAATCAACTTCTAAACTATTACCAAGCAAGCAAGAGAGTATGGTAATCATTTTTCTTTTTTAGTGGCAGCTGGAAATTAGGGCTTTCTGGGGGAGGAATTTAGTAGCAACTGTCAATGCTGGTTTATTTCGTCTTTCAAGCAGGTAATCTTTCAGTCATAGTGAGTGACACTTTTTGAAGTTAGGGTAATTATTTCTTACAATGTTGATGATGACTCCATTCTCAATTTGCGGTATATTCAAGGAAACACATCTTTATTTAATTGCTTTTCTCTGATTTTTCAAGAGTTATAATAGTTGAACTCTGAGTTCACAATAAGATCACTGGAATCATAATTCAAATAATGTGAAATTGCACCACTGATTTCTTGATGCAAGGCCTCTTAAATAACAATGCAACAAAATTCAAGATTTCACCTACTTCAAATTTCGGTTGCCAGAAAAGTACTTTGCATCTTTCCTTACTGAAGGTCATAGAAGCTTTGAATATTCTCCAGTGGAGATCAAGCCAGATTGTAATTCACAGAACTTTAGGTAGATTTTGAGAGCAGAAAAATTCCCAGCTATAAAAAAAGTAGGAAAATAACTCCTCTATGGAATTAAAACCTCATCTATCTCAGCAGAAAAAGATTAAAGCTGTTTTTGAGAAATGGTTCTTCACATAGTAAAAATAATTAGCCACAACCTTTTTTCTCGATTAGCTTTTATTAACCAAACAACTGATTTTATGAATTCTTCTTTTCTTGCTTGTTTAAATTTAGTTGGTTGTTTAAATTATTCAAATCTGTCAGTTGTTTTGCATTATGAGAGCCAACAACTCCTAAATGTATTCATTAAATGCTGACCCAATGGGATGTCCATTCATTCATTCAATGTTTATTTATTGAGCACCTGCTATGTGCCCAGGATGTATGTTGTAGATAAAGAAGCAATCAAAACAGACAAGATCTATGATCATATCTAGTAGGGCAGATGTGAATTAAGCATATAAACAAATAATTCCACATTTTCATGTAGTGAATAGTATACTATGAAGAAAAATAAGATGAGGTAAATAAGGCTAAAGGACAGAGAAGAAACTTATTGTTTTAAATATGATATTTTATATAGAAAGGTTAGAATTTTTGAGAAAGTGATATCCTAGTGGCAATCAGAATAGAGTAAGTGTGAAAGGCATTGAAATATCTGGGGAAGAATACTGCAAGCAGAACAATAGCAATCCAAAGGGTCCTAAGGCAAAAGAGTGTTTTACATA
Organism: Antilocapra americana; assembly: GCA_007570785.1. Taxonomy (NCBI): domain Eukaryota; kingdom Metazoa; phylum Chordata; class Mammalia; order Artiodactyla; family Antilocapridae; genus Antilocapra; species Antilocapra americana. Next base: position 32,562,956 of record ML661885.1, read on the forward strand.
GTCTAGAGAGAACAAGGCTTTCAGTGTGGCCCGGGGAGGTGCATATTAGGCAGATGTTGATAGAATGAGAGACCAGATTGTGTAGGACCCTGGGCACCTCAGTCAGGACTCTGATTTCCATGCTGAGTTGATGTGAAGCCACTGGAGATGTTTGAGTGTGTGTATGAGACATATTTGGATTCATACTTTAAAAAATATCCCTTGATTACTAAATGAAAATCATATGGTAGGTTTGGGAGTAAGGGTTAGGATATTAACAGTATTTTTTTTAAAGATTTCAGTGGTCAAAATGTTTTGGAAACATTACATTAAACAAAAATTTAAGGGTTTTTTTTTTTTTTTAGGGCCTTAATATCTTGTGTATCTCAAGCTATGTGATGGAATATGCAACATTCCAACTTTAACCACAGAAATAGTTTTTTCAGGGAAGCTTTTGAGACATTAGTGTTCAGAGACACATGTAGGGTGAGGCTGATGAAGACATCACTAAATAAATCACCTCTCTTATGAGAAATATAAACACTTGCAAATAGAGCTGAAAGAGAAGTTTTCTGTCAGAGTAACTCATAAGTTCTCCTGTGACCTTAATTCCTAACCCTGGTGAGATTGTTTCCTGCTTTTAGCAAGGCATTGTTAGAGTAGGTTTCTCTTTTCTTTCTTTCTCTTTTTTTTGAGTTTTGTGCCGAGAATTAGGGCACTGAGTATAATTCTAAATCCTTGCATGGCCTTGGTCCATGCCTGTTAGTGTCCAGCTTTTGATCATATATCTGCATTTCTCCATTCACTAGAGGAAGTGGTATGCAGCAGATTCTTGTATCACTGGAAAGAGGAGTCAGGCTTCTTATGGAATGGCTTGTTTTTAATGGGCAGGAGAATCAGGGATTTGTTGAGAGAAATGTTATGCCCTTTTGGGTAGAATGTCACCTCAGAGATAGAGTTAGTCACACTGGGAAGCACAGTCATTATTTTAAAAGTAGCTCTTTAGCTAATGGAAACACTATAGTCATGGAGACCTTAGATTTTTCTTACCTCCATGACACAGTATGTGTTTCTTAATTATCTATGGAAGCAAATTTAACACCCAGCTGTATCATTATTTGTCACATTTGAATGTCCCTGAACAGATACTGGCAAAATTTCAGCCAATTTTCCTTATGACTTTGTTAAAATATTTTTAAAGATTAATTGTCAAATCTTTGGTGGGGAAAATCTTTCAAAAGGTTGAGTTTCCAAAGTGAGTAATAGGTCTTTCTCTTATCTAAAAACATTTGCTTAAGGAGGTGTGGTGGCTTCCCAGGAGACTCAGTGGGTAAAGAATTCGCCTGCAACGCAGGAGATGGAGGAGACGTGGGTTCGATCCCTGGGTTAGGAAGATCCCCTGGAGAACAGCATGGCAAACCATTCCAGTGTTCTTGCCTGGACAATCCCAAGCACAGAGAAGACTGGCTTGATACAGTCAGTCCACAGGGTCACAAAGAGTCGGACATGACTGAAGCAACTGAGCACACACATATGCAAGGAGGTTTTGGGTTTGCTTTGTAGGTTTGGTCACTTGGAAAATGAAAAGGGAGATTAGCCACACAAAGAAGCAGAGTGGAATAACCTCTCCTTAGGAGGAGGGGGAGCCTAGAACAAACAGAAGGAACACAGTGCTGTCTTGCAGGGCTTTGAAATCAGGCATTCACCTGCTGGAACCCTGACTTTGCCACTTTTTAGGTGGGTTTTTGTTTTGTCTTGTTTTAATGTTTAAACATTATGAGCTTCTATTTTCTCTTCAATAAAGAGGTGGTGATTGCTCCTTGATGGGGATGTTGTGTGGACAAGTCAAGATGATACATGTCAACTCATTTGTCTCTCTTCCTGGATAGAGTTTTGTTTTCAGCACTGTGCCAACTATGAAGCAAAACTTCACTCTTTACATTCACTAGAAGGAAACCACTCCAAAATGTTAGTGGACAGTGTGTATTTTACTAGATTTGGGGCTAAAGTTGAGGTGGGCATTCATGTGGTATAGGACATAGCATGTCACTCCAAAACTTACAGTTACTAGTTATCTTTTGCTCAGTGGGTAGAGACTGCTAATTGTCACATTATACTCATTCATCCCTTCTTCTTTTAGCAACAGAAGCCTCCAACTTTTAGCTGAGAACATAGCTATCTGGAGAGAGATTGCATAATTTTGGCCTCCCTTGCATCCAGTGGTGACTAACCAAGTCAGGCTTGTGCAGTATGAATAACAATGATACATACAACTGCCGGGTCATCTTCTCAGTTAAGTTTCTTGTCTTGGACTCTTTCCTATTTCCTGTGACCTAAAGAATACTGACAACTCAAACCACGTTAGAAACCACAACTATTTGTATTTGAGCTATTAAATGTTAGCAAAATAAACCATCTAATTTAGGCCACTATATTTTGAGGTCTTCAGGTTAGAGCAACTTATTCGAATTCTATTCTGTATTCTAATTATGCATAGACCAGTTCTGAGCCTCAGATCTTTCTCTCTCTCCCATATTTCTCCAGGGCCTGACTTTCCAGGCTATAGTCTCCCTCTTCCTGGATCTGACATTCCCACCTCACTCTCTCTCACTCCTTCTCATGTAGTTCAATTTAACTTTTTTCTATTCCCTTTAAACATCTGTCCCCAGGCATCATTTTTTTTTTCTCTGTGTGTACAAGGGACCCACCAGTCACCAAGGTGTATCTTTTTAGAAAGTATAAGAGGATTATAAATCACAAATAATATTTTCCCATGTTATAAATGGGAAATCCACAAACAGAACCTGGCAGGTAACAGGTGCTCAGTGATTTCGCATTTAGGCCTTTGCCTCCTCCAGGAGTTGACACTAGTTCTGGGACAAACTGGGAAGATTTAAAGACCTACTGTGGTGTTATATGGAGAACGGAACGGCAACCCATTCCAGTATTCTTGCCTAGAGAATCCTGTTGACGGAGGAGCCTGGTGGGTTGCTGTCCATAGGGTCGCACAGAGTCGGACACGACTGAAGCGATTTAGCAGCAGCAGCAGCGGCAGCGGTGGTGTTATAACCCTGCTACAGATCATAATTGAGCCCTGGGAAAGATCTAGATCAGCGGTAACCTAAGCCATGTTTCAACATCTTAGGAATGTTTTGGGTCAAAGAGAACCTTCTCTGTGAATCCTAAACCTGGTTGATAACCTAGAGGTTAAAAAAATGTACAGATCCCAGGTCCTACTATTGGAAAACCTGATTCTTTAGGTTTGCTCTGGGGTCAGGAAATATTGTAAGCATCCATATCGGGTAGTCTCAATGCAGCCATTTAGCTAGTGCATGGACTAAAGCGTTAGATATCATGAATCTAGGACTATGCAAAAATTAAGATAGTTCAGGAGGTGAGAATGTCAGGCAATGTTCATTTCCATTAACCTTTCCTCCCCAACTCTTAGCTTCCCTGATAACACCAGAAAAGACTAAACTGATAATTCAGCCATAGGATAAGAAATCTGAAATGTTTCCAAAGACTTCAAATGATGGGTCAGATAGAACTCTCAAGTTCAGCTACATATGGCCAAGGAGTACAGTGGGTTTTGAGAACATCCAAGTAAGCATCACATTTTGGCTTGATACACGACAGAAAATGCCAAAGAAAGACAAAGGGAGAATAACAGGAAATGAGAACACATCTGTTTGGAGGCCCAGCTACCTATATGCTAGCTTTGGCAAACCTCGTACACCTTGTCCTGCCAATGAAGCTGCTGACAAGGAAAATTGAAACACTGACCTCATGGCTGGGATCAGCACCAGTAATGCCACTGTATGTATCAGGCCTTCAAAACAGTTATGGAGGTTGAGCTGGGGCTCATCTTGGCAGCCCTGAGCCACAGAGATCATTACCTATAATGGAAATTACGCATGTTTATTTTTGATATGACTTATTTTGAAAATGTTCATGATCTAGAGCTCTAGCATCTGGATACAGAAAATAAATTCAATATTTAACCTAAATGAAGTAACTTTCAAACAGAAAAATGGGTGGTAACATTTCAGAGTCCAAACATTATGCAGCAGATGTTAAAGGCCAGAAGAATGCGTTAAAGGGAAAAATGCTGGAGATCAGGGAATTGGAGGCAAGGAAGAGGCCTTTGGAAAAGGCAAGGAAAGAGGGCCCTCTACCCACCCTCTGCAAGGAGAGGGGAGCCCTCTGAGTTGTCTCCCACCGCTGACCCTCTCCCCCACAGTGAGGACAACAGGAGAGGGGCCAGAGGCTGCAGATACAATGTTGAGACCAGGGACACGTGACTTTTGTCTCTTTGTGCATTTAGTTTAAAGTGACACCAAGAGACATCATTCATAATGCAAAGGTCCAAGATTTAATTACATTTAGCTTAACAGAAGCATTTATACAACCTTCTGAGGCAACTTTTGGATGTACTTGTATTGAACTGTCATGAGAACAAGAGCTATTATTCAAAAGGCTCATCCTCTAGATTAGCACATTGGATTATGCAATTTACTGAGATGTCCAGGCATGAATAAGAAATTACTTGCTCTTATTTTAACAGAAATACATCTAGCACTTTGGATTATCTTCAGGGCCTCAAGTGTTTGGAGAATCCCAACACCTACTAAGAGACCTGTGCCAATTCAAAAGATCCTGTTGGCTTTTTTTTGTGTGTGTGTGTGTGACAGAAGAGGTCTCAGGCTGGGAGCAGGAGGAGGGAAAACATCTTTGTGTTCTACATGTCTGATGAGCATTTCTTTCGGATAATCCTGTCATATAGACTTTCTCATCTTTATCCTATTCCTCTTGTTTTCCAGCTCTCCCTCACCCGATATCATATTTCTTATTCCCTAGCAAGTTTCCAGTAGTAAAGACTTATTGAACTCCTACTTTGTATCAGGTTTTATAGTTGGTGAGTCACACACATACATTTAGTTACTACTTTAAACACCTGTAACTAAGTGATATTATCCCCATTTTACACATGAAGAAATTGTTACTCAGAAAGTATACTGACTTGATTAAAATAATGAAATAGTTTATTTCATTTATTCATTTATTTCATTTCTAGTCAATGTCAGAGCTAGAACTTGAATCTATGTATTCTAATTGCAATCTGGGGCTTCCTTTATAGCTCAGCTGGTAAAGAATCCACCGGCAATGTGGGAGACCCCAGTTCAATTCCTAGGTCAGGAAGATCCCCTGAAGAAGGGATAGGCTACCCACTCCAGTATTCTTGGGCTTCCCTTATAGTTCAGCTAGTAAAGAATCGGCCTGCAATGCAGGAGACCTGGGTTTGATCCCTGGGTTGGGAAGATCCCTTGGAGAAGGGAAAGGCTACCCACTCCAGTATTCTGGCCTGGAGAATTCCATGGACTGTATAGTTCATGGGGTCGCAAAGATTCAGACACGACTGAGCGACTTTCACTTTGGATGTCCCTGGTGGCTCAGACAGTAAGGAGCCTGCCTACAATGCGGGAGAGCCAGGCTTGATCCCTGGATTGGGAAGAGGCCCTGGAGAAGGAAACAGCAACCCACGCCAGTATTCTTGCCTGGAAGATCCAATGGATAGAGGAGCCTAGCAGGTTACAGTCCACGAGGTCGCAAAAAGTTGGACACAACTGAGCAACTTTCACTCATTCACTCAATTGCAATCCAGTAGTATTTCCATTATGTTATGCTGCTCTGCCAACATTAAAAGCAGATACTTGGAATTTATGCACTTGAATTTTTGAAGTAAATGAATCCCAGGGCATATCTGAATTCAACTTGATAGGATGTCATTTGGTGAAAGAACTGGGATACACAGACTATAGAGTATAGTACTAAATTGAAGTCTTTTTGTTTTATATCACTTAAAGAATTTTAAAAAGCAGAGACATTACTTTGCCAACAGAAGTCTGCATAGTCAAAGCTATGGTTTTTCAGTAGTCATGTATGGATGTGAGAGTTGGACTATAAAGAAGGCTGAGCACCAAAGAATCGATGCTCTCAAGGTGTGGTGTTGGAGAAGACTCTTGAGAGTCCCTTGGACTGCAAGGAGATCCAACCAGTCCATCCTAAAGGAAGTCAACCTGAATATTCATCATCCCATATCATCCCATATCATATATCCCATATCATCCCACCCTTGCCCTCTTCCACAGAGTCCACGAGACTGTTCTATACATCTGCGTTCCTTTTTCTGTCTCGCATGCAGGGTTCTCGTTACCATCTTTCTAAATTCCATATACATTCGTTAGTATACTGTATTTTTGTTTTTCCTTCTGGCTTACTTCACTCTGGATAATAGGCTCCAGTTCCATCCACCTGAGTAGAACTGATTCAAATGAATTTTTTTTTTAATGCTGAGTAATATTCCATTGTGTATATGTACCACAGCTTTCTTATCCATTCGTCAGTTGATGGGCATCTAGGTTGCTTCCTAGACTGATGTTGAAGCTGAAACTCCAATACTTTGGCCACCTGATGAGAAGAGCCGACTCATCTGAAAAGAGCCAACTGATCTGAAAAGACCCTGATGCTGGGAAAGATTAAAGGCAGGAGAAGTGGATAACAGAGGACAAGATGGTTAGGTGGCATTACTTACTCAGTGGACATGAGTTTGAGCAAGCTCCAGGAGATGGTGAAAGACAGGGAAGCCTGGCATGCTGCAGTCCATGGAGTAGCAAAGAGTTGGACATAACTGAGCACCTGAACAACAACAAAGAGGGAAAAGAACTTCACTGAACAGGGGAATTTCCCAGGGGACAATGACAAGAAATAAAAACATTATCTTTACCAACTTGTACCCATGCTAATATGGTCTTAGAAATCCATGCTATGATGCAACCTCTCAGTATAATAATATTACCACTAGTTATAAATTAATTTTGATGGGGAAAGAAATATTCAGTTGTAAAATCTTGTTCTGACCCTTTAAAGCTATGTAGTTTTGGGAAATCTCGATATCTCTAAGCCATTGCTTACAGTTACCTATAAAATGGGCATTTATAACACTAGCCAGGCCAATCCTCCTATCCATGTTCAGTGCTAGATTATACAGTCTTTGGATTGGGCTTCCCTGATAGCTCAGTTGGTAAAAAGTCTGTCTGCAATGCAGGAGACACCAGTTCGATTCCTGGGTTGGGAAGATGCCCTGGAGAAGGGATAGGGCACCCACTCCAGTATTCTTAGGCTTCCCTTGTGACTCAGCTGGTAATGAATCCTCCTGCAATGCTGGAGACCTATGTTCAATTCCTGGGGGCTGTGTGTCTGCGTGTCTACCAGAGTACCTGGCACCACAGAGAGACCCTTCTTCATTGAATTGATGTAGTTAAAGTATGTTAATGAATATGAAAATAATTTGCAAACTATAAAGGGAGTTAAAAGTTTTTTTAGGAAGATTTTATAACAGCTTTAGATTTACTTAAAAAAAAACAACTGTGATGATAGTACATAGAGTTCCCATATACCTCCCTCCAGTTTCTTGTGTTATTAAATCTTACACTAGTGCAGTACATTTGTTACAATTAATGAACCAACTGATGAATCAATACATTATAACCAACTACAGCCTGTATTTTATTAATATTTCCTTAGCTGTTTTGTTTTGTAATGTCCTTTTTCTTGTTCCCTGTTCTAGGATCTCACTCATGGTACCATATAACATTTAGCCATTACGACTCTTTAGGATCCTTTTGACTAAGACAGTTTTCAGACTTTGCTTATTTTTGATGACCTTGACAGCTTTAGTTGAGTATTTTGCAGAATCCCTCAATTGGGATTTCTCATTAAATTCAGGTTATGTGTTTTGGGGAGGAAGACTGAAGAGGTAAACTACCATCTTCATCACATCATATCAAGGATACATACTATTAACACAACTCATCCCTGCTGGTGTTAACCTCCGTCACCTGGCTGATGTAGTGTTTGTCAGGTTTTGCCGCCATAAATGTACTCTTTTCATACTGTGTTCTTTGGAAGGAAGTCACTATGAGAAGCCAATACTTAAGTAGTTGGGTATTATGTTCCATGTCTTTGAGGGTAGAGCACTGACAATTTATTTGGAATTCATCTTCATGGGAGCTTTGTCTACTTGCTCCCATTTATTTATTTATTCAATCATTTATTTAAATCAATATAGACTATGAATATTTATTTTATATTTTGGGCCATGATACAGCACTGTTTAATTGTGTTGTTCAAATGTAATTAACTTTACTATTAATATTATTATCAAGCAAAACCCATAGTGGACTAGTATTCTGCTGAATTTCAGTAGGTTGTTAGAAAGCTGATTGTGGAGCTCAAGATTTGTGCCTAATTTGTTCACTTCTGTACCTAGAGCATGGCTTATGTTATGTGCCTTATTAATACATTTAGAATTAAAATCTAAAATATAGTACTGAGTTACAAGTTACTGTCATCATTTATAAAGACCATGGGTAAACAGATTTGTTTTTTGTTTTTTTCTTAAAAATTTTCTTTACTTTATTGTGTTGGTTTTGCCATACATTGACATGAAACCGCCATGGGTTTACATATGCTCCCCCTCCAGAACCCCCCTCCCTCCTCCCTCCCGATTCCCTCCCCCTGGGACATCTCGGTGCACCAGCCCCGAGCATCAACCCTGGGCTGGCGATTGATTTCACATATGATAACTAATATGTTTCAATGCCATTCTCCCATATCATCCCACCCTTGCCCTCTTCCACAGAGTCCACGAGACTGTTCTATACATCTGCGTTCCTTTTTCTGTCTCGCATGCAGGGTTCTCGTTACCATCTTTCTAAATTCCATATATATGTGTTAGTATACTGTATTTTTGTTTTTCCTTCTGGCTTACTTCACTCTGGATAATAGGCTCCAGTTCCATCCACCTGAGTAGAACTGATTCAAATGAATTTTTTTTTAATGCTGAGTAATATTCCATTGTGTATATGTACCACAGCTTTCTTATCCATTCGTCAGTTGATGGGCATCTAGGTTGCTTCCATGTCCTGGCTATTGTGAACAATGCAGCGATGAACATTGGGGTACACGTGGCTCTTTCAGTTCTGGTTTCCTCGGTGTGTATGCCCAGCAGTGGGATTGCTGGGTCATATGGCAGGTCTATTTGCAGTTTTTTAAGGAATCTCCACACTGTTTTCCATAGTGGCTGTACTAGTTTGCATTCCCACCAACAGTGTAAGAGGGTTCCCTTTTCTCCACATCCTCTCCAGCATTTATTGCTTGTAGACTTTTGGATGGCAGCTATTCTGACTGGTGTAAAGGGGTACCTCATTGTGGTTTTGATTTGCATTTCTCTGATAATGAGTGATGTTGAACATCTTTTCATGTGTTTGTTAGCCATTTTTATGTCTTCTTTGGAGAAATGTCTGTTAAGTTCTTTGGCCCACTTTTTGATTGGGTCGTTAATTTTTCTAGAATGGAGCTGCAGGAGTTGCTTGTATATTTTTGAGATTGTTTGTCCGTTGCTTCATTGGCTATTATTTTCTCCCATTCTGAAGACTGTCTTTTCACCTTGCTTATAGTTTCCTTTGTTGTGCATAAGCTTTTAATTTTAATTAGGTCCCATTTGTTTATTCGTGCTTTTATTTCCGATATTATGGGAGGTGAGTCATAGAGGATCCTGCTTTGGTTTATGTCGGAGAATGTTTTGCCTATGTTATACTCTAGGAGTTTTATAGTTTCTGGTCTTATGATTAGATCTTGGACCCATTTTGAGTTTATTTTTGTGTATGGTGTTAGAAAGTGTTCTAGTTTCATTCTTTTACAAGTGGCTGTCCAGTTTTCCCAGCACCACTTGTTAAAGAGATTGCCTTTTCTTCATTGTATATTCATGTCTCCTTTGTCAAAGATAAGGTGTCCATAGATGCGTGGATTTATCTCTGGGCTTTCTATTTTGTTCCATTGATCTATATTTCTGTCTTTGTGCCAGTACCATACTGTCTTAATGACTGTGGATTTGTAGTATAGCCTAAAGTCAGGTAGGTTGATTCCTCCAGTTCCATTCTTCTTTCTCAAGATTGCTTTGGCTATACGAGGTTTTTTGTATTTCCATACAAATTGTGAAATTATTTGTTCTAATTCTCTGAAAAAGACCTCTGGTAGCTTGATAGGAATTGCATTGAATCTATAGATTGCTTTGGGTAGTATACTCATTTTCACTATACTGATTCTTCCAATCCACGAACACGGTATATTTCTCCATCTATTTGTGTCCTCTTTGATTTCTTTCATCAGTGTTTTATAGTTTTCTATATACAAGTCTTTTGTTTCTTTAGGTAGAAATACTCCTAAGTATTTTATTCTTTTTGTTTCGATGGTGAATGGAATTGTTTCCTTAATTTCTCTTTCTGTTTTTTCATTGTTAGTGTATAGGAATGCCAGGGATTTCTGTGTGTTGATTTTTTATCCTGAAACTTTAATATATTCACTGATTAGCTCTAGTAATTTTCTGGTAGAGTCTTTAAGATTTTCTATGTAGAGGATCATGTCATCTGCAAACAGAGAGGGTTTTACTTCTTTTTCAATCTGGATCCCTTTAATTTCTTTATCTGCTATTAATAGACCCATCACAAGCACGGAAATTGAAACCGTAATCAGAAATCTTCCAAAAAACAAAAGCGCAGGACCAGATGGCTTCACAGCTGAATTCTACCAAAAATTTAGAGAAGAGCTAACACCTATTCTACTCAAACTCTTCCAGAAAATTGCAGACGAAGGTAAACTTCCAAACTCATTCTATGAGGCCACCATCACCCTAATTCCAAAACCCGACAAAGATGCCACAAAAAAAGAAAACTACAGGCCAATATCACTGATGAACATAGATGCAAATATCCTTAACAAAATTCTGGCAAATAGAATCCAACAACACATTAAAAAGATCATACATCATGATCATGTAGGCTTTATCCCAGGGATGCAAGGATTTTTCAATATTCGCAAATCAATCAATGTAATACACCACATTAACAAATTGAAAAATAAAAACCACATGATTATCTCAATAGATGCAGAGAAAGCCTTTGACAAAATTCAACATCCATTTATGATAAAAACCCTCCAAAAAGCAGGAATAGAAGGAACATACCTCATTATAATAAAAGCTATATATGACAAACCCACAGCAAACATTATCCTCAATGGTGAAAAACTGAAAGCATTCCCCCTGAAGTCAGGAACAAGACAAGGGTGCCCACTCTCACCACTACTATTCAACATAGTTTTGGAAGTCTTGGCCACAGCAAACAGGTCTGTTGTAGCAGGATTATATCCAGGATCATAGATGTTTGGTAGCTATTTAAACAATTTGCAAATTTATCATTGGATCCGTGCATGTCCTTTCCTTGCCCACACCACAGTCTTGCATAATCACAGCTGGAGAAGAAAATGCTACTCTTTAGTCAACTCCCACTGTGGGCACCATAGAGAGACATCACATGTAACACCGAGAAGGCTTATGCATTCCCTGACATTCTCTGTGAACATGTGATGACCAGCAGGTTCTCCACAGACAGGCTCTGAAGCAGAATGCAATCACATGGTTGAAATAATGAGCAGTCTGTAGAAAGAAGCAAAGCCCCACTTCTTATCTGCCTGCAAAGCTCCCTCATCTATCACTTACAACCAGCCAGTTTGAATTTGGAGCAGGCGCCTTCATCTGTGTACCCTGCCATGCTCTGTTAGAGAATGAATCTTGAAGTTCCAACTGGTGCCAGCTAGGACAGCACAGGCATCGACAGAGCAGACTCCATCTCCCTGGTGGTGCTCCACAATGGATATTTGTCTGCAGCCAGGGACAAGTCCAAGTGTTGGCTTTAATTTATAGTGTCTGGCAGTTTCTACTCCCGGATCTTAGCCAAAGCCAAGCTCTCTCCCTGTCTGTCTTTATTCATCTCATTTCTCAGTTAATATTTTGACGTATTCTTCATGAATCCCTTAATGTGCCATTTGGAACTTGACTATAATCCACCCAGAATCTGTTACACATTATTTCTAAATCATGATTTTGCCAAATTCTAGTTCTTTCTGGAGCAGAAAAATAAGGAGTTGAGTTCTAATTCTGTCATTCATGGGCCAGTCATTGAACCTCTTGAGCCAAGCTCCCTATCTTTATGGAGGAATAAAATAATACCTACTTGAACAAGATGGTTTTGTGAGGACAGAACTGATTATATAAAAGTATTAGCCCATAGCAGGGGCTAAGTAAGTGGTAAACATTTGTTTATCAGAAAGCGTACGGGGAACTATTTTTATGGTGTTAACGTAATAATACACTAATAAGAAAACCAAATGGGAAATATATATTAGAAAATGATTCTTCAGGAATTATTCATATCCCTTGTTGACAGGTGGTTGAGCAGGTCATTGTGCTGATTTGGCCAGTTTATATTTATTGCTTGAAGGCCATTTCTCTGATGATGGTTGGGAATTTTCCAATTATGAATTCTTTGGGACAGAGGAAAACTGAAGAAGTTGAACAGGAATGTGACTCACCCCAGATATGGGTCAATAGTGGGGATAACAGATTGGTTTTGGATTTCACCTGAAACCCTGAAATGAATAAAAGCAGGCAGTAGAGGCATCAGCAGGTCTGTGCAAGAACAGACAGTGAGTCAGCAAAGCAAACCTGAACTCAGGGATCTATAAGAGAATATAGAACACAAGGGAAGGAGCAAAGCGAAGCCAAGAACCTACTCCAGTGGAGGTGAAACCTGGCCAGGTAACCAAGAGGAGAACTGAGGTCTTGGCATAAAAAAGAGTGATTAAGGATTTGCTCCCATTCTAAATAGTTTCTAAAACATATTTAGGGGTACATTTTATCAGTTTTCTTTTCCCACACCACTGCATCTGCAAATCTACTCTATTGGCCTATTTTTCTCCCGCTCCTGAATTAAATTTTAAATTAGTTCCATAGCTTCTGTGCTAGTTCTGCAGTGTGACATGAAGAGTGTTAATTCTTAAGATAAACTGTCCAATCTAACCTGATGTTAGAATTTTAAACCTTCCTTCAATTTAAAGCTTGTATACTCTACCCCAGCCCATCTGATGGGCTCAACCCTGGCTAGTGGCCTGCAGTGAGAAGGGAGCATGGTCAGCTGCTTTCCCTCCATTTTCCAAAACTACCTGGCTGTTTTCTGCTCTCATTCATAATTCTATGTCAAAGGCTGGAAGGGAAGAGGAGGGGCTGCAGCATGGAGGAGAAAAGGAGAAGGGGTATTTGAGGGCATGGTCTCACCCATCACTGATGCCTTCCAGGATGTCAGCTGTCTGATAGTTCTTCATTGACTGGTGCTTCTGTGGGTACTTGGTGTTCTCCTTGTCTTCTGGGGGGTCTCCACAGCAGTTCTCTTGATGTAGGCAACTCCTCCACAGGCTGGCTGCTCTGCACTATAGGTGGATCAACACACCAAAGCCCACCCTGTCCCTGCCTCTGGGAGTTACCAGGATATTCAAGCCCAGTTTCTGTCATAGGACTGTTCACATCAGTCTTACTATTAGGGGGGTGTAGACAGCTCTGAGGGAAGCCCATTTTACTGCAGCCTTCCTGGGCAGCCTTCCATCTTCAGGCTTTGATTTTTCTGGATCCCTGGTAGCTATGTCTTAGTGACTCCTTTGAAATTACCCTCACGTGGCTTGAGAAGGGCAGTGGCAATGAAGTCGGGCAACAATCTCACAATTCTTCTCTAAAGAAATCATCTCCACAGCTCTTGAAACCAACCTCCTCACACTCACTCCTCCCATACCCCCTGGATATGGGCTCAGCATCACAAAAGTGGAGTCAGAGTGTCTTGGAAGGTCAGGCATAGGTGGTCAGGTGCTTGTTGCTCATGGTGTCTGGATGTTGACCAGCACTCAAAAACCGTGGGAAAGTCATGTCTAACATCTGGCTACCCAGAAGATTCTAAAGAATTTTCCTGTTGTGCTGCTGTCTTAGCTGCTGTTCTTGCATTTCCCTGTGGGGATTTTCAAGGGGCTTGACAGTTTCTCACACACAATGTAAACTTCTGAGAATTCATTATAGCTTCACAGTTAAACGTACATGGTTATTTTTCATGTTAATACACCCTACCCTTTATTTCTTAAGTTATCTAATACAAACTGTTTAGATCTTTCTGTGCCACGCTTTCAATTTTTTTTTTTTTTTTTGGCTATGCTATGCAGCATGCAGGATCTTAGTTCCCTCACCAGGGATCAAACCCATGCCCCCTGCAGTGGAAGCATGGTGTCTTAACCACTGGACCATCAGGGAAGTTCTGCTTCAACATTTTTGAAGGGGCATAATGCCTAACTCACTGGATTTTTGTGAGATTAAACAAAACCCTGGTTGTAAAGTACTGACCACAGTGCTTTGAAAAATTTCACTTCATGAAATAGATCAGCCTGTTTAAAAGAAGGCTCTTTTTGTTGCTGTTGAAAATCTGGGGAGAATTAAAGCAAGGTTCATTTTATGTATTGGAGGTTTTGGCTCAAGAGTACCCTTCTCTAGTAGAATAGAAGCAAAGTCATCTTGATGTACGTATGGCTTAGATACTATGCCTTGGTGAAAAATCAAAATAAATCAGAGATATTTTGACAGATCAGTCTGCTTTATAGTGTTTGTGTGTTTATATATAATGAATGGGGATCTTCCCAGGTGGCACAGTGGTTAAGAATTCACCTGCTAATGCAGGAGAGTAGCCTGGTGGGCTATAGTCCATGGGGTCGCAGAGTCAGACAAGACTGATCATGCACATATATTGAATACATGGGCTGTGCTATGCTTAGTTGCTCAATCACGTCTGACTCTTCACCAACCCAAGGACTGTAGCCTGCCAGGCTCCTTTGTCCATGGGGATTCTCCAGGCAAGCATACTGGAGTGAGTTGCCATGCCTTCCTCCAGGGGATCTTCCTGACTCAGGGATCGAACCCAGGTCTCCCACATTGCAGGAGGATCCTTTACCATCTGAGCCACAGGGAAGCCCATTGTGGGGGAGAAGTATATCTATACACACATACATATATAAAATTATATAATGCAATTATATACAATATATAATACTACAACCATATATTTAGTCCATGGGGTCAGAAACGACTGAGTGACTCAACTGAACTGAACAATCATATATGGCTTTAAATGATCAACTCTCGTCTCTCTACAGTTGATGAAGTATTTGAAGCAATGATAATTAAATGCCACAAGGCAGCCCCTCTGTGATCTAGTAGGAAATTATTTTGGGAAAACAAGGCCTGTGGTTAGATGCATCAGAGCTGAGAGCCTGAGGGAAAAGCTTCAGTGTTTATATTTTGATCACAGTTGCTATACCAACTGTGAAATTTTTCTTCAGATTCAGTCTTTATCTTTAAGAATATTCTATGAGATTTTGCTAAATAGACTGAAAAGTTTCACATACAATATTTCTAAAGAGGACTCATCAATAAATCTTGTTGCCCTAACTTTAATAGTCATGAATGTAGCTTACTAAATTCTGTTTTAGGAAGGCTACATGTCCAGTAGGCCTCCATACTCTGTCTCTGTCACCAGCAGGTATACCTAAAATAACCTAGGGTGGACTTTGAAGTCATTTTTAAGAATCCAATTCTCAGCATTCATTTTTTTAAATCTCTGGTTTTTGAGTTATTAGTCTAAACATACGGAAACCAGCTCCATTTAAGAATGGTCTAAAATAACATTCATTAGACCTGAATTACAGGCACTCAGTTGTGATTCAGTTGAGAAATTATATAGCTAACAGGTTAAAAGAGAGTTAATGAGTACAAGTCAGTTCTTTGAGTGGAAACATTAACTACTGAGTTCAACTTGGCATATTATTGTAATCATAACAAAGCATTAACATAGTAAAATTTGTCCAAAATGTGTTTTAATAGACATAATTTGAGTTACCATGTTCCTCCAGATGAATAGGATTTTAATGGGCAACATCAGCACTCTAAAAGGAACCCTTAAGGATAGGGACAATTGTGGGACTCAATTCACATGTGTATGAGATTTAGGATTTCAACTAAATATTGCAACACTAGTTTATCTTGTAATATGGTTGCGTTTCAATCCTTGTGAGTTACTTAAAACCAAGTAGTTAAAACACTTCTGGTTTTATTTTTTCCAATATTTTCTTTTGACACCAGTTCTATTCTATTCTGCTTATTTAACTTATATGCAGAGTACATCCTGAGAAACGCTGGGTTGGAAGAAGCACAAGCTGGAATCAAGATTGCCAGGAGAAATACCAATAACCTCAGATATGCAGATGACACCACCCTTATGGCAGAAAGTGAAGAACAACTAAAGAGCCTCCTGATGAAAGTGAAAGAGGAGAGTGAAAAAGTTGGCTTAAAGCTCAGCATTCAGAAAACTAAGATCATGGCATCCAGTCCCATCACTTCATAGCAAATAGATGGGGAAACAGTGGAAACAGTGGCAGACTTAATTTTGCAGAGATTTTGGCTCCAAAATCACTGCAGATGGTGATTGCAGCCATAAAATTAAAAGACACTTACTCCTTGGAAGGAAAGTTATGACCAACCTAGACAACATATTAAAAGGCAGAGACGTTACTTTGCCAACAAAGGTCCATCTAGTCAAGGGTATGGTTTTTCCAGTAGTTATGTATGGATGTGAAAGTTTGACTATAAAGAAAGCTGAGTGCAGAACAATTGATGCTTTTGAACTGTGGTGTTGGAGAAGATTCTTGAGAGTCCCTTGGACTACAAGCAGATCCAACCAGTCCATCCTAAAGGAGATCAGTCCTGGGTGTTCACTGGAAGGACTGATGTTGAAGCTGAAACTCCATACTTTGGCCACCTGATGTGATGGGTATGTGGAAGGATGAGTAATAGAGTGGATGGATGGATAGATCTGCCTTTCTCTACATCCTTAAGTCTATCTCAACAGGTCAGGTAACATTTAGGATATGTCTTCTTATCAAAGAGGCTGGACACAACTGTCCTAATTAATCAGAGAAACAAAAGGAGCATGACTGTCCCTGCGGAAAAAAAACCAAATAGCTGTCTGAGTTTAAAATCATAGGCTGTATGGGATTTGCGTGACTATGAGAAAATTTATCAATATCTCTGAGCTTCAGTTTTATCCAGTGTCAAGTGAAATTAACATTCATAGTAAACATAGTTTTGCTAGAATTCAATGAGAAAATATATACTAGAAATTTACAGATAAACAGTGAATATTTGAACACATCACGTATTATGTTCAGCAGTTCACAGGAAGTTTCTTCAATATAGAAGATATAATGTAAGGTTCAAAGATAGGGATACCCAGGGTCAGTAATCATCAAACATTTTAGAGACATGTACAGGCTCTGTATCTTCTATGCAAATTTGGCTGCACCAAAAAAAGCTCATCCAGCCCTGATAGCTACTGAATAATCAAATACATTTATTCATTCAAAAATATGTATTGGATGGACTATTCCATGCCAGAAACTATGCTAAGTTCTAGCTGTTTAATTAATGCCCCTGTTCAGTCACTTCAGTCGTGTCCAGGCCAAGGCAAACTTATGTACAGGATTTATCCTGCCACAATTGTTTAAATGATACCAATTAAGACAAGTAGTTCCATATTAAATATATGATGCAGCCAGGTATTAAAAAACAAGGACTGGTGAGAACTGTGGCACACCAGAGAACTCAAATCAGATCTAAAGACAGTCAAGTTCAAATTAACTAGAAGTAACCTCTCCTCCCCAGATAATAAGATGGCAGCAGCCTGAACTGGCCTGATGGTTCTAAGCTTATGGTTTTCTGTTGTATGGTCAGTTATAGACTCTGTTTATGATACAGAAGATTTTGCAAATTCTAACATGCTACTGCATTCTAGGTTTTCTGTTTTTAATTGTTCTAGCACTGATAGATGGCAGAGATATCTAAAGATAAGAACAATGTGAGTCACCTCTTTTCAAGTTCCACTTCAAATCAGAGAAGAGAGAAGCCAGGAATAGGTTTGTCTCTAATTGAGGTTAGCAGGTAGAATTATACTCTTTTCAACAAAACTCATCACAAACACAGTAGGACGCCTGCTCTCAGCCACAGCATTCAGGATTCTTGGCAGTGATATAAGGAAACAAATGATAAGTCACTTTTCTATTCTGAATAACAGCAACATAGGATGGCCACCAGCAGTTACTAAGAACCCACACACTTGTGGGCTGTGCCAGTTCTCGTGAAAAGCATGTCAGGCACTTTGGTGGACAAAACATCCATTTGGAACTGTTTCCTTAGAGGAAAAAACCAGGAGAATTTAATTTCTCATCGGGGAATAGATTCTGTGCTAGTTGATAACTGCATAGACAGAGGTAGTAAAGGCAAACGTGCATATAAACATCAATGCAATTCAAGGGCTACGTGCATGTAATGACCTGACCAGAGATAATATATATGTTTTTTTTGTTCAAGTAGTTTCCTACAAAAGGCAGGAATGAGAGAATGTTAATAGAATGTTAATACTGCCTGTAATGTTAATAAGATTCCAACTTTTTTAATACATTGTGTTCCTATGAAGAAATATTTAGGACTTTTACGACTCCCAATGACTTTTTGGAATTTCCACCTGAATGTCCTGAAGATACCTCAAACTTTATATTCTGTAACTCTCTCATTTCCTATTCCAGTTAACGTCATTTTTAAGTATCCAGTCTCCCAAGCTACAAACCTTAAATTTAGTCACAGTTTTTTCTCTTTCCCACATACATCTAATTGGTCATAAACGTTTACTTCATTGTTACAATTATTCATCAGAAATGTATTCTGAATCCCAACTATGGGATCCATCCTCTTTACCACTTTTTTAGGTCAGATTCTTATCATTTCACATTTGGAATTTTTGGAAGCTTTTCTTTTTATTCCTAAGTACATATTGACAACTGGACTTTAAATATTGTGTAAACAGGTGTGATGAAATACTATAAATCAAACAAAATGTCAGGTGATAAAGGGAAAAAGCGTCTGAGCTCTGAAGCTGACCTAGTCCGTTCAGTGAGGTTTGTGTTGCAGGCGGTTGGCCTGGAGCTCACGATAGGACTGTGATATTGCCGTTATCCGTATCTACTGATTGACATTCTATGTAGGGAAGGGCTTTCTCTTTTCTCCCATTGATTTTTTTTTAATGGTTTCTTTCTTTTCAACAGTATGGGCTCATGGATTCTTATTTTATTCAATTCAAACTTAATTTTATCCAATTTATAAGCTGTCACTCTAATGAGCTATTTTGACTCCTCAAGCGGGCACATGTGTCCTTTGACATGTCTCCATCATTCTTTGAGCTGACTGAAACTTGCAGGACAGGAGGGAGAGAAAAATGAGTATACTTGTTTACTTCCTCTATTTTCTCTTGGCTGCTCGGTGGTGCTGGGAGTGACTAAGATTCTCCAAAATCAGAGTTTCCATCAAGAGCCCCTCTTCAGTGATCCCAGCTCTCAACAGAGCTCTAACACCTCTCCCTTATTTGGCCCCTCAAGCCTATGAGCCATAAGTGCTTCCAAATAATGCCAGTTCCCCTGTGCCTCAGAATCATGTGTGGCTCCCTTCACCCTGCCTCACCTCAGTTAGAAAGCCTCTCCCCAGTCCCCAGCTGGATGTGCCATCTGCTTCCTGCTGGGACCCTGGCTGATGAAACAGGAGAAGGCAGAGAGTTTGTGTCCCAAGGTGACAGAGGACATCCTTACCCAAAGTAGAAGAGACGCCTGTGGTCTCCAGACAGCTGTGGTGGGGTGCTTTGTCTGCTAGGTTTTAGTGTCAAGGCTATGGCTAATTTAATAAAACTGTCTTAGAAAGGTTTCCCATGCTTTTCTGGAAACTGAGTACTGTGTGGATTTTATCATGGTAAGTGATAAGTGTTTGCTCTTTGGAAAAAATCATGATAAGTATTTGCCCTCAAGTATCTGGGTTGAGTGATTTTTGGAAGCAATTTTAAAAAAGGTTTTAAATATTTATGTTTTTGTTATAGCCTCTTCCTCAATTTTGAGTCAAATTTTGTGTATGTACTTTTCTTTCATAAATGTCCATTTAAATAGAAATATTCAAATATATAAGCATGGGCAATATATAGTTCTTTTTCAACACACTTAAACACATTGATTGGCTCCTCTATTTTAAGTAATGATATTATCAATATCTAGATTTTTCCTCCTTTTTCCCCTCTATTTTTTGGCCATATTGCATGATATGCGGTATCTTAGTTCCCCAACCATGGATTGAACCCATGCCCCATGAAGTGGAAGCACAGTGTCTTAACCACTGGACAGCCAGAGAAGTCCCTTTCCTCTTTTCATTGGGTTTCTTGAATTTGTGTATTTGAGGAAGTTTTACACCCTCTGGTTTTACATTAAGTTATTTATCTATTTTTATATTCCTTTATTCACATTTTATCTCTAAACTTTCCATAGTCTTGCTTTCTTAACTTTTTATTCTATTTTTTAACCTTCAAAATGACCATTACTTTCATTTACTTTTGTAAAAATTGCAAAACCTATTTGTTTCCAAAATCTAAAAAAGCTGTCATATAAAATAAAACATAAATAAGGCCAAAATCACATGTAATCCAACAATGAAACTTAACATTTTAGTATATGTCCTTTTAGTATAATTTTTCTATAAGAGTGTGTCAATATACTTTGATTTTTTATTTTTACAAAATTCAGAAAAGGTTGTACATGAATGAAATATTTATAACCTGCTCTCTTTCATTAATGGTAGAGTGGAAACAGGGATTCATACTATTAAACATTATTTCAAAACAATTTTCATGGGTACATATTTTTACACTTAATTCAATTTCTTATCTCTTATTATTAGTTATGTTATTTTAAAAACTCACATATTAAAAATAACATTTCACTATCACTATCATTTCATAGTTGGTATGTATTTTGCACTTATTAACAAATTACTCCACTCTCAAAGAAGATATGCAAAAAGCCCATTCGGCCCAACCTCATGAAGATGTTGTCCTTTTAAACTATTTTTTTTTCTTTTAAACTATTATAATTTTAAACTTCGCACTATTTACTTAGTGGTAAAGTTGAACTTGATTTCAAGTTTAATATTCGGTTACAGTTCTCCTACATTGAACTGTGTTCATGGGTTGTGCCATTTTCTCTTTTAATGTTGGTGCTCTATGTTTAGCGGAGGGTTAACTATTTATTATACATGTTTCAAATATTTTTCTCAAGGTATTATTTTCCTCATTTATTTTGTTATGTTGCTTTTGATGAAGTTTTACAGTTTTTGATTTTTTCTTACTCTTCATTTTATTTTTTGCTTATATTGTGTATATTCTGTTTGTTCTGTTTCTGTGGAGGACCCTGACAAATACGTGCATTAAAAGACATGAAGATGAGTTCTCCTCTGCATTACTTTTTAATTAAAATTTATTTTTAATTGGGGCAGAATTGCTTTACAATGTTGTGTTAATTGCTTCCATAAAACAACATGCATTAGCCACAGGCATACATTTGCCCCCTCCCTTTTTAATCTTCCTTCCACCTTCCACCCCATCCCACCCCTTTACAGAGCATCGGGTTTGAGCTCCCTGCTTCATACAGCAAATTCCCACTGGCTATCTATTTTATATGTGGCACTGTATATGCTTTAATGCCACTCTCAATTCATCCTTCCTCTTCCTTCCCCACTGTGTCTATAAGTCTGTTCTCTAAGTCTGCATCTCTATTGTTGCCCTGCAAATAGGTTCATCAGTTTGAACTAGATTCTAGACTCCATATACATGCATTAATATACAATATTTGTTTCTCTCTTTCTGTCTTACTTCACTTTGTATAACAGGCTCTAGTTTCATCCACTTACTAGAACTGACTCAAATATGTTCCTTTTTAAGGCTGAGTAATAGTCCATTGTGTATATGTATCATAATTTCTTTATCCATTCATCTGTTAGTGGCCATCTAAGTTGTTTACATGCCCTAGCTATTGTAAATAGTGCTGTTATGAACATTGAAATACATGTGTTTTTCTCATTTATGCTTTTCTCAGGGTATATACTCAGTAGTGGAGTTGCTGGGTCATATGGTAATTTTACTCCTAGTTTTTTAAGGAATCATCATACTGTCTTCCATAGTGGTTGTATCAGTTTACATTCCCAACAATAGTGCAAGAGGGCTCCCTTTTCTCCATACCCCCTCTAGCATTTGTTGTTTCTAGATTTTTTGACGATGGCCATTCTGACCAGTGTGAGGTGATACCTCATTGTAGCTTTGATTTACATTTCTCTAATAATTAGTGATGTTCTTCATGTGTTTATTAGCCATCTGTGTGTCTTCTGTGGAGAAATATCTGTTTAAGTCTTCTTTCCACTTTGCGATTGGGTTGTTTGTTTTTCTGGTATTGAGCTGTGCAAGCAGCTTGTATATTTTGGAGATTAATCCTCTGTGAAGGATTTGCTATTATTTTCTCCCAATCTGAGGGCTGTCTTTTCACCTTGTTTATAGTGATGTTTGCTGTGCAATAATTTAGTTTAATTAGGTCCCACTTGTTTTTGTTTTTACTTTTATTATTATAGGAAGTGGGTCATAGAGGATCTTGCTATGATTTATGTCAAGGAGTACTCTATGTTTTCCTTTAAGAGTTTTATAGTTTCTGGTCTTACATTTAGGTCTTTAATCTATTTAGAGTCTATCTTTGTGTATGGCGTTAGAAGTATTCTAATTTCATTTTTTTTACATGTAGCTGTCCAGTTTTCCTAGGACCACTTATTGAAGAGACTATCTTTTCTTCATTGTATATTCTTGCCTCTTTGTCAAAGATAAGGTGCCCAGTAGGTGTGCGGGTTTTTCTCTCGGCTTTCTATCTTTTCTACTTGTCTATATTTCTGTTTTTGTTCCTCTGCATTACTTCAAACACTTTATTGTATAATCTTTCAGATTTAGATTTACAATTCCTCTAGAATTGACTTATTATTTTGTCATTTAAAATGTAATGTTAAATTAGTAAATATTCATATGATATAACAGATGGCATCTTTGTAGTGATGTGTAATAAGTATCTAAAATGCTTCACTATTAAAAACTGGTTTCGTCTATTTGTTTGAAAGAAACATTTAAAAAATTCTGTTAAGAGAGTATTATTGGATTTTAAAATTACTGAATTGTTTTTGAGATACTGAATTTTATTAAATGATATTTTAGCCTATATTGAAATATCAATAGTGTTATGATTTTTCACTTCTATAATATATTACATTAATAAAAAATTTTAAGTTACCATTACCATTTCTTGATTTATTATTTTCATCATAATTGTTCTGCTAGATTTAATGTTAAGACTCTGATTAGCCTTTATTCCTATGTGAGATTGCCTAGGGGAATTTTTGAAATTAAGGACATATTCTATTAATCAAAGGAAAAATAAGTGACTAAGTTCTCAATTAGTCTTTTTCTTCTTTAATAATCTATAAATATAAAGCCATAGATTTTATCCTGAATATTGCTTTGGACACATCCTATACTATTTTTTTTTGGAAGTGTCCATTAGTGACATATTCTAAATGATATAGAATATACTAATTCAAGAATAGTTTGAAATAGTGTTTAAAAAATTTAACTATGTTTTATTTGGCCATTTATATTTCAAGCTTTAGTGCTTTGTGATTATAGAATGTACTTTGCACACATTTTGCTTTTGCAATTGAGGTTATCTTTATGACTTACTGTTAATTATTGTAACTGTCATGCTTTTTTAGGAAAAATATGTAGTCTTTGTGTCTTCAAAGTTAGATATTAGGTAAGTCAGTCATTATTTACAGTGTTCAAAATTACATTATTCATTTATCAACAGTTACTTGCCTACTTGATCAGTTAAAATTTGAAGAAATTTTAATAAATAAATTTTAATATTTTTGGTTGTAGAGAAAAGGGAACTCTCCTACACTGTTGGTGGGATTGTATATTGGTTCAGTCACTATGGAGAACAGTATGGATGTTTCTCGAAAAAGTAAAGGTGCCATATGATCCAGCAATCCCACTGCTGAGCACATATTTGGAAAAGATGAAAACTAATTCAAAAAGATACATATACCTCACTCTTCAAGCAGCACTCTTCACAATAGCTAAGACATGGAAGCAAGCTAAGTGCTCATCAACAGATGAATGGATAAAGAAGCTCTGGTGTATGTGTGTGTATATATATACACAATGGAATATTACTCAGCCATCAAAAAGAATTAATGCCATTTGCAGCAACATGGATGGACCAAGAGATTATACTAAGAGAAGTCAGAAAAAGACAAATACCATATGATATTACTTAAATGTGGAATCTAAAATATGACATAAATGAACTTGGTTATGAAACAAAAACAGACTCATAACATAACTCATGCTACTAAAGAGGAAAGAGGGTGAGAGGGGGATAAATTAGGAGTTTTGGATTAGCAGATATAGACTACTACATATAAAATATTATGGATAAGCAATAAGGTCCTATGTTTAGCACAGGGAACTATATTCAATATATACATGCATTCATATTCTTTTAGTATTTGTATTCTTTCATTTTATATATATATATATATATATATATATATATATATATTTAGCTGAACCACTTTGCTGTACACCAGAAACTAACACAACTTTGTAAATCAACTACACTTCAATAAAAAAGCTATCTTTTGTTTATACTGACACTTTCTATTTAAATTCAGAACCAGTTTCTCCTTAATCTCATCAATCTTACTAACAATCTCATCTATCTCATTTTTGGGGTACAGAAATTTATGTCCTAATATAGTTATTCACTTGTTTTATCCCCAAATATACACACAAAAGCTTCAGAACAATAATAATGACACCACCCTATGAATATTGCCACCAGAAAAAGCTTATATTTTTTCTCAATTATATTTGATCTTTGCTTACATTCTGCTAGGGATATAAAGTTCAGTGTGTGACTTTCAAAATCATTTGGAATGGTTCATCTCTGTGTGCTTATGCTACCAAATGGTTAGACAATTAGTTTCACTTGTTCAATTTCTTCTTTATTTTTAGGGAAATTTATGTAATGTTAAAATAATTATGCATACTAGCAAATGATGTCAAGCTAAAATCAACATAACAAGCTAACATCTTTCACTGTTGTTATTATCTACCTTCTACAATAAACATTAATAAAAAGATTATCAGCTTTTTTGATTTTAAAAATAAATTTTATGTGAATAGTATTTGTATATATATATGTATAAGATATATGTATATGTGCATATATGTGTGTGCATATTATCTCCCCATCTTTTTAAGACAAATTGTACTCCATATGCACTTTTCCTCACTTTGCTCTTGTCATGTAACATCACTTTTTGCATTTTTTACTTCTATTGTGATCTTCCATGTATGACTGACAGTGAATTTCATAAAACTAATTTTTATTTTTCAAATTCAGGCCTTTCTTCAACTTAGGAGAATTTTCTTCTAAGAAGTATTTGTATCTTTTTTCTAATGGGGTTCTATTAGGTTTTTTAAAACATCTGTACTAGTATACATAGGAGGAATTTCCATTCTCTGCCTCTGTCTCTCTCTCCTCATTTTAAAATCATGATTGAAAGAATTTTTTTCCTCTTCCTGGAAAGCATGAGTCCCCAAAGATAGGTTTGCTTTTCCTCAGAAATATTTATGCCCTTTTCTGGAGTAAATTCTGATACTGCTACTGAGAGAAACCATTGAGTGACTTCTACATATTCAGCAAACGTGGAAATACTCACATAGACACAAGAAGGAAAAACTAAGACACACAGATGTATAGCAAGAAATAAATAGTTCTCTTTTCTTACTTCTGGTCACAGTATAAGTCATCATAATTATTGTCCATGAAGCAAAGACAAAGAGAAAATGGAAGACAGCCCAGGAACACAAACACACAGTTGTTTGCAAGACTGGAAAACTGACAATGTCTACAAAAGACAGACTTACTGAATGGACACAGATGACTCACCAGAATCTTGTCTCCTGCAGTATGACTTTACTGCATAGTGAGTGGAAGCAGTGTAACTGGTATTTGAAACTTAAGATGTATAAAATGGATAGGCAACAAAGATATATTGTAGAGCCATTGGTTTGTAATGACTTGAAATAGAATATGATCTGTAAAAATATTGAATCATTATGTTGTACATCTGAAATCAATATTATACTGTAAATTAACTATCAGTTGAGTTTAGTTCAGTAGCTCAGTCGTGTCCAACTCTTTGCGACCCCATGGACTGCAGCATGCCAGACCTCCCTGTCCATCACCATCTTCTGGAGTTTACTCAACTCATGTCCATTGAGTCAGTGATACCATCCAACCATCTCATCCTTTGTCATTCCCTTCTCCTCCTGCCCTCAATATTTCCTAGCATCAGGGTCTTTTCAAATGAGTCAGCTCTTTGCATCAGGTGGCCAAAGTATTGAAGTTTCAGCTTCAACATCAGTCCTTCCAATGAATATTTAGGACTGATTTCCTTTAGAATGGACTAGTTGGATCTCCTTGCAGTCTAAAGGACTCTCAAGAATCTTCTCCAACACCACAGTTTAAAAGCATCAGTTCTTTGGCGCTCAGCTTTCTTTTATAGTCCAACTCTCATTTCCATACATGACTTCTGGAAAAACCATAGCTGTGACTAGATGGACTTTTGTTGGCAAAGTAATGTGTCTCTGCTTTTTAATATGCTGTCTAGGTTGTTCATAACTTTTCTTCCAAGGAGTAAGCGTCTTTTTACTTCATGGCTGCAGTCACCATCTGCAGTGATTTTGGAGCTCCCCAAAATAAAGTCTGCCACTGTTTCCACTGTTTCCCCATCTATTTGCCATGAAGTTATGGGACCAGATGCCATGATCAACTATACTTCAATTAAAAAAAAGAAATCTAAGGAATGCTTAGTATATATTAAACTTGTTACACTTTTATTATCTATTTAGTATTCAGTCAGAGAAGATGAAAAACACTTCTCTTATTTCTTTCGTAGGTGCAGGAGGAAAGAAAGAAAACTTGTATAACTTGGTCAAGGCCATAATGAAATCCTGTGACTTGGAGAATCTGAAATAACATCTTTCTTGAGCCTTATCTTGTGCTTTAACCACAAAGTAACACTAGATTCTTTATAAACTACAACTACTGGCAGTTTTATAGGTAATCTCAGTAATATTTTGGTGGAAATATAATTATTTCTAGAGGAGCTATCACTCTGAGTTTTGTTCGTTCTTTTCCTTAGTGGAACTATGGATCACATGTAAATAGCTGCATTGTAGCTTACTGATTTTAGTTTTCCTTGTCTAGATGCCTTCTCTTCTTTCTACCTTTTCTTTAACAAAGTTGAAATGAAACTTAACATTTCCAAGCATAAATATGTACAACACTGACTTCTAAATGCTGATTTGCTAAAATAATTCCTTTCTAAATTATGCAATCATTATGTAATGGAGTAGATGTGGAGATAAAGAAATGAAAGAGTTTATTAAAGGCATATAAGACATATATCTTAGAGTTTATTTCACAGGATAACCTTATATATGAAATTATTACATCAGATGGCCCATTGGAACTTCATAACTCTTGATCATGAAGTATAATGTGATCTTGGGGCTGATGAAACTTAAGAGAACCCATAATCCCCTAAAATTGACCATAATACTTTTGCATGTGTGTTGTTTTCTGGAGATAAGGTCTATGGAGCTCTTGAAAATTTCAGAGGGGCTTGTGGCCTCCTCCCTAACCTCCAGATAAGAATTAATCTATAGAAGAAAAATAAACATGTCATCAAAAATTTTAAATTTGTTATGGTAAAGTTGCTGTGTAGAGTCAAGATATTTTTATGTGGTTGTCATAATCTAAGATGGGTATATTATTGTGATTTTCTATTTTTTATTTGAATGGTAATTGCTATTCTCTAAATGTCTATTACTTTAAATATTTTTTCTCCAAACTAGATATTATTCATCTCATTTTACAACTGGGAAACTAAGTCTCCAAAAATCTAAGGAATTTATATAGTAGATAACTGGTAAAAGCTCTATTTGACTACAAACCCTGCATGTTTTATTTTTTTTTAAATCAAAAGGCAGTGACAGTTGGTCCTTGTTGGTTTTCAATTTTAAATATAGCAGTGTGTATGTATCTATCCCAAACCCCCTAACTATTCCTGACCTGTATTCCACCTTTTTTCACCTGTCTCAACAACTGTTCTTTCTCTAAGTCTGTGAGTCTGTCTCTATTTTATAAGTGTATAAGTCCATTTGTATCATTTCTTTTTATTTTTTACTTTTTATTTTTTTTTTTTCTTAAGGTTTTCTGCTTAATGTTAAGTGTAAGCCGCAGCCTGAACAGGAGGGGAATGTGGGGGCAGAATGGATGTGTATATATATATATATATATATGTATGACTGAATACCTTTGCTGTCCACCTGAAATTACTACAAGATTGTTAATCAGCTATACTTCAATACAAAACACAAACTTTTTAAGAACAGGCAGTGACATCTCTTGTTTTATTGAGCAAAAGATGTCTTATTTGCCTTATTGCATGTCTTACTTGTTTTACTATATTAGATCATAAGCTGAAAGCTTTTCAGTTTTGGCTTTTAATTTTACTTATTTTATCAATTTAACTTATTTTATCTGTAAGATGATAATCACTCTCCTTAGTTAAGAGATGACCGCAGTGAATCTAGTGCGTTCCCAACAACTTGAAACAGGCAGGACTGGGTTCTAATGTGAAAAACCATAAACTGTTTATTTCCTTTTATATACTCAATGACATGAAGCGAAGTGAAGTGAAAGCTGCTCAGTTCTGTCGGACTCTTTGTAACCCTGTGGACTCTACAGTCCATGGAATTCTCCAGGCCAGAATACTGGAGAGGGTAGCCATCCCCTTCTCTGGGGATCTTCCCAACCTCGAGATTTAACCCAGGTTTCCCACATTGCAGGTGGATTCTTTACTAGCTGAGCCACCAGGGAAGCCCAAGAAGACTGGAGTGGGTAGCTTATTGCTTCTCCAGGGGATCTTCCAAACCCAGGAATCAGACTGGGGTCTCCTGCATTGCAGGAGGATTCTTAACCAGCTGAGCTACCAGGGAAGCCCTATATACTCAATACCATCTTCAAATTGATTGCCTGGATGAGTTAGGAGTGTATTCAGATGCAAGTAACATAAACTTCCAGAGAGTATTTAAACAAATAAGGGGCTTCTTCTCTTGTAACAGGAAGTCTGGAGGACAGTGGCTTGGTGCTGATGCAGTGGCTAGAGGATATTCATCAAAGAACTGGGCTCAACCATTCTTCTCACTCTATCATAATTACTATGCAGCTTTCATTCAGGAAGGACGGCAGCTTTACCTCCAGGCCTACATTCTCACTCAGCCCAGAAGAAGGCAGAAATACAAAGAGAAAAGTGAAAAAAAAAAAAAAAGGCTTTTCCTCAAGAGAATTAATTTGGGAAGAAGAACACCCTAGGGAACATCTTAGTAACTAGAACCTAATGGCTAGTAATAGCTAAAAGCAAGGCTGGGAGATGATGGACTGTGAGTTAGGTACACATTGTTGCCCTGTACTAAGTCTGGATCTAGTTAGTAAAGAAGAGTAATGGAATTGGAAAGGAATCCAGGGGGTGGGCTAAATGACTCCTTCCTTTTTCACCTTGGTGAAATTTTGGTGACCTTATTCAGTTTCTATAGAGAAAACACTAATTTAGAAGATGCAGGGTCTGAATGATAAAAACTGAGTAATTACTAAACTACAGGATCTATTCTGGAATATTAGGATTCAGCTATAAACAAGGGATTGATAGATATGGTTCCTGATTTCATACATTTTAAGGCTTTGTGAGAAAAATATTCAGAATGTACAGAAGCATAATGAATGCTGCCAAACAGAAATATATTGTTGGAAATAAATGAATATTATGAGAACCTAACCTATTTTAAGTGGTAAAAAGATGAGACCTAAAAGATGAATAAGATCTTGTAAGTCTAGACCTAGGGGAAGATAAGAGGGTTTCAAGCAGAAGAAACAGTGTCTAAGAAACAGTTGCAGAAGAGGACAAGAGTATAGTACATTGAATGCATGGAGAAAATACAATGCACCAGAGCATTAAAAAGTTGAAAGGAGTCACAAGAAAATTGACAAGAGCTAGAGAGAAAGAAGTTAGATTATGATGGGCTTCTTGTGAGATGTTTAGGTTTCAGAGACTTAAACAAAGGTCAATGAGAAGCCAAGGAAAAAATTTAAATATGAGTGATACATGACTGAATCTTTATTTTAATAAATCTCTTTGCCTGCCAGTAGACAGTGGAATGGAGGGAGATGACAGGCATGCTATTATTCAGTAATGAGAGTGTGAAAGCTTTGATTAGTGTGACAACAGTGGCATGAAGAAAGCAGGTGGATTCCTGTGATATTACAGGGAGTAGGATCTACCTATTGGGGTCATGGATTGGATGTAAGAGCTGAGGAATAAGGAGACTCAGGTTTGTGGCTTAAGTAACTGGGTGACAACTGTAAATTGGTAAGAATGAGAGATTGGTAAGCTTGGAAGGGATCATTTAGTTCAATATCAATAATTTATAGATGAAAACTTGAAGCCAGAATGTGAAGAAACTTTCATAGCAACTGTTTTTCAGTGATTGAATCAGATGAATTCTTTTACTAAGATTTATTGAGCACTTATGATTCCCCGCCCGCCCCCCAACCCTGGGCTTCCTTGGTAGCTCAGTCGGTAAAGAATCTGCCTGAGTGCAGGAAACCTGGGTTCGATCCCTGGGTCAGGAAACTCCTCTGGAGAAGGAAATGGCAAACCACTCCAATATCCTTACCTGGAAAATCCCATGGACAGAGGAGTCTGAAGTCCACAGAGTCTCAAAGAGTTGGGCATGACTGAGAGAATAACACGATTCTTCAGACCCTTTGCTTAGAACCTGAGAGTACATACAGAACAACGAGATTTGGTTCCTGTTCAACCTCGCACAGTTCAAGCCCAGGTTAATTTCGGCCCAAAGTATTTTCCATGCCATTGTTTCTTCCTTCCTGAGCATTTATATAGAGTTATAATCTATGATATTTTATCCATCTTTAATATCTTTTGAGAAAAATTATTTTATCACTTTAAATCTGCATAACTCTGCATAATGTCACTTAAAATCTCACCAACACGTCTCCATATTGACTATGCAAATAGTCTTTTAAAACACATACAACCTTTCGCTAATATTAGTTTGATCTGCTAGTTGTATAGTTCTATCTGCTCTATTATAGTTTAAAAGAGTTATAAGCATAATTATGTCCTATTTCATTTGTATTCTCTCATTGCTTAAGACAGTATAAATAATGCTGGTTGAGGATTTATTTTTTAGGATTCAGAATACCAACTCCAAAGTTGTTATTCTGATTTTTGAATGCTTTATATGAAGGAGCTTAAAATTAAAACATTGAGTTTTTAAAATGTTTCATGAATATTTTAAAAACTAGATGTTCTAAAGTATGGATTTTATTTCATACTTTGGTGCTTATTCTGTTTACCTCTCATGCAATGTATTTCACCAGAAAATCAGGGAAAGGTTTCCTTGACAACCATAAAAATAGATGAGTACTTTTAATCTTGAGATATGTGTTGCAACCGACAGCGATTTTTTTTTGAGTGTTATAATTGATTTTATGCCATGAAAATTTTTATGTCTTCAATAAGGGAGTTTTCCTGGAAAATAAGTCCACAGAGCCCTTGACTGTCATATTATTTTACATTATATGCTATATCATTACAAGTGGTTAGTTTTTAAATAGCTTCAAAAACAGTGGACACTAAACCTAACTAAATGAGTTGTGGATCAAGAAAGAATGTGCAATTTCCTTTATTTTCAAATATCTCATTTTTTCCTGCATTCTACTTCAGAGTACACTTTAAAGGACTGATCTCAAATTTTATTTATAGCTTACTTTTGAACTTTTAGCCAAAAATCTCTAACAGTAAGATTATACAATGATAGAATCACCTGCCTCTGGAGGTACTGGGTTCTGATCATTACATAAACTGAATGACAAGGTTGAATTATTAGTATATATTAATTATTAGTACGTAGTAAATGCAGTAGTGTAGAATCCTGGTAAATAGTGCTCATAAAAAGCAATAGTAAAAGTGATGATGGTGATAGTAATAGTAGTAATATATATTATTTATCATCATTATTATAATTACTGAGATGGTCTATTGTAGAGGAGGTTCTACTGTAGAGAGGTTCTCTAAGATTTATATCTTTAAATTATGTAAATGAGTGTTAAGAACTTCTCAATGAACAGTTTCTTCTTTCTAGATTACCTGACTAGAACTTTAAATCAACATTAATATATGAAACACTTCAAATAAAATCTTGTATTCTAAACAG
Organism: Antilocapra americana; assembly: GCA_007570785.1. Classification (NCBI taxonomy): domain Eukaryota; kingdom Metazoa; phylum Chordata; class Mammalia; order Artiodactyla; family Antilocapridae; genus Antilocapra; species Antilocapra americana. Next base: position 32,595,298 of record ML661885.1, read on the forward strand.
AGGAATTATCTTTTAAACTAATATTAGTAAATGCTATATACAGGATTAGTGCTGTGGTCATTTTGTAAGTTATACAAAGGCTGTCCCAGAGTTCAAGGTCCTGACCTCTCTGAGGGGTGATGCGACAGATTATTTCCTGGTACTGTTTATAGTTCTAGCAACAGGACAGAATTGGCTTTGTTAACTTCCCTGGTGGCTCACACGTAAAGCATCTGCCTACAATGCAGGAGACTCGGGTTCAATTCGTGGGTTGGGAAAATCTCCTGGAGAAGAAAATGGCAACCCATTCCAGTATTCTTGCCTGGAAAATCCCATGGACAGTGGAACCTGGTAGGCTACAGTCCATGGGATCACAAAGAGTCAGACACAACTGAGTGACTTCACTTTCACGATGTTATTTGAGTATATAGTCCCAGAATGGCACATAGAGATTACATATTATATACACAAGAGATATACTGGTTAGAGTAGACGGAACTGTTATAATAAAGTGTCCCCCAAGTTCAATAATTCAAACAACTTATTAGCTTAACTCTCTGTCATGCAGTCACACTAGTGAAGGATGAGGTGATCAACAGTGTAACCAAGCACCACCCAATAATTCAGGGAACAGTTTTCTTCTGTACTGTTTTTTCATCATCTTCTCGAGTATTCATTGCATGCACGGTCAAAATGGCGTTGCTGTGAAAACTACCATAAGGTATCCCTTCACACTAGTCAGAGTAGCCATCATCAAAGTCTGAAAATCATAAAGTCTGGAGAGGGTGTGGAGAAAAGGGAACCCTACACTGCTGGTGGGAGTGTAATCTGGTATAGCCACTATGAAGAACAGTACAGAGGGTCCTCAAAAAACCTGAAAATAGAGTTACCATATGATCCAGCAATCCCTCATCTGGGCAGACATATGGAAAAGATGAAAACTTTAATACAAAAAGATACGTACACCCCCACTGTTCATAGCAGCACTATCTACAATGGCCAACACACGGAAGCAACCTAAATGTCCATCAACAGATGAGTAGATTAAGATGTGGTATGTATATCCAATGAAATTTTACTCAGTCATAAAAAAGAATGAAATAGGCCATTTGCCACAAAAAGAGTGGAACTAAAGATTATCATACTAAGTCAGATAAAGGACAAATATCATATGATATCACTTATATGTGGAATCTAAGAAAATGATACAAATGATCTTATTTACAAAACAGTAACAGACTCACAGACTTAGTGAATGAATTTATGGTCAATGGGAGCAGAGGGAAGGAACAGAGCAGGAGGGAGGATAGTTAGAAAGTTTGGAATTGATCTGTACACACTGCTACATTTAAAATGGATAACCAGCAAGGACCTACTGTATAGCTAAGGGAACTCTGCCTAGTATTACATAACAACCTGAATGAGACAAGAAGTAGAAAAAGATAGATACATGTATATGTATAATTGAATCACTTTACTGTACACTTGAAACTAATACAACATTGTTAATCAACTGTACTCTGATATAAAATAAAAAGTTAAAAAAGGAAGAAGAACAAAAGTGACTCCACAGAGCTTGCTAGCCCTTGCCAACCACATGAGGACACAATGAGAAGTCTGTAACTCAGAAAAGGACCCTCACCAGACCCTGCACTCTGATCTGAGATGTCCAGACTACAGAATTGTGAGCAATAAATGTCTATCGTTTCTAAGCTCAAAACAAGACAAACGAAAAACAAACAACAACAAAAAAACAGAAACAGATTCACAAACACAGAAAACAAACACATGGTTATCAAAGGGGAAAGAGGCAGGGGGGAATAAACTGGGAGTTTGGGATTAACAGAGCCATGCTTCTATATATAAACTAGATAAACACCCAGGTCATACTGTATGGCACAGGGAACTACAATAAATATCTTGCAATAACCTATAATGGAAAAGAATCTGAAAATGTATATATATATATATATATATGTATGTGTATAAATATATATATATATATTTAAAACTGAATTACTTTGCTGTATACAAGAAACAAACACAACATTGTAAACCAATTATATTTCAATAAAAAACTGAAAATGAAAATAGAGTTGCTGATCCATCAAGAGTTTCAGACAATGAGAAGGGCAAATAGAGCATGTAGGAGGTACACTCACTTTTTAAAGACAACAGCCTGGAAAATCCCATGGATGGAGGAGCCTGGTGGTCTGCAGTCCATGGGGTCGCTAAGAGTCAGACACGACTGAAGTGACTTAGCAGCAGCCAGGAAATCACACTCAGCCCTTTCGCTTTTACTGAAGCCAGCTTCAGTTCAGTTCAGCTCAGTCGCTCAGTCATGTCCAACTCTTTGTGACTTAACCGCAAGCAGATTTGAGCAATGCCTTGTTGGGCAGCCACAGCCTGACACTGCTATTACAATGGAGGAAGGGAGATTAGACTTTGGCGGTCCAGGGTGCTAGCAGTCTCTTCACAGAGGTCAGGCTTCTTTGCCAGCTATGTGATAGGATGCCTAAAAGATGCACCACAATGGAGTCTCTATCAAAGATGGTCAACTCTTTACTTGAATATCAGAATAATGTCTTTTCTATTGTGTACACTTGTGAGAAATGTTCTTTCAAGGACGCTGAAAGTGAAGGTGTTCGTCACTGTCATGTCCAACTCTTTGCGACCCCATGGACTCTAGCCCACCAGGTCCCTCTGTCCTTAGAATTCTCCAAGCAGAATACTGGAGTGGGTTGTCATTCCCTTCTCCAGGGGATCTTCCTGACCCAGGTCTCCCACATTGTAGACAGATTCTTTACCATCTGAGCCACCAGGGAAGATGCTTGAAGGTGAAGGTATTGCTCAGACCTCTAGTCTCTGACACTGATATTTAATTAAAAAAAGGTGAAATTTTGCTGACGCTGGGTTGGGCTTTAGAATCAGGAGGGACCCAGAGGTCTGTAAATATTTTCTTTCAAAGATTTAGATTATTTGTATACATTCCTTCTAAACTGATATAAAAGCCACTAGCATAAAACAAACTGGCACATTAAGAAAGGAGCCCTCAGCTCTGGCAATGCCTGACTCTGACCTGACACTGTCAGCTGCTAAGGGAGGGTATACAACAGATGCTGTATTTGCCCCTGCTTCTTAAAGAGGCCACCTTGTTGCTAGTAAGTCCTTTGGAAATTTTATTTTATTGGTAATTTCATTTTACATAAAGTGGGATGTGTATGTGGACTCCAGCCACAAATCAATCTATCAGCTACCTACTTGATATATATTATTTTAAATAATAAACTCTATTTTATTCTTTTAAAAATATTATTCTGAGAAAGTGAATATAGGCTATGTCCAAGGTGATCTATGAAACAAAGCAAAAAGGAATCAAGAAACGTTGAATGAGGCAAAATTTAAAGATGAGGAAATGTATATGATTTAGCTTTAAATCAGGGCCTTCTTTCTTCTAATTATTAAATAGAATTTGCACTGAACTTTCAGAAATTTATTTGTATTGTTGCAATCTTTTCAAATCTGTTTCAATTCCTACTTCTAAAGCCCCACAGTATTACAGGATTCTAGAACTGTTGGACTCAGTCTCAAGAAGCAGCAGCATTGTCTAAAGACTTTGAAATATTTAAATCCATAGAGATCTGTTACATGTATATTCTTTAAAATAATGTGGTATCAAGGAATTTTAACTTAATTGTTCATCTTAAAACAATAAAAAAATAGCACATCATCTATTTCAAAATATTACAATAAGAATAGAAGCCTCTCTGCTAGAGAGCATGAAATCAAAAGCATCACATTTTATATTAAAGCTCCTAAAAATCCAGTCATTTCCAACAACAATTTGTGGCAAGTCTTTATTGCTTAATTATTCATTAAGGTGTTTAACATTTCTGAAACAGAAATTTTAAAATATAATTTAATAGGAAGAGTTAGTAGAGTATGTGAGAATTTCTGTTTTTATCATAAGCTTTTATTTGACTTTTTATCTATCAAATGTTTTCAATTGGAAAATACCATGATAAGCAATCAGTAGGAAAGCAATCAGAGTTGTAGGAAAGAGAGACACTTTGTAGTGTGCATCCTTTAAAACATAGGGTTTTGGTATTTAGTTTCTGCATTATATTCTAGCTATTTCCTACTTTTAGTCTCCCCGCTCCTTTCAGTTCAATCATGAGGCATCCCTAAACACAGGCAAAGTCTTCGCTGATCTCACAACATGAGATTCTCCTTGCTTGTTGTAAATCCTGATTGCCTGGCTTACTGCTGCAAATGGGCAGTTTAAGTGGCAGCTCTGATGGCAACTGTCAATCACATCAATGAGATGATGAAGAAACTGAACCCATCAGTTCAGTTCAGAGGAACTGTGTGTAGTTTGGGATTTGGCACATGTATCAGTATTGGCTCATCGATATGTGGACTACCACTAGAATAACAATAGAAAATTCAGGAACTGAATGTCAAAAAAGAAAATGAGAGAGAGAGAGAGAGAGACTGCTGCTGTATCAGCTGTTTTGTAAGCTAGATTTACACTATGAGAAAATGTACTGCAGATATTTCTTTCCTGGCAGAAATGTTTTCAGCACTGACAAAAAAGCTTCTTAACTATCTTTTCATTTTTCACAGTTGACTATGTGATTTGAGAGAATCACCTAGAACTTGAATTGTGGGTCATAATACTTGGGACTGGATTTCTATTAACTATTGTTGAATGTAACTCTAGTCTTTTAAAAAATCAATCAATACTGAAAAAGAATTGCCAGACATTACCCAGACTCGTATTATGATTTTTACAAGCATATCATAGGTGGCCAAATTGTTTTAAAAAGTTATTTTTCTTTGCCCCAGTGGGCTAGAGAGTTTGAGATGTCTCTCGTGAGTGATAAATCCATTTTGACCTTGTGGAAAGTTAGTGCCAAAGCATGAAGTAAAGCTCCATATTTCAAAGTCTATACTTTCCTCAACAACACAATCACAAAATATATTGCAAATGATAAACTATATGAATTGAAAGTGTCAATAGTTATTTGGCATTTTCATTCCAGTCTGGATGGTACAAAACACTGAAATTCATTATTATTGCAGACAATTCAACTTTTTTCAGAAGACCTTCAGGGAACTGAGATTTAAATGGTGTGTATGTGTATTCTGGTTTCAGATAATTTAAAAGATTTGTTTACACCATCTTAGAATATAGAAAATTAGAAATGAACAAATGTGCTTCCTTTCCCTTTTTTAGGAATTACAACTAAGATCTAACACAAATAGTTGTTTGTTTAGTTTCAAACTTTCCCTCAGTAGAGAAACTCACTTTTATCAGCAATTATTTTGTTAAACTATGTTGATTTATTAAGCTTTATCTCATTTAAGAATTAAAATTATACTGAAGATATTAGAAGAATATAATTTGATTTTTGTATGCATATTTTGTCAGTTAATTGTATAAATTGATCTTGCAGATAAACAAGTACAAAAGAGAACCTTCCAGGGAAACTAAACATTAATGTTTCATGTTCCTCTTTAACACTGAACTTTGAAATCACATTTTGTTAAAATTAAACTATCTTCTTTTTGCTCAGAGTAATGTGGGTAAAGTTCTAATTTTGGAAGGGTGATGAGATAATTTTTATTTAGAAAATATATGTGAACTAAAAATAACAAATCTTCTGCAGCCACCTAAAAGTGAATATTTCACAAGTTCTTCATTAGATACATGTATACATTTTAAACTAGGATTTTAATAGCTTGGATTGAAGTTATGATAGGGGGAAAAAAGCAGGGAATTTCATTTAAAGACAAATTGTATGTGTGTGTGTCTGTGTGTGTTTTCTTATGACCCTATGACCTTCTTCTGCTGACATAGGACATAATTTGTCTTGGTAGTCACTGTTCATTTTTGACTAGGTCTAGAATAAGAATATGTTGTACATGATTGAGCGATGCCATTATCCTAAACCAATAAATAAGTTTCAATATGCTACTTACAGTTTGTTTCTATAAGTCACATTAATAAAGGCACAAGGATATTATGAAATGCTGTACCATGTAGAATCGCAAATTAAATGTCAAATTTTAATATTTAAAATTGCTAAACTCTATTCATATATTTAGAACTTGGAACTTGCTTCTACTTTAATAATTAAGTTAAATTTAGGACTAGCTGTAACTGTAGTTTTCAATAACACAGAGAAACATTTTTCAGAAGAAATTAGTTTTAGCCTTACTAGTGCTTTTATCACATCATTCAAGAAGGGCATGGTGGGTGATTTGTTGGTTATTTCTCAGAAGATATCTTTGAGGTAGAAGGGGAGGTAAATACATTTTTTTTTTTTTTTTTGTAAATGGAGAAATGTAGAGTGACTGAGTTTCCAAAGCTCCTTTGGGAGCAGAAATGCACAAAGCACGAAGCATCTTGACTCATCTGTCTTGTAAAACAGGACATCTCCATGCCAATCAGTTTGCTCACCTTTCACATCAGCTAAACAGTGAGAACCTCAGGTTTCTCTCGACTGACAAAGGGCTGACACTGTAGGGTCTCAGAAGGACAGTGACGCTTTTCCCCCCATACTTGGTCCCTTGGTTTGCTTACTCTTTTCTTTGCACTCTTACTATCTGACTTTGGCAAGGGAGAGAAACCTATTTGCAAAGGGATTTTATTACTCTAGGACTGATAGCTGTAGACAGTGATACAGAGTTTCAGAGTTATCCATTTCCTGATTTCTTAGGATGGGTTTTCACCTAAGTACAAAACTTAGCCTGGGTAGGCTTACATTTATGGAGTCTGACAAATTCAACTCACTCTTTTGTTGATGATGATTATTATTAATTGTCCCAGAATGATTCTGTTGTTCCCCTTTTGCTCTCTCTGTATATAGCAAGTAAATGAGCTAAATAGGAGCTAAGGGTTCTTCCTCCCTGGGGACCAGATAGCAACTAAGCAAAGAGAAAGGTCCATCTATCTTTAGGTTCTGTTTGAGTCAGGTATTTATGTCTCAGAGAATATGTACTTATGGTTCTTAATTTGTAACTTGTAAGGAAAGAATTCATAAAAAAAATAACAGAAGGAAAACAAAGCAAATAAGTTGCTCATGGAATTTTGGTTTATGGTTCAATTAAAAATAAACATTTAATTGCAGAGACCTTTAAAAATACATATTTTGATTAGTTTATTCACTGGTCATTTTTCCCAAGATGGTTCTATTGCTCAGTTGTTTAGAGAGCTAGGTTCTTCCTCATGCTATCTTAAAATCCTTTGGGGCTTAATTTGTTGTGCTCGCTCCATGGGTACCATTTTCCACTATTGATGCTACCCTTATATTTGGTTATCATCTCTTTGAGCATCTCTTGTCTGTGTTTTAGAGAAAAGCTTGTTAAGTCTCTCTTTGAGTACCTTACAAACCAGAGTCTATTACCAGTAGCATTTGTTGCACTTAGTAAAAAGCCTAGTTATTTCCCAATTTTCTCTCTTAAAACCAAGCTACTGATGCTGTTTATCCCTTAAGTGTTATATACATCCTCCTCCCCTTTATCTGACTGAGATGCCCTTGGACTAATTATCTCCATTTTCTAGTCTTGGCTTGTTTTCTAACTCTGATACTGGTGGGAGGAATTATTTATATTCCTCTCAATTGGGTAGTAATATTGATTTACAAGTGGTGTCCCCCCAGATGGAGAGATGGCCTTAGGAAACAAAGCAAAAGAAAGACCTCTTGATGGCACTTGAGGATTTTTCTGTAAGCTTTTGGGAAATGACTGTACATTCAAAAGTGCAATGATAGAAGTTCCATCCTTGCACACAATCCACTACATTATACAGAGTTTCAAAAATATTCAGCTATACCTAGAAGGTGAGAAATGTTACCCATTCTTTCAAAATGCAATCCATTTTCTGCCTGCCGCTAGCAAAACAGTCTGAGACCTATGTTTTTGTGGGATTTTATGTATGTATGTATGTATATGTATTCTTTTTTCTCATGGTCACAACACTTTTAATTTTGCTTTGAGGATCTTTCTTTCCTCACCACTGATCAGTTCAGTTTAGTCACTCAGTCGTGTCCGACTCTTTGCGACTCCATGAACCACAGCACTCCAGGCCTCCCTGTCCATCACCAACTCCCGGAGTCCACCCAAACCCAAGGCCATAGAGTCGATGATGCCATTCAGCCACCTCATCCTCTGTCATCCCCTTCTCCTCCTGCCCTCAATCTTTCCCAGTATCAGGGTCTTTTCCAATGAGTCAGCTCTTAGCATCAGGTAGCCAAAGTACTGGAGTTTCAGCTTCAACATCAGCCCTTCCAATGACCACCCAGGACTGATCTCCTTTAGGATGGACTGGTTGGATCTCCTTGCAGTCCAAGGGATTCTCAAGAGTCTTCTCCAACCTTTAGGATGGACTGGTTGGATCTCCTTACAGTCCAAGGGACTCTCAAGAGTCTTCTCCAATACCACAGTTCAAAAGCATCAATTCTTTGGCACTCAGCTTTCTTCACTGTCCAACTCTCACATCCATACATGACTTCTGGAAAAACCATAGCCTTGACTAGACAGACTTTTGTTGGCAAAGTAATGTCTCTGCTTTTTAATATGTGTGGTTGAAACCACAGTGAAGGACCCTGGTGTCTCCATGTGGCCAATGGGCTGGGAGAGCTTCAGGGAGAAAACAGTCAACTTGGTTCTTCAAAGCTGGTGAGCATAGGCGATAGGATCTCAAGAAAAGGATTTCTCTCTCCAGGCTCCATGGGTTCAGAGCTCTCTTCAGGATTTTCTCCCTGGATCCACTCTTGTATGCTCTTTGTTGGTGAGCCACTGCTTTGGATGTGGTTGTTGTCCTCTACTTGTCTTCTGAGTGTTCCTTGTGAGTAAGAGTGTTGTTGTCTACAATTCACCTGCAGTCCCCATTTTCTTTCTGCTCCACAGCTGAAAGTGTTACCTGCCAGTGCATCAGCTGGGCCAGCTGATCCTCTAGCTCCTTGCTCTTTCAGAACAGGTGGTCAGCACAGGTTAGAGTTGAAAAAGAGCTAGCTGGTTAGGAATGAAGAGGGGGCACATTCTAGATCTTGGAACTGATTCATCCTGTTGAATGAGTTTCATATGCTGAATCTCCTTTATTTCCATTTAAATTTCTCTCTGGATACATGCTTCTTTTCTGGTATTATGGACTCTAAAGTAAGAACCACAGGGTCACACAAACCTGAGAAATTTTGCTCAGTTCTGTCCTACTCATGACTGTGCTGTCATTGCATTATTAATAAAAGGTTGCCCAGTCAACACTCCCTCCTACCAACCTTGGGTATAACACAATCTGACACATTAAAAGTACTTTAAAGAAAAAGGTGTTCTTTGTTTTTATTGGCCTACCTGTAATTCTTTGCACACTATCAAAGGCACCTTACTCATATCTTAATCAACAGCTATGTCTTTGATACATAATTTTAAAAAACATTTCCTAATTCATTTTATGGTTTATTTTTACTTTGTATTAAAAGGATTTTTCAATGAATTAACCTATCCACTATTTTGAAATAACACCTGTGGTGGTTTATTTTGTCTTTTGAACTGTCTACCATTTCTTTGGGGAACGACTTTCTCCCTTTCTCAGTCCCTGGGATTCTGCCTGGTCTGATACCACCCTTAGAACCTGGAGTCCAAAATGAGCCAGCTTTGGCCATCAGGGATTCAACTTTCTATTAGGTTCAGGGATGGGCATATGATAAAAACCTAGAAAATCACTGTAAATCTGAGGAATTTGGCTTGAGGGAAAGTAGCACTCTTTTCCAACTGGTGTTTTCTAAGCTGGCAGGCTATCAGCCTGAAGCTTCCAGTCATCATCTTAGCCATGCCATGTGGTAAACCTGCAAATAAAGCTCATGTGTAGCAGAGAAGAGATGGAAGGCCTAGAGGAGAAGAAACTTTAGGACAAAATTTGAAGCCATAATTCAATTAAGTTTTAAGGCTTATCATTTCTACATCCCCAGACTTATAGGCCAATATTTTATTAAACTAGTAGACAAGAAGAAAATATTATTAACTTTATTAGAGAGGCAGTCTAAGAAACTAAGTAGGTATTGCTTCTCCCAAAGAAATACAGTGTGGGTTTTGAGGGTTGGTTTGTTTGTTGTTTTTCTATTTTTTATGCTGTCTACAGCCTTTTAATTTAATAGGAAATCACTATACCTTCTTTATACAGTATTTAGTGTTAGGTTTTCAAATATGTGAAATAGAAAAATACTGTAATTCAAGACTGCCACCCTGCTCAACCTCATTTTTGTAACTTCTTTCAGATAATCACCTGTGTGTGAGATCTTCCTGACTGGAGCAAGAGAGTTTCCATCCTCTTATAAAGAGAGGAAATTTAGAACCAAAGAATGTCCCAGATCTGTTGTATGCTCATGAGACCTTGCTCTATTGTGCTGTTTTAAGTCATATATTTATTAATGTAAGCATACATCACAAGAGTCTTCTGTCATAATATCCATATATGTCCTGGGTTCATTTACTTATCTATCATATGATTTTAGGAGTACAATAAAGGTTGTTTGCTCAAATGTATGTCCACCCTTGCCAGCGCTGCCTCAGTATCTAATGTTCCAACAAGAGAGGGTCATTCTAGTGAGTTGGAACTCTCTGTCTTCTGCTGTGCTAGGAAACATGCAAGGATCAGCTGTAATAAATTAATTCTCTAATCAGCCATCAATATGGCTTGGATTAATATATGAGATTATTTTTTCTACTGTAGTTCACTTCTCTGGTGGCTAAGATTGTAAAGAATCTGCCTGCAATGCAGGAGACTCAGGTTTGTTCTCTTTGTTGGGAGGATCCCCTGGTAGAGAGAACATGCTTTTGAGGTGGAGGTCAAAAGGCAGGTAAGTTTGGAAAGTATCAGAGCACAATTTTAAGTGGCATAATTGTGTTTTAATGCATTCAGGATAGAACATCTTGAAAGAGGCAGCTCTTGGGGAGTAGAAGAACTTAAATTGGATTTTAAGAATTTAGTTTTATACTTTTGATATAACCTGCCACATACCCAATGTATGTAACATTACTGAATCTCAGTTTTTTAATTTATAAAGTGTAAATAACCATATGTTCACCAGACTTGTGTTATGAGGAATAAGTGGGGACACAGTACATTTGGTATATGTAAGCATTTAGGAATTATTGAAAAAAAAAAAGAAATAAAGCCAAATGGTATGTTAGAAAAAGTAAGGTTTATGGAGCTACATAAAACAGAATTCATATCCATCCCCTACTAGCTGAGTGACCTTAGATTTGTGCTTCAGTTTCCATATTTGACTAACAAAGAACTATAAATAGTTATAATGATTAAAGGAGATGATAATTCAGCATCTAGCACAGTGTCTACTTCTTGATATGACTCTCATTGAAGTCGCATCAACTTGAATTTCACTGGAGACCCAGAGCACAAGTGGATTTTTTAAAAATCAAAATGCAAATTTCAACTAAATCTTCTGGTAATACTGGTGAAGTGAAATTGTGTAGGAAGTAATTGACTCTGTGTCTGTCCCTGTGATCCTCTAACATTAATCATTACATACTTAAATTTACAGAATTGAGTTTATTTGGTTGCCAGGCAACCTGCCTTACACAGGTTGTAATTCCAAACAACTTTTTCTTCTTGTGTCTTTGCTTCTTTGTTTTTGTTTGATCTACTGAAATATAATGCTAACTCATACCACTCAAAAGTCACTTTTAAGAGAAGAATATGCTTAATTTCTGTTTAAGGTAATTCCAAGTTGACACACAGGCTTGTAAGGTAGCTTGGAATTCCAGTGTCCATCCATTGAAACGATATTAGCCATGGTGATTAGGTCTCCAGGTCAGCCAGAAGTTAAAAAAGAAAAACAATACAAGCTACAAAGTCCCTGAGCTATGGGATTAATAGTAGGAGACTGAGGGCTGCATTCTGGAGAGAAAGTATCACGACCCCTTGGAGACAGGGTCATCTCAGGGAAAGTTTTAGAACAAGCGAAGTTCATTTTTGGCCCTTTCACATTTTTCATTCACTCTCCTCAAAGATTGCTTAGTCTTTCATTTCCCAGGCCTCATACTCATACTACCTTTTAATAAAATAGTCTATATAATTCTACTAAATTTCCATTCCTCCCACTAAAGCCATCATGCTTTAGATTAATTCACCTTTCCTTCATCTCCAGTTAAAACTCTTGTTCCCTCAGTGCCACTATTCCCATCTAGGGAGAAGCAAGATGATCAAATTAATTTGTGTAAAGTAATTTATCTATAGTTTACGTACAGTTTACTATAGTTTCATGACCTAACAGTTCTTTAAGAGGACTATTATTCTACCAAATTAACACCAAATTGGTGGAATTTCAGGACATTTAATAGATAAAGTCAAAACAAAAGGCAAGCTGTATGTCTCTATGTGCAAGGCTTCTACCTAAGGATGTTCAGGTTTAAGGTTGGAAGGACCATAGAAAGTACAAGTTGGGGATGAAATCCAGTCTCAGTTCTCTTGGTGAAGACTTGCACTCAGGTGCTGAGTGACTTTAGATGGAAGACACATTTTTCTAATTTCTATGAAGGTGTGGTGAGGTCTCACAGTGGCCCTATGTGTAAGCACGCTAATCTGGGACAAAGCATAGACCGTCCAGAGGCCAGCTCTGGATTGCAGAGCATGACCTGGGCATTCCACTTTTGTTTTATCCAGCTAGTTTCTGATTTATAAAATCTTGGAATGTTCCAATTTCTTTTTCTCTCTGGGATGTTCTCTAGATCTTTCCACTCTGTTCCCTTTATTGGGACCTCTCAGACATTGCTTTATCTGACTAAATTCTGTTCAGTTTCCAAATCAAACGTCATGCTGCCATGTCTGGGTTGTCATGTTAAGGTCCTTCAACTGTTATTAACTACACTCAGCCAAGACTGGGTTTGGGGCTACCACCAGGAAATCTAAGAGCTTTATTACTTTTCATTTTAATTATTATTGTTTTCCTAGAACAACTGGAAGCCTTGTGAGGGAGGGGCCCACTCTCTTCTCACAGATGTTTCCCCAGCACCTTCTGTATCAGAGGTGCCAGTGAATACTTGTTGAATGAATATTCTTGTCACTGAAGTTACACTTTTAGATCTACAAGTCTGTGCAGGAACACCACCACCATCTGGATATGAGGCAATGTATTAGTATCTAATCATGATTAGATAACACTCTGATTCAATCATGTAAGTGAAAGGCTATGCTTACTTCAAATCATTTAGTCCTGCACCTCCAAAATCATTTAATGTGAAAAACACATGAAAAGGTAAAAGAATTAAGGGTCATTTGGAGGTAGGAGTTGACTTGGGCAGGGAAAAGAAAAAAACCAAAGGTTAGTCACATGGTAAGTATTGGGGTGGGGCATGAAAGAGAAGAGTATCCCCCCTCCCCGCCCCCCCACATTGGTATCTTTGGTTTGTGACCAACACTTGGGGGTGAGCTGTTACCAAAGGCCTAATCTCACTTTCATTCTTTTATTTCTCTTCTCTGGTTACAACATACTTGGAAATAGCAAAGTTGTAGTAACCCCAAACACAGAAAGCCAGTCTGAGCTATACAAAGCAAACTTTGAATGCCTTTATCCTAATAGGAAACCAGCAATTACAATGAGGATATTTATAGATGAGAATGGCATATATCTGGGAGTCTAATGTGTCTTTGACGCTGTGTTCTTCTTCCCTCTAAATGGAGAGGCCAGGATCACAGTGTTCAACCTTTTGGCTTTATAGTTCCAGAAAAGATAGATCCATGAAAGATAAATCATCCAATTTAATTCACTTGTTTTTTTACCCTAAAAAAAGAGGAATCTGTCTGTATAGCTTCTTCGGATTGTGAAGAACCCCCCAGGGTTCAGCAAGAAACACTGAGATTTCACTTAAAACCCCAAACTTTTCTTTCTTAAGGAGTCCAACTGCTAGGCACCACAAGACAGCTTATTTGTATGCTAGCATGGGCTGTGACTTGAGTCTGTAACTACAATCATCATTATGTGCATTTCCAGTGGTTGCATCCAACTGGAGTTTTGTAGGGGGCAGTTACATGGTAATTTCCCAAGTATTCATAGACCTTTCACACCAGTACACACTTTCCTGGGGCTGCAAGGCAAACAGGGATTTTCTTTCAATGCCTAAGGACCTCCTGGCAGAGGAAACAAAATTAAAACAGAGCATTACCTGTTTTCCTTGGTGGCACCAATTTTAAAGCAGCATTATTTTAAAACAAAGAAACAGATGGAGAAGTTAAAAGAAAATGAATCCTACATTTGATGTTTGGAAAGCACTTGCTGGGTAATTGCTGGGCTCTGAGTGATTTGAGGTGGGAAATGGGATGCAGATTTAATGAGATCCAGCCTAAGGCACCATTAGCAGAAGCCCAGAATGGCAATAGTAGAGGGTTATTTTCATGCCTTTTGATTTCGCTTGCTTGGCCTCTGTGAAATGACTGGAATTTCTTTAATCCAAGACTATGGGATACATCCTGTCCCATTACAACAGCATCCAGGGACACCAATTTGTAAGAACACAGAGGCAAATCAATGGCTGGGAACCTAATGCCTTTCTGGGACTAAAGGTCAGCCTGTTCCATTACAAATGGGTTGGCTGAGACGGCTGTAATGTTCCCCTCAGAGCAGCTAAAACTTTAGATAGATTTCTTCCTACCATAGCCCCCTGACCTTCCTTTCCTTAGAGCATTTACTTCAGAAACTTGCAATTATAAATTCTTTCTGGGCCCTTTGAAATATATGAAAGCCTTCCCCCAACCTCTTGGCAGGAATGTCTTTCTCAAGGATCAGGAAATCATCTCTTTGAAAAGTGTTAATAAACACTGACAGAAACAGTACCTTAGCTACCAGTTCTGAGGCAGGGTAGGAACCTAACTTCAGTGGAGACCAATTAGTAAACACAGATGGCCTCATAATAGAGACGTTTGCAAACTCAAGAATAACCAATTGTGCTGAGCCCACTGATAAACCTTCCTAGTCCTACAGTAATTTTCCATTCACTCAACCAGGGCTTAAAATTTCTTCTGCCTTTTTTTGAGGGAGTTGAGTTCAGCTTCTCTTCCCTGTTTCGAGGTGTTTGTAATTTCCTCGGTTCTGTCTTGCCACAGAAGTGACGGACAGACCAGTGCTACAGCTCCGTGTTACAACTCAGTTTTATTTGTGAAGCAAAGGAAAATACGTGAGAGAGGCATGAGGGCAGGCCAATCCAAAAGACTCTAAGAGAAGAGAAGCCCCTGTGTCAATTTTGGCTCCTTTTTAAAAAAATATTAATTGGAGGCTAATTATAATATTGTAGTGGTTTCTGCCATACATTGATATCAATCAGCCATGGGTGTACATGTGTTCCCCATCCTGAAGCCCCCTCCCGCCTCCCTCCCCATCCCATCCCTCAGGATCATCCCAGTGCACCAGCCCTGAGCACCCTGCTTCATGCATCGAACCTGGACTGGCGATCTGTTTCACATATGATAATATACATGTTTCAATGCTATTCTCTCAAATCATCCCACCCTCTCCTTCTCCCACAGAGTCCAAAAGTCTGTTCTTTACATCTGTGTCTCTTTTGCTGTCTCTCACATATGGTCATCGTTACCATCTTTCTAAATTCCATATATATGCATTAATACACCCCATTGGTGTTTTTCTTTCTGACTTACTTCACTGTGTATAATAGGCTCCAGTTTCATCCACCTCATTAGAACTGATTCATATGCATTCTTTTTTATAGCTGAGTAATATTCCATTGTGTATATGTACTACAGCTTTCTTATCCATTCATCTGCCATTGACATCTAGGTTGCTTCCATGTCCCAGCTATTGGAAATAGTGCCGCAATGAACATTGGGGTACATGTGTCTCTTTCAATTCTGGTTTCCTCAGTGTGTATACCCAGCAGGGGGATTGCTGGGTCATATGGGAGTTCTATTTCCAGCTTTTTAAGGAATCGCCACACTGTTCTCCATAGTGGCTGTACTAGTTTGCATTCCCACCAATGGTGTAAGAGGGTTCCCTTTTCTCCATACCCTCTCCAGCATTTATTGTATTGTAGACTTTTTGATAGCAGCCATTCTGACCGGCTGAATGAGGTGGTACCTCACTGTGGTTTTGATTTTCATTTCTCTGATAATGAGTGATGTTTAGCATCTTTTCATGTGTTTGTTAGCCATCTGTATGTCTTCTTTGGAGAAAGTTTAGTTTAGGCAAAACGAAACAGATTTGCCTCTGTTTAGTTCTTTGGTCCATTTTTTGATTGGGTCATTTATTTTTTTGGAATTGAGCTGGTGAAAAGACAGCCTTCAGAATGGGAGAAAATAATAGCAAATGAAGCAACTGATAAAGAATTAATCTCAAAAATATACAAGTAGCTCCTTGTATACATCTCCCCCTGAGCCAGCCCTATGTTTATTTTACAAGATCCTCACTTGAGGGCTCAGACCTTCCTTTGTTCCATTTTCACGGGTTTTCCCTTCTTTGTCTTTTAGCAACCACCATTCTGGATTCCTTTTTCCTATTCTACCTAACACCTATATCAATAGTCTTGAATAAAGCTTTCCTTTCCTATTTAACTTTGTCTAGTGCAATTTTACTTTGAAAGTGTCTAGTACAAAAACAAAACATGGCAATGCCTGGAAAATCCCATGGACAGAGGAGCCTGGTAGGATGCAGTCCATGGTGTCGCTAAGAGTCAGACACAACTGGACGACTTCACTTTCACTTTTCAGTTTCATGCACTGGAAAAGGAAATGGCAACCCACTCCAGTGTTCTTGCCTGGAGAATCCAAGATGGCGGAGCCTGGTGGGCTGCTGTCTATGGGGTCACACAGAGTCGGACACAATTGAAGTGACTTAGCAGCAGCAACACAAAATATGGTGGTGAGTAGGTCATCTTGAGTAGGTCATTTAGCAAACTGGGTGCCTTCATTTGCTGGGCTGCCATAACGAAATGTCACAATAGAATCTTACAGTTCCAGGGCTGGAAGTCCAAGATCAAGGTGTTAGCAGGCTTAGTTTTGAGATAAGCTGGAATCTGAGACCTTTACCAGAGTGTTTGCACCTGGACAGATGTCTCCTAGAGCAACAGCATACAAAGAAACTGTAAAGAACTAAAAACAACTGCACATATGTGTAGTGGGGGCAATTACATGAATGAAATTGCCACATGAATGAAATGAATGCCAATGAAAAGGCCACAAACCAACTGCTACTCCTGAGATGCTGGGAGTGAAAGCAGGTACTGCCCATGGTCCCTGTACACGGTCCCTGCACATAGCACCACCAAGGGGTGGGCAGACCACCTAACCTACTCTTCCTGCCCAACCTGCAGACCACTCCTGTTGTTACTACGGGCAAAGAACCGGCTCGCCCCTCCTCTGAGAGTGAGCAGGCACCTGTCACTGTTTTTGTGCCTTTGTGCTACAGCCCCCCAGTAGAGTCTTGTGTGAAATTTCCTATTTGGCCTCTTATCAATTTCTTGATTAAAGAGTCCAAGGACCCAGTTGGGAATAGTTTCCCCTGAAGACCTCTTTCCCTGCCTTGTAGATGGCCTCCTTCTCCTTGGGTTTTCAGATGACAATCCCTATGTGCTTGTGCCTCCTTTATGTTCCCTTGTGTGACTAAATTTCCTTTTCGTAGGAGGACACCAGTCAAATTAGATTAGAAATGGCCTCATTTAACTTAATCACATCTTAAAAGGCCTTATATCTCCAAATACCATCACACTTTGAAGTACTGGAGACTGGGGCTTCAGCATACAAATTTGTGAGGACACAATTCAGCCCATAGCACTGGAACTCTATTTCTATTGTTCCTTCCGAGAGGAAATGACATCTAAAAAATGCATTTTGTTCAATGGCTCCAACTATTTCGTGAAAACTTTTTCTTAGGATAACGACCATGCAAATCATATTAGTTTCCTATCCTTAGTACCAAAAGAATAGTAGGAGACTATTCAATGCTTGCCAAATGAATAACATGGAGAGGGCAGTGGGGAGGGGAAGGCAGGGCTACTCAACAGGGAATATGGTTTTGGAAGATGGAGATACCTGTTACATAGCTGAACTTTTGTTTCATTCCACTACACAACACCTTCAGGTGCCAATCAGTAGATCACTTTTTAAAAGTTCTCTAATTGTGTTGGAACTGACATAGTTCTATTACTTTTTTTTGCAAAGCAAATAAAACAAACATCAACATTGAATATAATGACAATTTTGATAACTCTCCTTTGGCCCTTCTCTTTGAATAGGCCATCATCCACACACACACATAAACTGCCTTCTAAAAGACCCTGCCTAAGGCCACGTTTCCTCAAAGTGTTCCAGAAGACAGAAAGTAGAGCTGAGAAGAGAAGTTCTTTTTACAAGTCCACATAAAATCTCCAGTATTATCTCAAATCAAATTTAACTTTATATTAAGAAATTTCAGAAATTGTGAAATCTGAACAGAACAATTCCATTAAAACAAATATGCACTTGTGAAAGGTGTGCTAAGTTCTGTGACACCTGACTGCTAATTTGAAAAGATTGATAAGAAGTTTGTGAGCCAATGTGTCTCATTAGGAGTCCCCTGTCTGCCAAAAATTCATCAGTATGCTCTAAGATAAAAATATACAAACATAAGCAGAGGCATTTATCAACTGGGGCTAAAAACTCCTTTCAGAATGAGAACATTGTCCTTGGGCAAAGCGAGGTTAAAAGCCAATTTTTCAAGCTATTGGACTAGCAGGTAAGTAAGTGGAGTGTGTACTTGGCTAGTTACAGGGAAGTTTTCCTGTCCCCCCAATTTTTTGAATAGCATGTGTAAAGATGTATTTGTTTCCCATCTGAATTCATTCTTGTTGTGCATGATTTAACTATGTATTTTTGTGGGATTTTTTTTGTTTTCTAACTTTACTGAGAGATGCATTTTTAGGCTTATTGAAAGTGATTTTACAGATGGGTTTCTGAAGCCACACTACCCCAGAGAGTACTGGATGGATTCTGCATATCCACACAATTCAGGTCACCAGACTGCTTTTTTGTGTGATTTTTCTGAGGGTCTTCATTTTGTCCCAAATATTTCCAGTCTCTCAAATCTTGACATAGGTCATTGACTGTTGTTTCCCTTATTATTTTTAGCTTTTATCTCATTCTTTCTTCCTTCTCTGCTCATCCACATTTTAGGGGAATTATTTCCCCACATATCCACCAGTTATAATGACAGTTCAATTTACTTTGTATTCACTATGTGCCAAGAATAAAGTACAACGTGTGGATTAATTCATTTAGTCTTCACAACAACCTTATGAGGTCACTGCTATTGGTTGTTCTCACATTTTCAGTTTAGGACTCGGAGGCGCAGAGAGAGTAAGTCACTTGCTTAAGAACACACGGCCAGGTAGTGGTAAAACCAGAATTTGAACCAGGGAGTCTAGCTCCAGAGTCTAGCATGAGCGGTAGAAATATAAGTAGAAATGAGGTATGATAATCCCACAGAAATGTTTCTAGCAATATTCCATGTATTTTTTCTTTTCTCAGTCTATCTCTGGGCAATGAAGATCCAAGATAAGACTGCATAGCCCCAAGACTTGCATCAAACTGTTAAATAAGTGAGATTTTAGGGGTGAGATACTAAAAAAATACAATGCCTTTAGCTTCCCAGCAAAAGAGGAAAGCAGTTTGTTTAGAGTTCATTCAAGAAAAGACCCTAGATTTGAAATCATAAGCCTGTTTGGTGACAAATGGTACTGAGAAGAAAATTTGGATGGCCAGGGTGTTCTTTTAAAGTAAATACTTGTCTTCAGAAATTTTTAGCCATATTTCCCTTTGAGACCAGGTTCTCAAAGTAGACCTACCTTAAGATTGTCTCAGGCAAACTCCTTTTTAGCAAACAGACGCCACTGAATACTGCAGCCTCCTCCTTTCAGAGACAAAAAGTCGGGGCTTCAGAGAGGGCTGGAACTGTTGTATGTTGAACTTTTTGCACACACTGGATCAGTTAGAATCATAACTGCAATGAACTGCAAACAGGAAAGGACAAATACAGGAGAAACTACGATCAGATTGTTAGCATCATGTATGCTTCAGTCTAATTTTTAAAAAGATAGTTGGGCACTTTCATTGCCATACAAACTATGATTTTATAAGTTTATTTTAAATTAATTTTAAAAATTCCTTATACATATACACACCTATGCAGTTTTACATAAATGCTTAAATGTGATTCTTACATATTTCACTTTCTGCTGTTTTCTAAGTACCAGCATTTTTCTTCTCCTCTTTGTCTCCATTATTTTTTGTATCCTACTCAAACTCTTACACTTCTAATTTCCTCCATGATTTAAAAATGATATGCAAATACATACATTCATATACATAGATGAATATATATATGCACATAATGATAAATCTACATATAAACTCACATGTAAATATATATTATGCATATACAGTCAAATATATGTACATTTATCTATTTATAAATAGATACATGTGCATAACGATCATTTACAGATGTACATATGTGTATCATTTTCCTCCTGTCAAAGTCTACCTCTTAGGTCATCAGTGCTAATTCCATTATCCTCTTATACCCCTATTTGGGCTTCCCTGATATCTCAGTTGGTAAAGAATCTGCCTGCAATACAGGAGACCTGGGTTTGATCCCTGGGTTGGGAAGATCCCCTGGAGGAGGGAAAGGTTACCCACTCCAGTATTCTGGCCTAGTGAATTCCATGGACTATTATATAGCCCATGGGGTCACAAAGAGTCAGACTTGACTGAGAGACGTTCACTTTCACTTATCCCTATTTAATGGGCAGCCACCCATTATCCAACAATTGCAAGTTTGTCTCAGGCTGTCAGCTCTGTAAGACTTCATATGTTCTCTGCAATTCTGTCCTCCCACTTCCCTTGTGCTCTCTGGAAATTAAAGTCCATAATCAACAAAGTCCACTCTCTTCCCTTTCTCTTCTTTTACTCTTTTCTTCGCCTGTGTGTTCAGTTTCCTATGGTTGCTGTAACAAAGCACTAGACTCAGTGACCAAAAAACAACAGACATTTACTCTCTCAGTTCTCAAGCCCAGAAATCTGAAATCAATATCACTGGGCTGAAATTAAAGGGTCAGCAGGACTGTGTCCACTCCAAAGGTTCTAGGGGAGAATCTATTCCTTGCATCTTACAGCTTCTGATGGCTGCTGGCACTCCCTGACTTGTCACATCACTCCAGATTTCAAAGGAAGCATCGTCAATTCTCTTTGATCCATCACCTTAACACCCTCTCTTGGCATCTTCTATCTGTTAAATCTCCCTCTGCCTCTTGCTCTTATAAGGATACCTGTGATTTCAACTAGAGCCCACCTGGATAACTGCCCACCTCAAGATTCTTAATTATATTTGCAGAGACCCTTCCCCCCACCCCCCAAATTTACAGGTTCCAGTATTAGGAACGGATGTCTTTGGAGGCCATTGTTCAGTCAATTACCATCTGCTTGCTGTGTCTCAGACTAATTCTTCCCTAATGAAATTGCTTCTTCTGCAGCACCCTCAAAGGAGGCTGGGTTTTGTTTATTTTGATCTCCTACAGCTCAGAAGTGAGGTAACTCCTTGTTCCTCATCAACATCACTGTCCCTGTCTCCTTCCGAAGAAACGCTGTCTTTAAAGCACATTCTATCATATGAAACCATCCACTCCCCTCCTGTTGGCATCATCTACAGACTGCCAAGCTGTTCCTGAAGATTTTGTCACACAGCTGGCACTCACTCCTCACAGTGTCTATGTAAAGTGTGCTTATTTCTCAGTCTTTTAACCTCCTCTCCTCTAATGATTGTGAAATTTCATTCTATCTCAGTTTTTCAGTTCTATGATTGTCTTTAGAGCTTGTCAATCATAATAAAAAAACTACATCCTTTTCATGATCTTTATTTTTAAGTGCACCACTCTCTGACCGTTGCCTATCTTTTCAGCTCATTCCCTTTAATACCCAAACTCCAAAAAAGCTTTGATCTATTTTGGACCTATAGTTTCTTGATCCCATCGCCTTTCTTTATTCATCATCCCTCTTATGTCATAGGTTCCCCCATTTCAGGGCCAATATTTGTGTCACCCTGCCTGATGCTTAAGCTGAAGCTCCAAAACTTTGGCTACCTAATGTGAAGAACTGACTCATTGGAAAAGATGTTGGGAAAGATTGACGGTGGGAGGAGAAGGGGACAACAGAGGATGAGATGGTTGGATGGCTTCTCTGACTCGATGGACATGAGTTTGGGTAAGCTCTGGGAATTGGTGATGGACAGGGAAGCTTAGTGTGCTGCAGTTCATGGGGTTTCAAAGAGTCAGACACGACTGAGCAACTGAACTGATATTGATACTGCACTATTTACATTCAGTACTACCAACTCCAGATGTGTACCTGGGCTGCTGAATGTGGCTGGAGAAAAATCATGGTTGTGCTCACCTTAAATTTATAACCTTAATAAGAACATTAATGCTGACAGGAAGTCCTGCTGCATTTCTGTACTCCTTCACTCTACTGCTCTCCTAGATAATTATTCCTTAACTTTTCCTCTCTCTTTAAATTTCCAATAGTTCCTTTCATGTTCATTCTCAGCTGATGGATGACCTTGCTTCTGTACTTTACTGTGAAAATACAAGGAACTAAAGGGTGTTTTTCTTCCACACACACACCACCTCATCTGCCACCAACCAATATCTCTACCTATATTCTACTTTCCTTTTTGTTTATAATACAGGAACTATTACATACCTTCTAAGGCCATCCCCCTCCATCTGTGTACTAAAGTCCATTTTCACATTTTTTTTATTAAAACATCAGTCTAGCAATTGCCTCCTCATTCTTCCATCAACAATTATCCTCTAAGAGATTGTTTTCATTAGCATACAACCATTCTGAAATAATTACCATCTTAAAAATCAACACAAAACACTCCTTTCCAGCTACTAGTATATTACTGTATTACCTTTCTTTTCTTAAATCAAAACTCTTGCAAAATTTGACCATAGATGTCTTTGATATCCTCAGTTTTCCCATTCTGTCTTGAACCCTCTCCAATTGGGCCTCCATCCCCATTAAAATAAAAAATCTTGAAAAGATTATAAATGCATGTTACTAAAGCCAACGTTTCCATTTTACTCTATCCAGCAATAATTGTTGCCACTCCTCTTCTTGAAACACTTTCTTTATCTGGTTTCCTGGAAATTGCTGTCTTGCTTCTCTTCTTACTGCATTTACTCATCATTTTTCCTCAGTCACCCTTGTTGACTGCTCTGCAACCCCTAAGGTTTGCCTTTGACTGTTTGGTCATGATTCCATGCCCAATGCACAGAATCAAATATAATGAAGATATATATAGGACATTTTTGTTTTTGCTCTATTAAAATAGTACCATATCATTCACAAATTTTTATATATTGCTATTTTAATGAAACAACACTTCATGGAAATCCCTCTAAGTCAGTTAGTATAGCTCTAATTCATTCTTCTTAAAGTGTGTATCATATTCTGTAATTCATTCTTCTTAAAGTGTGTATCATATTCTGTGGTGTAGATATGAAATAGCTTATTAAACCATTCCCATCTTTTGGGTACTTTTTTGTATGTAGCACCCTTACATCTCATTTCTTCAACTTTAAAATGGGAATAATAATTGTTTTTATCTCACAGAGTAGTTGTAAATATTAAATGAATTAGAAGAATGCCCAGCACAGAGTATGATTTGATAAGTATTATCTGTGTTTTTAATAGTTGTAGTAAATATTTGTTAAAGTTTAGTTGTAAAGTCATCCTAAGAAGCTACCATCATTCTGATACTAAAACCAGACAACGATAGTACCGAAAAAGAAAATTACAGGCCAATATCTTAGATGAACACAGATGCAGAAATCCTTAACAAAATATTAGCACACTGAATCCAACAACATATGAAAAAAATCATACACCATGGTCAAGTTGGATTCATTCCAGGGTCACAAGGATGGTTCAACATATACAAATCAATCAGTGTGATATCAACCACATCAACAAGAGGAAAGACAGAAACCATATGATCATCTCAATAGATGTAGAAAAAGCATCTGATAAAATTCAACATACATTCATAATAAAAATCCTCATTGAAGTGTATATAAAGGGAACACATCTCAAAATAGTAAAAGCTGTTTATGACAAACCCACAGCCAACACAACACTCAACAGTGAAAAGCTAAAAGCCTTCCTGCTAAATTCTGGAACAGGATAGGTTGTCCATTCTCACAACTTCTATGCAACATGGTACTGGAGGTCCTAGTCACAGTAATCAGACAAAAAAAAGAAGTAAAAGATATATAAATTGGAAGGGAAGAGGTAAGATTATCATTATACACAGATGACATAATGCTGTATAATGTGCATGCTTAGTCACTCAGTCATATTCTACTCTTTGTGACTCTCTGGACTGTAGCCTGCCAGGCTCTTCTGTCTATGAAATTTTTCAGGTAAGAATACTGGAGTGGGTTGCCATTTCCTACTACAGGAGATCTTTTGGACCCAGGGATTGAACCCGTATCTCTTCTGTCTCCTGCATCACAAGCAGATACTTTATCTGCTGAGTTAAATATATAGAAAACCCTAAAGATGCCACACAAAAATTATTAGAGCTAATGAGTGATTCTGCAAGGTTGCAAAATGCAAGATTACCATAAAGAAATTTCTTTACATGAACAATGAAACATCAGAAAGAGAAAGTTTAAAAAATATCCCTTTTGAAATCATGTAAAAAAAATACCCAGGAATAAATCTGACCAAGGAAGTAAAAGACTTATATGCCAAGACCTATAAAATATTGATACAAAAATTAAAGATGATTCAAAGAAATGGAAAGATATACTCAAAGTTCTTGGATTAGAAGAATTAACATTGTTAAAATTGCCATATTACCCAAAGCAATCTACAGAGTTAATATGACCACTATCAAATTACCCATGACATTTTTCATAGAACTAGAATAAATAATCCTAAAATTTATATGGAACCATGAAAGACCCAGAATTGCCAAAGCAATCCTGAGGAAAAACAACAAAATTGGAGGCACCCACCCAGACTTTCACAATGCCTCAAAGTTATAGTAGTCAAAACCATGTAGTATTGGCACAAAAACAGACGAAGGGATAAATGGAACAGAATAGAGAACCTACACACCTATGGTCAATTAATTTTCATCAAAAGAGGCAAGAATACAATGGAGAAAAGATGGTCTCTTCAATGAGGTTGCTGGGAAAACTGGATAACTGCATGTAAAAGAATGAAATTAAAATATACTCTGGTACTATACAAAAAAAAATCTTAAAATGGATTAAATGCCTAACTGTAAGTTGTTGTTGTTCAATCATTGATCCCATGGATCATAGCACACCAGGCTCCTCTAAATATAAGACTGGATGTTATAAAACTCCTAGAGGAAAATATAAGCAGCACACTCTTTGACATAAATTGCAGCAATATTTTTTTTGGTCTGTCTCCTAGGGTAATGGAGACAAAAGCAAAAACAAACAAACGGGACCTAATTAAATCTAAAAGCTTTTCAATAGCAAAGAAAACCATAAACAAATTGAAAGACAAGCTATGGACTGGGAGACAATATTTGCAAATGAAATGACTGACAAGGGATTAATTTTCAAAATACACAAAGAGCTTATATATCTCAATTAAAAAAAAAGTGGGCAGAAGACCTAAATAGACATTTCTTCAAAGAAAATACATAGATGGCCAGTAGGCACAGGAAAAGATGCTTAATATCACTAATTTTAGGGAAACACAAATCAAAACTACAATGAGGTATCATAACACACTGGCCAGAATGGCCATAATCAAAGTCTACAAATAACAAAGGCTGGAGATGATGTGGAGAAAAGACAACCCTCCTACACTTTTGATGGTAATGTAAATTGGTAGAGCCACTATGGAGAACAGTATGAAGGTTCCTTAAAAAGCTAAAAACAGAGTTGCCATATGATCCAGCAATCCCACTCCTGGGCATATATCCAGAAAAGACAAAAACTCTAATTTGAAAAGATACACGCACCCCAGTGTTCATAGCAGCCCTATTTATAAGAGCCAAGACATGGAAACAACCTAAATATCCATCAACAGATGAATGGCTAAAGAAGATGTGGCACATATATATCAAGAAATATATATATATATATTATATCAAGAAAAAATATATAATATATATCAAGTAATATATATATTATATATCAAGTAGTAACAAGTAATATATATTTGATTATTTGATAATCAATATCAAATTAAAAAAGAATGAAATAATGCCATTTGCAGCACCAACAGACCTAGATATTATTATATTAAGTGAAGTATGTCAAATACATATGTCAAATATATCACTTAGATGTAGAATCTAAAAAAATAATACAAATGAACTTATTTACAAATCAGAAATAAACTCACAGACACAGAAAACAAATTTATGGTTACCAAGGGGTAAGGGTAGGGGTAGGATAAATTAGGAATTTGAATTAGGAGACAGATACTATTTTTTTGGGCTCCAAAATCACAGCAGTTGATTGCAGCAATGAAATAAAAGATGCTTACTTCTTGGAGTAAGCCAACAAAGGTCCGTCTAGTCAAGGCTATGGTTTTTCCAGTGGTCATGAATGGATGTGAGAGTTGGACTATAAAGAAAGCTGGGGCCGAAGAATTGAGGCTTCTGAACCGTGGTGTTGGAGAAGACTCTTGAGGGTCCCTTGCACTGCAAGGAGATCCAACCAGTCCATCCTAAAGGAGATCAGTCCTGGGTGTTCATTGGAAGGACTGATGTTGAAGCTGAAACTCCAATACTTTGGCCACCTAATGCGAAGAGCTGACTCATTTGAAAAGACCCTGATGCTAGGAAAGATTGAGGGCAGGAGGAGAAGGGGACAACAGAGGATGAGATGGCTGGATGGCATCACTGGCTTGATGAACATGGGCTTGGGTGGACTCAGGGAGTTGGTGATGGACAGGGAGGCCTGGCGTGATGCGGTTCATAGTGTCGCAGAGTCGGACACGACTGAGCGATTGAACTGAACTACTCCAGGGGAGTAGTATCTGTATAAAATAGATAAACTATAAGGACATATTGTACAGCACACAGAACTACATTTAATATCTTGTAATAATAACCTGTAATGGAAAAGAATTTGCATCACTTTGCTGTACACTTGAAACTAATATAACCTTGTAAATCAACTATACTTCAATTAAAAAAAGAAAAAAATCTCATTATTTACATTTACTCCAAGTTCAATTATGTTGTATTAAGGAAGAAAAATTAACAGAATGGACTATTATATATATTTAACAAAGTAAAGTATCTGTTATATCTAAAAGGGATTTATAAATGCATAATTGTTTTGGTCATTTGCTATCGCTATAAAATTGCTAAATATCTTTTTACTATGGTTTCTTAGTAATTCTGATGATGCCCAATGCAAATATATTTCTGTTCACAATGAAATTTTAATAATTTCTTCAAGGAATTGTTGCTAAAATATTTAACAATAATAAATTAGCTAAACATATTTTTCCTTTCCTTTAAGAAAAATAGTTAGCTGTCTTTTTGTTAACTTTTTTACTACTATTAGTCAGGAAAAGGCATAAAGTGTTGACCTTAAACTGTTTTCCCTATACATCTACTGCCCTGTGTCAGCATTACTAGATGGAGTGTTAATTAGCTTCAAATATCTGAACTATAGGGGGCAGTATCAAGAACTGTGCATCCAGTATTTCTTCTGGAGACACAACCCCTAAGCACAAAGGAAGGTCAACTGTATCTGAAGAAAGGAAAATTACAGAAAAATGTTTAAAAAAATGTTTTCACCCTATCAAACTCATATTTGTTGACATGGTTTAGTATGATCTTGCTGAAAAGAAACATTGGGAAATTTTCCTTTTATCTCTTCTAGAATTTACCCAGCAGTCATGACATTCATTTGTCCATCTCTTCAGTCATTCATTTATTCAACAAGTATTTATGGAGTGCCTGGTGTGTTCTAGCCATTGTTCTAAGAACTGAGGAAAGAATATATGGAAAACAAACAAAAGCAATAAACACTGCTAAAAAACAAAGTTCCTCTTTCCTTCCTTTGAGGAAATGTATATCCTGGTGGGGATTTCAAACAATAAACAAGCAGGCAAATAAATCCATAACATAATACCCAGAGTCCAAGATGTTATACTTATCCAGAAAA
Organism: Antilocapra americana; assembly: GCA_007570785.1. Lineage (NCBI taxonomy): Eukaryota > Metazoa > Chordata > Mammalia > Artiodactyla > Antilocapridae > Antilocapra > Antilocapra americana. The sequence continues at coordinate 32,623,516 of ML661885.1, forward strand.
AGCCATGCTTAGGAGGTACCTCATTTGGGCAGGGACTTGAAGGGAGCCAGGGAGCCAGTGCTGTGAAGGTCTGGAGGAACAGTCAGAGGGCAGGCAGAGGACACCACATTACAGATGCACGGGAGATGCCCGAAAACTAGCAAGAAGGCCAGTGAGGCTGACCACTGAGCACAGGGAAGAACTCTGGGAGTGACAGTCAGAGGAGAGTCTGGAGGGGATGGCAGGCAGTATACTGGTGGTATATTGTAGCTCAGAGTAAGAATTTTGGACTTTACATCTGAAACGAAGACACTGGAGAGTTGAGGACAGGTAGAGATATATATTTACATTTTAAAAGGATATCATCTTTATTTTTATCCTTTACCAATGTCATTAATTTTTCCATCCCTACATTTACCAGACCTCAACCAGAACTTGGGTAAAACTGAAAACTTGTTCCACTCCTAGTTGGGGTACTGTGATGGTGTTAAACATGTCCATCCATGGGGTGGAATTGGCTAGGTGCCTCTGGAGCCACTTGTAAACCCCCATAAAAAGACTACCTGAGTCTTGTTGACTACTCTCCAAGAAAATTAAAATTAGAACTCTGGCTTCAGCTTGTGTGAAGATTTAGGCCACAATCTTAAGAAAGGCTTTATTCAATGTTTTCTTTTTTCATTCACTAATTCCATAAATGCACATTGAAAGTCTGTCCTGTGCCATCACTGTGCTAATCACTGGAGATACAAAACTACAGGAGACTGTCAAGGTTTTATCCTCGCAGAGATTTTAGTCTACTGATTTACATATGACTAGGGCAAGCTGTTCCAGGACAAAAGTAGACTACTCTGGTTTCAGAGAGTACTATTTTACATCAAAGTGTTACACTAACTGAACCCTCAAATAGTTATACATTTGCTAGACTTCTATACTTATAACAATGAGATATTTGGATTTATAATTATAACTGAATAAATACTTTGTTGTGTGTTCTTGGTAGTAGTACCATCTTCAGGCAAAAGTCAGTTTCAATTAATTTCACACCTCTAAGTGAAGGCACTTTCCCTTTGCCCAGTGGCTATTCACTTATGTCTTTAATAATCTAAGACTTTAAAAATAACTTACTAAAATTGAGCAAAGACAAAACGGCCTTCATGGCTTATGAAATGAAATATATACAATGGAACTAAAATCTCTCTCTTCTTAGAAGAGAGCCAACAAAGAAATAATCCAAGACTTGGGATATAAAACCAATCCCCTTCTCTCTACTTGAGGAAACTATTTTAAAGGTTTATGAAAAGGCTAAAAAACATCTTTCATGGCTTTATGTAGACATAAACGGATTCAGAATGTGACCAAATCATGTTATTCAGTAAATGAACTTCTTAATAAACCTACAAGCATTTGCTGAGAATCTACACAGAGAACTAAGACCACTCTGTGATTCTTTCCTAGGATGCCTGGAGGTCTGACTTTGGCTCTTGGCCAAGGAAAGGGCAGTGAGATTTATGATGTGCCTGAGGATAGCTAAGCTGACATTCCCCTGTGTGATGGTGAACTTTACGTGTCAACTTGACTGGGCCAAGGAGTATTGGGTAAGCTAATAAAATATTATTTCTGGATTTGTCTATAAGGATGGAAGGGATTAGCATCTGCAGCAGTACACTGAATACAGATTTGCTCTCACCAATGCCAGTGGGCATCATCTTTTATCATCTAATACTTAGGGCCTGAGTAGAACAAGAAAGGAAAAGAGTTTATTTGCTTTCCCTGCTTGAGCCAAAACTTCTGCTTTTTCCTACCCTTGGACATTAGTGCTCCTGGTTGCCTGTTCTTTGGACTAAGTCTGGGACTTATACCATCAGTCTGCAGACCCTCAGGCCTTCAGACTTAATTGTACTCCTGATATCCCTGATTCACCACCTTGTAGACAGCAGATCTGCAAGATTTTTTAGGTATATATAAACTCTCTTCATATATATACAGTATATAATACATAGACATGTGTGTGTGTGCTAAGTCACTTCAGTGGTGTCCAACTCTTTGCCACCCTATGGACTGTAGCCAGGAGGACTCCTTTGTCTATGGGAATTTCCAGGAAGAATACTGGAGTGGATTGTCATGTCCTCCTCCAGGGGATCTTCCTGACGCAGGATCAAACCTGGGTCTTCTACATTGCAGGCAGAAACTTTACTGCAGTGCCACCTGAGAAGACATCCATATATAGAATTTGTATATATATATATATATAATTCATATGTATAGACATACATGTGTATGTATATGAGGAGTTTAATTGTATACTATCTATGTATATATATGAGGAAATTACTATAGGAATTGGCTCATGTGTATATAAACCATTGTGTATGTGTGTTAGCTGCTTAGTCATGTCCAATTCTTTGCGACCCCATGGACTGTAGCCTGCCAGGCTTCTCTATGTTTATATATCCTATTGGTTCTGCTTCTCTGAAGAACTTTAACTTAATCAGTCAACAGCCAGCTTTGGCTATGTGACCAGCAGAACATAGGAAAGATAGGAATCCTTTCAAAAATCTGAACTTGTGGAATCTCTGTTGAATATTTATACAGTGAAAAGATTTAACAAGTTCAGATTTTTGAAAGGATTCATATCCTTCCTTGTGCTCTGACTCTTCAGAGTGTACTCACATAAGTCTTTTATTTAAAGGCAAACACAAGTGGGAAAATTACAAATAATAAAGAAATGCACAAATTTTAATTTAGCTTGATGAATTTACATATGTGTACACCCCTGAGATGGCTGGATGGCATCACTGATGCAATGGACATGAACCTGGGCAAACTTTGGGAGATGGGGAGGGACAGAGAGGCCTGGTGTGCTGCAGTCTGTGAGACTGCAAAGAGTCAGACACAACTGGGTGACTGAACAACTGCAACAACACACCCAAATCAAAGTTGAAAATATCTTCAGGACTCCAGAATATTCTACCTACTCCAGAGGAAACCACTATGATTTCTATCAATATAGATTAGCTTCACTTCTTTATGAACGTCATAGAAAAAGAATCACTTAACATATAGTCTTTTTTCGGTTTTCCTTCACTAAGCATAACAACACTGAAATTTATTCATATTGTTATATGTACTAGTAGCTCTTCTTTTTCATTTATTCCATTAAAAGAATACATTGCAATTTATTTAACCATTCTTAAACTGATGAACACTTGTATTGTTTCCAATTGGGAGCTATTAAAGATAAAATAATCTGAATTTTTTTGTGTGTGAACGTGAGCACTTGCCCCTCCTGGGTATACATATATGTAGGACTGTAATTGTTGGGGCATAGATCATTTAATAATATTAGAAAATACCAAGTACTTTTCTAATGCCTATGTAACATTCTGTTCTGACATCAGCAACAATTTTTAATGCTATTTTTTTCAAATTGAAACATAGTTAATTTGGCAAATCTTTATATTTCAGCAAATTTGGTAGGTTTATAGTGATATCTCTTTGTAATATATTTTATAAGCCTCTTCTCCTGCCTGCATAGCATCTTCAGTTTGTGCAGTGTCAACTGTCCTGCTTTTGTGTTAAATACTTTTCTTCTGTAGTACCTAAGCTGGTCAGTCAATCCAGTGAATTTATTTTAGTTATTATATTCTTTAGTACTAGACTCTCCACCCTATTCTTTTTTATAGCTTGAGTTTCTCAACTGAAGTTCCCAATTTGTTCCCTCATTATACTCATGTACTCCTTTATTACTGTAAACATATTCATAATAGGAATTTAAGAGTCACTTCACTATTTGCTAATTTGATCATCTCTGTCACTTTTTACTCCTTTTCTTTGATCTTTCTCATGTTAAGAGTTACATTTTCCTTCCTCTTTGCGTGTCTTGCAAATTTTATTGTGTGTTGGACACTATGTATTCTATGTTGTTGAATATCTGAAATTTTTGGCTTTCTTTAATAGAGCATTAAGTTTTTGTTTCTAGTAGGTGGTTAACTTTCATACAGATTAGACTGATCTCTTTGAGCCCCATCTTTAAGTTTTTTTAGGGTAAATCTAGAACAGCCGTTACTCAAAGACTAGATAAACTCTACTCCCAAAGCCTGGATTTCAGGAGTTTTCTATTAAAAGTTCTAGTCTTCAATTAGGATTCCCAACACTATAACCCCAATATCTAATCTATCTAATACCCCCCAGCCCTATTTGGTATTACTTCTAGCAGTTATTTGACTTGCAACTCTTTGTAATTATTCTTTCCCCACTTACTCGCTTTTTCTAGTGTTGTACACACCTTGTGATGCACAGTTTAATAGTCAGGCAAAGACTCCTGGGAATCCCTCTGCAGATTTGTGGATTTCCTTCTCAGTATCACTTGCTATCAATGGTAATCTCCTTTACAAATTCTAGATTACTTAGTAGTGCCAAAATTCAAATTTTGCCTCCATAGTTCAGTGATATTGTTGTACTCAGTTGAGGCTTCTTTTCAGGGCCTCAATCTGAAAACTGCCCTGAAGCAGAAATCCAGGGTAATTGTAGGATTCACCTTGTTAGTTCCTCTTCTCTCAGGAGTTACAGACCTGTACTGTCATCTATTATCTGAAGTGAAGTGAAGTGAAAGTCACTCGGTCGTGTCTGACTCTTTGTGACCCCATGGAATTTTCCAGGCCAGAATGCTAAATGGGTAGCAGTTCCCTTCTCCAGGGGATTTTCCCAACACGAGGATCAAACCCAGGTTCCCATTTTAAATATATTTTGTCCAGTTTTAGAGTTGCTTATAACAGAATGGTAGTCTAATACCAGTTACTCCCATATTACATAATCAAGAATATCTCTGTGTTGAGCATCTTTTAATATGGTAACTGGTTACCTATATATCATTTTATTGACATACCTATTCAAGTAATTTTTTCTTCTTTTTCATATTTTTCTTACTGATTTTTAGGATCTTTACATATTCTGGATATATAAAATTCTTTTGTCAGTTAGATGTATTGTAATACTTTCCCCACAGTCTGTGTTTTGCCTTTTAACTTTCTTAATTGCAAGTCAACTTGTACCATCAGAAAATATCAGGGTGAGTGATCAGAAGTCCAAAGCAAGTTGTCTTAAAAAACAGTGATTTCTCATCCAGTTTCTAGATCTTCTGGATCTAGAGTCGGACACGACTGAAGTGACTTAGCATGCATGCATGGACTGAAAAAAGGCTGGGTTCTTAGGAAGGAGGAACCACAGCAAATGCAAATTATAATGATTAACCCAGCTCTTCCCCAAAGGCACTTAGTGCCATTTACTCAGATAGCTCAGTTGCTCAGTCCTGTCTGAGTCTTTGCGACCCCATGAACCGCAGCACACCAGGCCTCCCCGTCCATCACCAACTCCCGGAGTCTACCCAAACCCATGTCCATTGAGTCGGTGATGCCATCCAGCCATCTCATCCTCTGTGGTCCCCTTCTCCTCCTGCCCCCAAAGTATTGGAGTTTCAGCTTCAACTAACCAAAAAGGGAACTAACCAACTAACAAAAAAGGGAACTAACCAACTAAACAACTAACCAAAGAGGGAACTAACCAAACGTTATGAAGACTGTTAGATCACACTGATACCAGAAGAGCCAAAGCATCATCATGTTCCCTTCCTACCCTCTGGTTACAGTGAGAACATATAGTAGCCATGTGATAAATGAGGTTTGATTTAAGATTTATCTCACAGTCAGTCCACTGGCATCACAGGTATACCTGGTGATCATTTCTGCAGTTCCATAATATTTATTTAGGATGGAAATACTTGGTAGTTGGCACATTCCCCATCCTGAATATTTGACCTGTGGATTATATCATAGTGGGTAAGGCCACAGGAAGCATCTAAAGCTTTATTTCCTATAACCAAGATAATAAATACTACATCAGGGGAGGAGAAGGATGGCATATATTTGTTCCATCTCTTAGAGTGGTGCTCCCTATCACACGTCCCTTTAATTCTCCAGTCTGGCCCATGAAGAAACTAGATTAACTCTAGACTACTGAAAGATCAACCAATGAATAAAGCCTGCCTACAAGCTGTGTAGTGGCTCAGACGGTAAAGTGTCTGCCTGCAATGTGGGAGACCTGGTTCAATGACTGGGTTGGGAAGATACCCTGGAGAAGGAAATGGCAACCCACTCCAGTACTCTTGCTTGGAAAATCCCATGGACAGAGACCCTGGTAGGTTATGCTCCAGGGGATCGCAAAGAGTCAGACATGACTGAGCGACTTCACTTCACTTACAGCTGTGTGAGTTGTTATTTTGCTAGAGCAGATTAATATAGCCTGAGGCACTTGCATCATTCCTACCAAAGAAGAGGATTAGAAACAGCTGGTATTCTGATGGAACAGAAAACAGTACATAGCTATAGTTTTGAAATTGCAATAGCTTAACTTTTCTGCTATCATAAGACAGGGCTTCTCTGGTGGCTTAGTCAGTAAGAAATCCACCTGCAATGTGGAAGACCTGGCTTTGATCTCTGGAATGGGAAGATCCCCTGGAGGAGGGTATGACAACCCACTGCAGTGTTTTTGCCTGGAGAATCCTCATGGACAGAGGAGCCTGGCAGGCTACAGTCCATGTGGTCAGAAAGAGTTGGACACACTGAGTGACTAAGAATAGCATCCTAAGATAGTCTAAAGAGATCTGGATCATCTAGACATCCTACCAGAACATCCCAGGTGTGGAACATGCTGCCACCAGAGTCTGAAGGACCTTGTCAGTGTTTGTTAGGAAAGCACAGTACAAAATCTGTTCTTTGATTTGGATAGGATGAATCAGAATGCCCCTGACCACTGTACCCCTGAAAACTTTTACTGATGTGCCAGGCCTCTAGATGTCTGCAGAGTTTATCCCTCCAGTGTCTGGATTTCATGTGTTTTACCAAGCCCTCTAAAGCTGTATCCACTTCTTGTGTACCTGGCCTAGTTATAACTGTGGCTTTAAAACAGTCAGGTCTGTATGGCACATGTGGCAAGATTTCTTTCGCTTCAGCCTGAACCTCCTGCAGAACCTTTCCTATAGATTGCCAGTCAAAACCGTCCATGAGAATGTACTTAGCACAGGACATCACCTTGATCAACTATATAGTCATGAGGTTAAGCAGGTCTAGCAACAATTAACTGTAAGATGGAAGTGATACATCCAGGATTGAGCAGGAATGGGATTAGAGGGCACAAAAAAAAAACCACATATAAGCAGGTAGTGCAGACTCTCATGTTATTCAGCACTGATGCACTAGCCGCCTTCTTTCAACTCATACTTAGGTCTTATAGAGTACGTTTTGTGACCAGCTAACGGAGAAAGAAAAGTCTGAGTTCTTGACAGATGAGTCACTTTGGTATTTGGATGCAAGCTTACGAGATAGTGACTGTCCTCAAGTCTTAATCAGAGGTGACCCTGCAGGATGGAGATGAGAGGATAACCGTCTTGATGGACAGTGCATGGATAGGTTATCCACTTTGTTGGACAGAGAACTTACCCAATATTAGGAGATTAACAGAAAGTGGATCATAGACAGTGGAGAATGTCATTGCTGGTTGATCACAAGTATGGAAAGAGAAAGATTGGAAATTTGATGACAAAGAAGTCTGAGATAAAGGCATATCGATGGTCATATGGTAATGGGCACAGAGTGGATTGATTTATCTGTCATATGTTAATCCTCACCAGAAAGTAACCACCATGGAAAGTGTACTAAATGAGCAAGTAAACAAAATTACTTGGTGGTGATGGTTTAGTCGCTAAGTTGTGTCCAACTCTGGTGACCCCATGGGCAGAGGAGAATACAGGCAACAGTCCATGGGATTCTCCAGGCAAGAATACTGGAGTGGGTTGCCATTTCCTACTCCAAACAAAATTTAACAAACAAAATCACTTAGGCAGGGCTGAACTAGCATAGAGCAAATGAGGTACCTAGGATCCAAAAACACAAGGAGGCACTTTTTTCTGTTGCATTGACTAGTTCTAGAGTGCATGCCTTCTTAAATTTTGTGCCCCAGGCACTCCACTTAATCCCCACAGTCATTGGATGTAAGGCTTTGCCATTGTCTGCATGAATGGATTAGTCACAGTAGCTATAAATGGACTTGATAACCTAGGCTCCAATTTACTAAGGCTGATCTAGCCACTGCTGCTGTGTTTCTAGCCTGCTAGCCACAGAGACCAATAATAAGTCTCTGGTATGGCATCATCCCTCAAGTTGACCAACGGGCCACTTGGTGGTGGCTCTGTTGAGCTCCTTCCATCTTGGAAGAGCCAATGATTCATTTAAGCAGGAATCAGCACACATCACAGGTAGAGGTTTGCATTTTCAGCCTATAGAGCCTCAATCAACACTATTCTCTGAAGCTGTATGACTTGTCTAATCTACCAGCACAGGATCTCCTGAGAATAGGAATTCATTTCAGAGAAAAAGAGGTATGGGAGTGGACCCATGACAATACAATCTTCTGGTTATATAACATATCACACCCACCCAGAAGCTGCTACCTGAGAGTTGGAAGCGGTCTTACAGAGGCATAACTTAAGTTCTAGTTTAGAGGTGATAATTTTACTGGGATGAGACACCATCCTCCAGGTCACTGTATATATCTCAAGTCAAAGAACTTTATATGGAACAATGTCTCCCATAGGAAGAATATGATGGTTCAAGAATTAAGGCGTTGAAGCAGGAGTTGCTCTATTTATCATCATTCCCACATTCCCAGTGACTAGTGGTAGGAATTTGTGCCTCTGTCCTGACAATGCTGCCCTCTTTTAGGTTTATAATTCTGGTCCCTTAAGGGTGAATACTTCGGTGAGGAGGCAGAGAAAGGTTATGATTGCTATCTGGGCACTTCAGACTTCTTGGGTCTGAAGGACATCAAACAAAAAGATGGAGTCGCCGTCTTGGCAATGATGTCTGACACTGGTCATCAGCAGGAGGAATGGCTGCCACTACACTTTGAAGGAATACTGTTGACACCTGGTGATCCGTTTGGGCATACTTGGTATTTCCTTGTCCAATTTTGATGGAAAATGACAATTCTCAAGCAAACTTAGTCTGAAAAGTACATGGTAGCCAGCCAAGACTGCCAGATGTGCTGAGGGTAAGGGAAATTTGAAATGGGAAGTAAAAGAAAAAGACAATGAGTCTTAGTTGAGACCCTTAGGGCAGCTGCAGCTGCAGGATTAATAGCCAGCACCATTTCTCTTCCTTTTCTAAGTTTTCCTGAGGAAGAAAGGCCCACCAGAATCCTGGAGGAGTAGCTTTCTGAACATGTACAAAGGAGTGGATGAACATAACATGGTGACGCACTTCCTGGTTCCCTCTTCAAGGAAGGACTTGTTCATTCAGCAACTGTGAGGACTGCTGGAAGATAGTTTAGAGTTGTCAGTCCCTTTGGGGGTTGCTTCTGCCGCACAGGACTGTGTCCCAGAGATTACTGATCAAGGCAGTGGTATAAAGAGCCAGCCACTTTTGGCCAAGACAGAATAAATCTGATTAGCTGGCAAAAGCTATCTTTGGGCCAACTTGACTTCATTTGCTCCATTTTTGCTTCTTTCCTGTATCTACCACAGGAGTTGATCCCAAGGGCACTCCTTAGTAAGCCTTACAACCACTGAAATTATCTACTTCTGACACTTATCTATTGCTTTAAACAGAAAAATCATTAATTACAATAACTAGCTGACTTTTTTTACTGATTTCATAAAATCAATGTTAAACACTTAGAAGATCATTCCATCCTATTGTGAATGCTATTATAAATTCAGTTAAGAAGTTCACCATTAAAGTTATTTGTTTTTTGGGGAAAAATATGAATACAAATTTTGGTAGAGCATAGCATCATTGTAAAAATATTAATGCTCATTAAGAAACTCATAACAGAAATATACTTGAAATTCATTGTATTATATGCTTAACTGAGAGGTTGGCAAATTTGTGTCTGGCAAAAATGCCAGGTAGTAAACATTTTAGACTTTGTAGTCTATACAGTTTTTTACACAGCTACTCAACTCTGCTATTTAGTGCAAAAGCAGCCATAGAAAATCTATAAACAAAAGAGCATGGCTACATTCCAATAAAATTATATTTATAAAAACAGGCAGAGTTCCAGATTTGGTCAGAGGGCTGTAATTTGCCAACCTTTGTCTTAATTCATTAGTTTCCAAGCAAGTTCTAAAATTTTATCAATCAAAATAGAACTTCTGCTTAAAATTTAAAAATGCATTTATATTAACCAGTAAGAGTACTGAAGCTAAAAGTTTTATTTTAATGAAACTAAAGTCTAATACAAAAAAGTATAATAGCATGCCTTATACTATTCTCTCCTTGTACAGTGTATCAATCTTATCTTATGTGTTTTAACATCTGAATAACTTTTTGCATACAAATTTGTGTCCTGCAATGACTTCTCTAACTGCATTTTGTTCCAAATTAGTTAGAAAATTTTGACCAATATGTTCACAAATGGAGTGCCCAAAAGCTCAGTGTCCAAAGCTCTTAGTGTGTTACAATTATTGGAAACAGCCTGTAAGCAGTAAGACGGAGAAATTTATCCTTGCAAAAAAAACTGAATAGATTAATCTTTTATAGCTTAATGTGTAAGATTTAATTTTGAATTTGAAAAATTGTACTTTTGAGTGTTTCAACTTGAAAGATTCTTTTGATGGAACTCCTATTTTCAATCACATAAATATATATGCATATATATATGTGTGTGTGTGTATACATATATATATATATATAGCATCAAAATGAAACTGAGAAATCCTGTTATTTCATGTCATATCTGTTTTGTGAAACATTCAAGAGAATTATAAATATTCAGTAGTAACAATTTACTTCTCAGGTTTTATCCTGTAAGAATATTTGTTGAAGAAAGATACTCTAAATGGAGGAAGAAAGACAGCATCTATGAAAACATCTGGGCTTAAGTACTTACACACTTAAAAAACAACAGAATTTTCTCCACTCAATAGAATTTTTCCAAGCTTATTAGAAAATGGAGCACTAGTAGAGATTTCCCTCAATTAAAACTTTATGTTTTAAAGAGAAGAGATAAGAATATCACATTTATTAATCTTAAAATTAAAATTTAAAATATAGTCATTAAATTTAAAATATAGGCATTTCATTAAAAAATGAAAATAATTATACCATACGGAAAAATTCTTTTTCAGAAAGTATCATTAACAGTATTAAAAATGGGCACAGATAAGAAATTGATTAAGATGCATGAATATGTACACAATTATTCTGTTTATAGTCTATCATAAGGTAATCCCTATAAAAGAAATTTTAAAAAATTTATTTTAGATTGTATTTATGTACATTTAAAAAATTCTTATTTTAAAGAGATTTAAAATTTTTATTTTAGAAAAAATTGAACTTTTGAAAATAAATATTTTGCCTGGTCATGGTATATAATTCTTTTAGCATACTGCTGAATTCAGTTTACTGATATTTTGTTGAGGATTTCCTTTCTATGTTCATAAGGGACACCAATTCATAGTTTCTTACAGTGTCTTTGTCTGCCTTTATCAGTGATGTTAATACCCTTTTTGTGAAGTATATCTTCAGGTCTTTTGCTCATTTTTTAAAAAAAATTTTGCATTTTTCCTGTTTTTTTTGCTTTGTATGAATTATTTATGCATCCTACATACAAATCCCTTGTCAGATATATGTATTATAAATCACTGATACTAATCTATGGTTTTTCTCTTTAGTATATGAAGTAGTGTGATCAAGGAGCAAAATGATTATTCTTTCATAGTGATTTTTGTGTGCCATTTAAAATTTTTTGACTATTCCAATGTCATAAAGATATTCTGTAGCTTTTTAAGAATCCTGATTATTTTATCTTTTACATTATCTATATCCAGTTTTAAGTCGGTTTTTGTGTGTGGTGTCAAGGAAGGGGTTAATTTCTTATTTTCCTATATAAATATGCAATTGACTCTGCATCTTTTTGAAAAGATGACTCTTTCTCTATGATTGGTAATGGAAGTTTTTGTTTTAAATATGGTAACAAAGCATGTGAAAAGTTTGTTTCAGAATACTATTTTTTCCTATTAGTCAATTTATCTCTTCTTCTACCAATTAGACTAAATTAATTCTTGTATCAACCATATCAAATTAATTTAGTTTAAAAATAGCCTCAATATAACATAGAGTTAACTGTTACAAATTTTCTTCTTCTTTGAGATTATCTTGGCTATTTTCTTATGTTTTAGAATCTGTTAATTTTCACCAAACAAACAAACACACACACACCCAAGTTTGGCTTATTATTAACGTAGCATTGACTATAGGTCAGTTTGGAACACAATGGACATCTTAAAATGTATTGAATATTTCAATCTATGAATATAGTGTACACTCCATTTATTTGTGTCTTTTTATGTCTCACAGAAATATAGTATTTTGGAGAAATGTTTAATTAGATCTATTTTTAGACATTTAATATTATTGTAAATGGCAATTTAAAATTTTACTTTTCTGCTTGTTTACTTTTCATATAGAAAAAAATGATTCCTTAATATTGACTTTGTATGCAGCAAACCTGAAAAATGATGACTATAGTTTCTTCTTTTCCAGTCTTCATTGTTTTTCTTGCCTTTCTTTTCTTATGCTTGCTGGGACCATAAGCACAATGTTGAATGAAAATATTACATTAGACATTGCCTTTTTCCATACTCAGGTCAGAATTGTGCAATATTTCATTATTAAGTTTTATGATATTTTTAAATTTCTTAAAGATGAACTTTGTCAGAATAAGTATTTCCTTTCTGGTCCCTATTATTCTGAGGTTTTCTATCATGATTCAATGTAGAATTTTATCAAGTATATTTTCTGCACTTATTGTTGTGATATATTCTGTTTCAATCAGTGGATGTGAAAAAGTACATTATGAAAAAGTACAAAACTAATTTGATAAACTTAAGAGCTCAGTCCTCCCCAGAACCACAACTACCACACTCCACCCAGTAGCCAGCGCCATTGCACCCACCCACAAGCGAAGGTCTTTCCCCACCAAAGCCAACATGTAAGTTCTGAAAGAGGTGACTGTTCCATCAAATGCACAGAGATTAACAGAAGCATACAAGAAACACGAAATCACTAGAAGAGCACAATAACTTTCCAGTAACCAACCCCAAAGAAATGGAGATCTATAAACTGCCTGACACAGAACTCAAAATAATTTATTTATATAAGCTCAGTGAGCTACAAGGCAACATAGAGAGACAAGTAACAAAATCAGGAAAACCATATGTGAACAAAATGACAAGTTCAGTGGACAGATTCTTAAGAAAGAACCAAACAGAAATTCTAGAACTGAACATAAATAGTTCTGAAATTGCAGTACAGAACATAAATAGAAGACTTGAGCAAGCAGAAGAGTCTGTGAGCCTGATAATAGGTCATTTGAGATTATCAAATCAGAGAAGGGAAAAGAATAAAAGAATGAATAGAGCCTATGTAATTTACAGAATACCATTAATTGAAACAACATTTACATTATGGGAATACCAGAAGGAAAAGAGAGAGATAAAGGGGTAGACAACTTGTTTCAAGAAATAATGCTAAATGTAAGACCAGAAACTATAAAACTCTTAGAAGGAAACATAGGCAGAACACTGTATGACATGAATCACAGCAAGATCCTCTATGACCCACTTCCTAGAATAATGTAAATAAAACCAAAAATAAACAAGTGGGACCTAATTAAACCTAAAAGCTTTTGCACAGCAAAGGAAACTATAAACAAACGAAAAGACAACCCTCAGAATTGGAGAAAATAACAGCAAATAAAGCAACTGACAAAGGATTAATACCCAAAATATACAAGCAGCACATACAACTAGATATTAGAAAAAGGAACAACTCAATCAAAAAGTGGGCAAATGACCTAAACAGACATTTCTCCAAGGAAGACATACAGGTGGTTAATAAACACATGGAGACATGCTCAACATCACTCATTATTATAGCAATGCAAATAAAAACTACAATGAGAAATCACTTCACACCAGTCAGAATGGCCATCATCAAAAAATCCACAACCAAGTGCTGGAGAGGGTGTGGAGAAAAGGGACCCCTTTTGCACTGCTGGTGGGAATGTCAACTGATACAGCCAGTATGGAAGACAGTATGGAGATTCCTTAAAAACTAGGACTAAAGCCACCATACAACCCAGAAATACCACTTCTAGGCAAATACACCGAGGCAAGCAAAACTGAAAAAGACACATGTATCTTAGTGTTCACTGCAGCACTATTTATGATAGCTATGGCATGGAAGCAACCTAGATGGCCAATGGCAGATGAACTGATAAAGAAGCTGTGGTACATATATACAATGGAATACTACTCAGCCATAAAAAGGAATTGAGCCATTTCTAATGAGATTCTGAATGAACCTAGAGCCTATTATACAGAGTGAAGTAAGTCAGAAAGAGAAAAAGATTTTTTTTTCAGAAAAGGAAAAAGATTCCATTTATATGGAATCTAGAAATATGGTACTGATGAACCCATTCATAGGCCAGCAATGGAGACACAGATATACAGAACAGACTTGTAGACAAGGGCAAGGGAGAGGATGGAGGAGGTGAGATAATGGATAGAGTAGCATGGAAGCATATACACTAACATATGTAAAATAGATAGGCAATGGAAATTTGCTGTATGACACAGGGAACTCAAACTGGGGCTCTGTAACAACCTAGAGGAGTGGTAAAGGATTGGAGGTGGGAAGGAGGTTTAAGAGGCAGAGGGCATATGTACACCTATGGTTAATTCATGTTGATGTATGATAGATATCAAACCAATACTGTAAAGCAATCATTAATCAATCAAATATAAATTTCAAAAATAATTAAAAAAAATAAAAATTCACTACTCAAAAGAAATAATGATGAAAATTTGTCAAACCTGAGGAAGGATATGTATAGTCACATACATGAATTTATAGAACTTGGGCACAAATAAAATCAATACTGGTTTTTTTGTATCATGTTTTAGATGAGTAAATATTATTATTATCTCTGAGGTCTTTCCTGCCAATCTAAGTCTACTTTCCACATTTGTCATTTTACTAACCATACTTACATGTGAAGGAAACCTTGTTCTAACTCTCTTAAGGTAGGTGATTCATGATTCAGCTGCTGAACCTCACAATGAATTCATTTTATGTTTAGGGTCTGGATTTAACAGAATCACTTCATCAAAGCCCTCCCTAATCCTTACAGGCAGAAGCTAGCCCTCTGTTCTCTTTTCTGTACCATCTTGTATGTACCCCTTTTTTGTAACTATCAATTGATTTTACTTATTTTTTCTATCCTTCTAAATGGTGAGATCCTTAGAAACAAGTGATCTTGTCTTGTTAATATGATCTCTGTGACTTATCCTAATCTGAGTCATGTAGATAGGCATCCAACACGTGTTTTTTGCATGAAGGATAAGATTAAGGGATGAATAAATGAATGAACAGTGAGCTCCACACAATTTTAAAGGCTGTAAAATAATGGGAACCTTTAAACATCTAATATCCAGTTAGAAGACTCTCAAAAAACTAAATTTATTACTAAAATCATATACCATCATCACAAGCAAGGACCAAACAATATAGCTTTTAACAAAGAAATAAACAATGTAAACCTTCTTTTATAGCAACTTCATGAGTAAACATTTAGTGATCCATGAATTACACACACACACAGACACGCACACACATATGCACAGTGTGGACAGACAGAATGAAGTCGCTCAGTCATGTCTGACTCTTGGCAACCCCATGGTATATAGCCTACTAGGCTCCTCTGTCCATGGAATTTTCCAAGCAAGAGTACTGGAGTGGGTTACCATTTCCTTCTCGAGGGGATCTTCCCAACCCAGCGACCGGACCTGGGTCTTTCACATTGCAGGCAGACGCTTTACCGTCTGAGCCACCAGGGAAGTTATACAGTGTGTAAGGGATATTTGAATCCTTATTAGGGATTTCTTGGGAAACCTGGCAAAGTGAGTAATTTTCCCTCTGACATGGGGTAAGGTGTGTATGAAAGAGGGATGAGTGAGATGGTGATAGAGGGGAGAAGGAGACAGAGACAGACAAAGATAGAAACAGAGAAACAGACAAGACTTATGGTTTTTCTTCTTGCACATGTGATCCTAATAAATCAATGGTTACTAAAACACATGTTTGTGGAGAAATCTTACAAAAAAGCCAACATATTTTCTATTTGTTCCAAACTAATAAAACCAACAGATGTGCAATTTTATTCTTCTAAGAGGCAGATGTTATCTTCAAAACATCTCTCTTACTAATCATAATAGGTCATTAAATTCCCATAATGATCTCCACTACTTGTAATGTTCTGGCTAAAAATGGATCATAAAATAATTTACAAGGTAGGATAATAGGGTTGACTGTTCACTTTAACAAACATCAAGTTAATGAAACTAAGGGCATGAATGTCACCTCCTCACAAAACCAGTAGAATTGCTTCTTTTGATGGTTTGAAGTTGCTGTTCCTTGCGCTGTAGTCAAACCATATCTGCATGTATCAAACTCATTTATTCCTTCCAGCATTAATCTCTCACATCCTTCTGCTCTTCTTCCTATCTCTCCATTTTCCTTTCCCTTTTCTCTATCACTTATTCTCTATTATAAACTAGGTACAGTTTTAGACCAAGGGCTTACAACAAAAAATAGAATACTTTTTGTTTTCAATATGCTCAGAGTCTAGCTAAAGAGAAGTCCACTAAACCATCATTACCATATAGGTTGAAATGCTCCTATAGTAATATATCCAGAGGAGTAAACAAAAAATTGACCTGAGGGTAGGATTAAGAAGGCCTCACAAAGGGAATTCTCCTTAATCTTTGTCTTAATAGAAGGGCTTTGAGGGAGTGACACTTCTCTAGATACTTCATTACTATCTTTCCAGAGAATATTACAGTAAAACAGATCATGATGGAATGCGAAACTACGTCTATTCCAGATTTAGTCAGTCTGGCAAGCCAGCTCCCTTGCTTTCTGGGACTTATCTATTAACAGTAAGGGAAAGGTCCTTGTTCAGCCCATTAATAAACAGAGTTAAGAGCTACCTTAACATCTAGGGGAAGACCAGAAACTTCTCTAAAAATAATCTGAAAATAGATGAGTCACCTGAAAGGAAGACTGCCCAGACTCTTAATGGTCAACTCCAGTTAATAAAGACCCTCAACCAACCAAAATCTTCCTAGTTTCTGCTGTTATTGCAAAGAGCCAAGGCACTGGAAAGAGGCTGTTACAAACTGAAGCACTTCAGGCAGCTTCAGGCCTCTAACCAGTCTTTCTAACGTCCCCATGATTCCCAGTCCTGGGGAGCTGAGGAATTATGGGGAATCTCTCTAGCCCTTTTCTTGATCAGCTTGGAGAAACATTCTCTTCCAGTATTAACTGCCACTAAGGCTGCACTCTGAGTGCTCAGCCCCACTACTATAAGGCGGAACCTGCCTTGGAGTACTCAGTTTCAAGAGTGGGGATTTCTAATGAAACTCAATGGGATCCTGTCTCTGAACCTATTCATGTTTTGTTTAATCCATTTGAGACATGCACACCTTTCCCCCCCTTAGGTCTTTTGCCCCTATCCTTTTATTAAGCCACAACAGCTTAGAGTAGAATTATGCTGGAATTTTTCCCCAAAGAGGGAAATAATTCTAGAATTTAGACAGCAGACATCAAAGTAACCAACCAGGTAAATTAAATGACTCACTGACATTTTTTTATTTGTTTCATTTCTGACAGTACTAGAGACGATTCTGAAAACATTGATTGTTTTGTCCCTATTGAATCAGCCACCACCCTCCTTAAAGGCAAAATCTCCAACTGATAATGGTAAAAATTCACAGCACAGCTCCTATTATACTTCTAATAGATCCCTCAAAATCTCTTTCCAGAATTAATCAATACTTTATACATAAAGCAGACCCTAGAGGAATAAAGCCCATAATAGAAGATTACTAGGCGCAAGGCCTCATTATCTTTTGTAACGGTCCCTATAATACTATTTCACCAGTCAGAAAACCAAACAGCTGAAAATAAAAGTTTGTCTAGGACTTCTGAGCAATAAACATTGCCTTGACAACATCCCTTGACACCCTGTTCTTTCTAACCTTCATAAGTTACTAACATCCACTCCCACCAGATCCAGATTTTTTACTGCAATTGATTTATGCAGTGTATCTTCTTTAATATTCCAGCTGATGAAGCTAGCCAATACTCTCTTGCTTTCACTGGGGAATATAAACAATGCCCTGGACAGTAATGCCTCAGGGTCTTACCGAGCATCATTCTTACATATCACAAATCCTGCAAGTTGGTCTGGATGATATTAAGTTCCAGAGGGGTTCTACTTTGTTGCAATATGTAGATGATTTGCTTCTTTGCTCTTTTTTACAAGCCTCCTCACGGGAAGATAGAATTTACTTGCTAAAGCTTTTAGTCTTAAAAAGGCATAAGGCTACAAAGGAAAAATTGCAGTTTGATCTGATTATCAGAACAAGGGCTACGCTTGGGTCCAGTTGGACTTCAGGGTGTCTTAAGTTTCCCCAAACCCCAAACTAAGCACCAACTAAGAAGTTTTCTTGGGCGTTATTGCCAAAATGGATTTAAAATTTCTCTCTTATGGTCAAACCACTGCGTGTTTTACTAAAGAGTAACATCACTGACCCAGTTTTATGGGATGAATTAAATGGCATAGGCTTCAAAGCCTCAATGGAGGGTTTGATGAACCCATCTGCCCTTGGACTTCCCAGTTACTATATTCCTTTTTGTATATGAAGAGGATGCTATTGGGGTACTGTCTCAAAAACATGGGGACCACATTTGATCCATAGGTTATTATAGCCAGTAGTTGGACCCTATGACATGAAGATACACCTCCTATCTTAGAGATATCACTGCCACTGCCTTTCCATCAAGGACATTGAGAAAATCATTGTAGGATCCCCTTGAGGCATTTTGTACTTAACATAGAAGTTTTGAATTCTCATCTCAAACCCTGTCTGGAACTTCACATCACCTGGAAATCTGAAAGTAAAGGGTTCCTAGAACTGAAGCAGATGACATCTGATGAGATAGACTAGGATATGAAGACCAGGCCTATTGAAAGTTTGTCATAGAACCTTTGATCAGGACATAATGTTTCCAATGATCACTAATATCAATGATCTTGATAACACATGGACTTCAGATAAAAAACACCTGGAGAGTTCTCTTTCCTACCCCTTCTAGTTACTTGAATATGATCTCAACAGATTTCCAGTCTGTGTCCTTTCCCTCTGAAAGGATGCACCACACCCAGGAAAGCTCTTTCCTAACAAAAAGTCAATGAAATTGGAAAAACCTGGTTTCTGTGATGCTTTCAGAGAAAGATCTTGATCAAAAGGGAGAAGTGTAACAAATTAATAAGTGAAAACCTAATTTAATTGGAGCCTGGAGACCTGAACAGGGAGCTCTCATGCCCTATGATGATAGATGAGTCTAATAGGAAGAAAAATAAGACTCCTTTCCTGGTAACAACTCAGGCAATGAAAAGCGTGGACTTTTTGCTTACTATAGCCTTCCTAATTTCCTTTTCTCTCTCTATGAAAGAGTTCTCGTTCTCTTCCTGTGCAGGGACTTGCATGTGACTTGACATGGTTGTAGATTCTAAACTGCAATTCTTTGATGATCCTGAATAAACCCAGTTTTGCTAGAGAAATAACTGGCAGTCTGTTTATTTTGGGTCAACAAAATTCATAACCTAAAGAATCAACTGACCCACTCCAAGGCAGAGCAGGGGGACAGATTTGCTCCCTCAATGCCTCAAACCTATGCTGAAGAAAAAAGCTCTGAGAGTTATATTGGGTGATCCTGCACAGGGCAACCCAACACCAGGAAAATTCTTCAGATCAGTCTCCCGAAGAGCTTAGCAAGGACAGCTGAGGGGCATGCATGATGAAAAGCTTCAAAAAGACTTAGAAGCTATGAAATTTAACTTTATATGTTCACTTGATTAGGCATGGTGTGCCTAGACTAACCATTTTTCTAGGTGTGTCCATGAGGCTGTTTCTTGAGATTAGCATTTGAATTAGTGCATACAGCAAAGTAGACTGCCCTCCCCAATGTGCTTGGGCAATATCCAATTCTTTGAGGGCCTGAATGAACAAAAGTTGGAGGAAGGAGGATTTCATTGTTCTTTTACTGCTTCACTACTTGAGCTGGAACATCTTATCTCAACTTCTCTTGCCTCCAAACTGGGGTTTCTTTTTTTTTTTTTATTATTGTTTTTGCCATACATTGTCATGATATCACCATGGGTTTACATATGCTTCCCCTCCGGATCCCCCCTCCCTCCTCCCTCCCCCCCGGGGAAATCTCGCTGCACCAGTCCCGAGCATCAATCCTGGGCTGGCGATTGATTAGACACATGACAATTAACATGCTTCAATGCCCTTCTCCCATTACCCTCATCCACAAAGTCCACAAGTCTATTCTATACATCTGCGTTCCTTTTGTTGTCTCCCATGTTGGGTTCTTGTTACTGTCTTTCTAAATTCCATATATATGTGCTAATATACTGTATTGTTGTTTTTGCTTCTGGCTTACTTCACTCTGGATAATGGGCTCCAGTTTCGTCCATCTGAGTAGAATTGCTTCAAATGAATTTTTTTTTAATGCTGAGTAATATTCCATTGTGTATATGTACCACAGCTTTCTTATCCATTCATCAGTTGATGGGCATCTAGGTTGTTTCCATGTCTTAGCTATTGTAAACAATGCAGCAATGAACATTGGGGTGCACGTGGCTCTTTCAATTCTGGTTTCCTCGGTGTATATGCCCAGCAGTGGGATTGCCGGGTCATATGGCAGGTCTATTTGCAGCTTTTTAAGGAACCTCCACACTGTTTTCCATAGTGGCTGTACTAGTTTGCATTCCCACCAACAGTGTAAGAGGGTTCCCTTTTCTCCACATCCTCTCCAGCATTTATTGCTTGTAGACTTTTGGATGGCAGCCATTCTGACTGGTGTAAAGTGGTACCTCATTGTGGTTTTGATTTGCATTTCTCTGATAATGAGTGATGTTGAGCATCTTTTCATGTGTTTGTTAGCCATTTTTATATCTTCTTTGGAGAGATGTCTGTTAAGTTCTTTGGCCCACTTTTTAATTGGGTTGTTTATTTTTCTAGAATGGAGCTGCAGGAGTTGTTTGTATATTTTTGAGATTAATTGTTTGTCTGTTGCTTCATTGGCTATTATTTTCTCCCATTCTGAAGGCTGTCTTTTCACCTTGCTTATAGTTTCCTTTGTTGTGCAAAAGCTTTTAATTTTAATTAGGTCCCATTTGTTTATTCGTGTTTTTATTTCCAATATTCTGGGAGGTGGGTCATGGAGTATCCTGCTTTGGATTATAGCAGAGAGTGTTTTGCCTATGTTATCCTCTAGGAGTTTTATAGTTTCTGGTCTTATGCTTAGATCTTTAATCCATTTTGAGTTTATCTTTGTGTATGGTGTTAGAAAGTGATCTAGTTTCATTCTTTTACAAGTGGCTGTCCAGTTTTCCCAGCACCACTTGTTAAAGAGGTTGTCTTTTCTCCATTGTATATTCTTGGCTCCTTTGTCAAAGATAAGGTGTCCATAGGTGCGTCGATTTATCTCTGGACTTTCTATTCTGTTCCATTGATCTATATTTCTGTCTTTGTGCCAGTACCATACTGTCTTAATGACTGTGGATTTGTAGTATAGCCTAAAGTCAGGTAGGTTGATTCCTCCAGTTCCATTCTTCTTTCTCAAGATTGCTTTGGCTATACGAGGTTTTTTGTATTTCCATACAAATTGAGAAATTATTTGTTCTAATTCTTTGAAGAAGACCTCTGGTAGCTTGATAGGAATTGCATTGAATCTATAGATTGCTTTAGGTAGTATACTCATTTTCACTATATTGATTCTTCCAATCCATGAGCACGGTACATTTCTCCATCTGTTTGTGTCCTCCTTGATTTCTTTCATCAGTGTTCTATAGTTTTCTATATACAAGTCTTTTGATTCTTTAGGTAGAAATACTCCTAAGTATTTTATTCTTTTTGTTTCGATGGTGAATGGAATTGTTTCCTTAATTTCTCTTTCTGATTTCTCACTGTTAGTGTATAGGAATGCCAGGGATTTCTGTGTGTTGATTTTATATCCTGAAACTTTGCTATATTCACTGATTAGCTCTAGTAATTTTCTCGTAGAGTCTTTAGGGTTTTCAATATAGAGGATCATGTCATCTGCAAACAGAGAGAGTTTTACTTCTTCTTTTCCAATCTGTATTCCTTTGATTTCTTTATCTGCTCTGATTGCTGTGGCCAAAACTTCCAAAACTATGTTGAATAGTAGTGGTGAGAGTGGGCACCCTTGTCTTGTCCCTGATTTCAGGGGGAATGCTTCCAGTTTTTCACCATTGAGGATAATGTTTGCTGTGGGTTTGTCATATATAGCTTTTATTATGTTGAGGTATGTTCCTTCTACTCCTACTTTTTGGAGGGTTTTTATCATAAATGGATGTTGAATTTTGTCAAAGGCTTTCTCTGCATCTATTGAGATAATCATGTGATTTTTATTTTTCAATTTGTTAATGTGGTGTATTACATTGATTGATTTACGAATATTGAAGAATCCTTGCATCCCTGGGATAAAGCCTACTAAACTGGGGTTTCATTTCATTGGATTTCCTGGCTCCCAGGCATTTAGACTCAGACTGAATGGCAATGCAGACTCAGACACTGCAGATGGCAATGTAGGACCTCTCAGTCTCCTCCATTCATGTGAGTTAATTCCTAGAGCTTTTGTTTCTCAAGAGAACCTTGACTTAGAGGCTTAGAGGGAAGATAGTGATTTTGGAACAAGAATCGGGGGCTGGCAAACAAAAACTCTGGAGGGTACATGAGAGATTCTAGAAAATATATGTGCAATAAGTGATGGAGGTCAATTAGTAGAAATTTAGGCAAATCAGACACAGGGAAAAAGCAGAGAGAACAGAAGGAGCCCAGTTCTCTGAAGGGGCAGAAGTAAGGGCAGAAAGCAGGGTTCAGAAGGGAAGGAAGATGAAGGCTCTGTGGAACTGCAAGTACTCTTTTATACAAACTGGTTGCTCTAGTCACTATAGGTTTGAAAGAGGTTTATTTTTCTCTTACATAATATAGAAAATGAAAATGATAACAAATAAAATCTGGTTCAATCAGAGTCTCAGAACATCTGAGTTGAGATTCATATCTAATAATATTCTGATTGGTGACCCAAGTTTTGAGCTGAGCAAAGGACTGTAGGTAGGTAAGTTAGGTGCTTTTCTCCATTTATAAAATGGCTCTACTGCTTCACAATAATTTACTTGGGCAAGTCTTTGACATCTCTTTTGTTTGTTGGCTTTTGGAATGGGGAGTCACTTCCTCCATAAATCTCTCCTCTGTTCTCCTCTGATGGGTATTTCTCTCATATTTTCTCATTACAGCCCATATTTCGATTATAACAGTATTTATTACACTGTATTAGCTTACTTGTCTGTATTTCATAATCTTTTTATGGGTTCATTAGTTTCCTAGGGCTACGATAGCATAGTACACGAACTAGGTGGCTTAACACAACAGAAAATTTATTATCTCTAGTTCTGGAAGCTAGAAGCACAAATGTATTTATTTATTTATTTTTTGACCTCACCTCACAGCATGTGGGATCTTAGTTCCCCAACCAGGGATTGAAAACCTGCCTCCTGCAGTGGAAATGTGGTGTCTTAACTGCTGGACCACCAGGGAAGTCCTGAGGTTTAAGATCAAGACATCAGCTGAGTTCTCTGAAACCTAGATAGGGGTGAATCTTGCCTTGCCATTTGCAGCTTCTGATGTTTGCCAGAGACATGGACTTGTGGACACAGAGGGGGAAGGAGAGGGTGGGACGAACTGAAAGAGTAGCACTGACATATATATGCTGCTGCTGCTAAGTCGCTTCAGTCGTGTCCGACTCCATGAGACCCCATAGACGGCAGCCCACCAGGCTCCCCCGTCCCTGGGATTCTCCAGGCAAGAACACTGGAGTGGGCTGCCATTGCCTTCTCCAATGCATGAAAGCGAAAAGTGAAAGTGAAGTTGCTCAGTCTTAGTGACCCCATGGACTGCAGCCTATCAGGCTCCTCCGTCCATGGGATTTTCCAGGCAAGAATACTGGAGTGGGTAGCCGCTGCCTTCTCCCATATATATGCTACCATGTGTTAAATAGATAGCTAATGGGAAGCTTAGTCATGTATGGAAGTCAGAGTTGGACCATAAAGAAGGCTGAGCACTGAAGAACTGATACTTTCAATCTGTGGTGCTGGAGAAGACTCTTGAGAGTCCTTTGGACAGTAGGGAGATCAAACCAGTCAATCCTAAAGGAAATCAGCCCTGAAAATTAATCTGAAGGGACTGATGCTGAAACTGAAGCTCCAATACTTTGGCCACCTGATGCAAAGACCCAACTCATTGGAAAAGACCCTGATGCTGGGAAAGACTGAGGGCAAGAGGAGAAGGGGCAACATGATGAGATGGTTGAATGGCATCACTGACTCAGTTGACATGAGTTTGAGTAAGCTCTGGGAGACAGTGAAGGACAGGGAAGCCTGGCATGCTGCAGTTCAAGGGGTCACAAAGAGCCAGACATGACTTAGCTACTGAACAAAAACAACAGTGGGAAGCTGCTGTATAACACGGGGTGCCCATCCCAGAACTCTGTGATCACCTGGGATGGTGATTGGGAGGGAGGCTCAAGAACAAGGGGGGATATATATAGACAAAAAGTGAAAATCTGACTCTTTGTGACCCCATGGACTATACAGTCCATGGAATTCTCGAAGCCAGAATACTGGAGTGGGTAGCCATTCCCTTCTCCAGGGTAATCTTTCCAACTCAGGGATCAAACCCAGGTCTCCCACATTGCTGGTGGATTCTATACCAGTTGAGCCACCAGGGAAGCCCAAGAAGACTGGAGTGGATAGCCTATCCCTTCTCCAGTGGATCTTCCTGACTCAGGAATCAAACTGAGGTCTCAGGTGGATTCTTTATCAGCTGAAATACCATATATGGATATAGATATCTATATCTATCCATGTATACAGATTACAGCTGATTCACATTGCTGTACAGCAGAAACCAACACAACATTGTAAAAAAAAAACCCTCCAATTAAAAAATAAAATAATAACAAAAAAAGAAACCGTTTACATTCCATGACTTGAAGATACATCATTCTAATCTTGTCTTCTGTTGCCACATGACCATCTTTTCTCTGTCTCTCTCCTTTTTTTATAAAAGCACACCAGTCATATTGCATTAAGCACCCACCCTACAACAGGGTGATGATTGCAGCTTCTGATGTTTGCCAGAGACATGGACTTGTGGACACAGAGGGGGAAGGAGAGGGTGGGATGAACTGAAAGAGTAGCACTAACATAAGCACCCATCATATTCTTAATTGTTATATTGGCAATGAGTCTATTTCCAAATAAGTTCACATTCTAAGGTACTGGGGGACTACACCCCCCTTTTTTGGGGGGTGGAGGGGCACAATTCAATCCATAACAGAGAACAAGGATTGTGTCTACTTTCTCTTGTTTACATTTGTATCCTTAGCAATTATTCCATTGCCAAGCATATAGAATATGTTCTATTAAAATTCTGATGCATAAATGAATGTATGAATAGGGAAATAAGTTTGTACTAAGAAATCACATTCCATTCGCAAATCAAAGAAATTCATGTAGAGAGGGTAGAAAATTCTAAGACACTTCAAATTTCACAGTTCTGTGATTCTTTAGTTTCAACACTGGTTTGGTTTCAGCTATTTAGAAAAGGCCTATGAATAGAAATTGTGAACCAATTACAAATATGTAAATCCCAAATAGACAAGATGTATTTAAATACCAAAAAGGATATTCTAGTACATAAAATTGCATGTCTATTATTTAGATTTTTAGGGGATTTCAAGGGTCTTTGCCCTGGGATCTTAAGTTGATTTGTTTTTAGGCTAGTTAGGAGAGAGCCAAAGAAACGATTTGAGTTGTAAGACTGGCATCTTCTGGCTAGCACTGGAGAGTGCAGAAAGGTTGAAACAGAAAGGGAAATAAATGGAGTCATTTGGGGTTTAACTGTTAAACATTGGAGAGAAAAATATATATATATATATATATATATAAATAATAGAAAGATATTCACAGGTACACAATTGCATTTTTAGAGAGAGAGAGTGAGCATATGGCTTATAAAATATATTTTGTGGTGTTCACCAGAATCGATTTTGGTCTTAAAGAAGAAAGTGAGGGAAAGATAAAACACAAAAGAAGAGACCATTCAGGAACTGAGCATAAGGAAATAGATTGAACACGAATACTCCTGATGAAAGACTAATGCTCTGGAGTTCTTAGAGGAGATGTGGGAAAATTATGAGAGCCTTCTTGTCAATTGGACTCTTGTTTTTCTGTGGTCCCAAGGCAGAGCTGTGGTTGGATATGAGAGGTCTTGCTAGGAGTTCCCATTTGTATTTTCTGCCATGTATGACCAGATCCCTTGTCCTGATTTCAGGAATACCATTGGGCTAATTATTCCTTCTTTTTTGAGACATGTGCATCCTTTCTTACCTTCTAGCTTATTCTCCAGTTTGTTATTATCCTTGTCTCCACAGTTTCATTTTTTCTTTCATGATGCTGCAGTGCAGAGTGCATTTCAGAGCACAGAGGTATCCTGAGCGCCCCTGATGCCTCTGTGCTAGCCACATCATTCCTTGTTTGTCTCGATTCTGAAAGGAGGACAGGAAGAGAAAGAGAGAGCATATGGAACTCATCAGTCATTTAAACTATTGAGAATCGTTTATAGGTTGGGGGTGAGAGATGGAGGGGTTACAAAGTGATCAGCATGATAGACTGGGTTTATACCCTGGGAGCAGTGGAGACGGATTTAAGCGAAAAACTGGAAAGAAGTAACAATTAATTATTTAATCATTATTGTGGTAAGTGCTTCTAAGGACAAACGGGGTACCAGAGAAGTATATAATAGGGAGTTCTGATCTAATTTAAATGGAAAGAAATATTTTCTAGACATAGAACATTTAAGCTGATATAAAATGAATAAATGTACTTTAGCTAAAGGAAAGGCAGCATTAAAAACAGAGACAAAAGCATGTATTAAAGTACTTATACAAGAACAGCAAACAAGAATCCTCTTATAGCTGTGTGCCAGGCAAAAATTGATAATTTCATATATATTATTTGATCCTCATAACAACAAAAGTGTCAAGTGAGTACATTATTGCATCCATATTACAGATGAGAAACTGAGGCCTCGATATATTAAGTACTTTGTCTAAGATCACAGAGCTAGTAAACAGCCACTTGAGAACTGAACTAGACATCAAGAATCTGGATGCATAAAGAAAGAAAGGTTGCAGCGGGTGGAATTTGGAGAAGTAAGAAGGGACCAGGTCCTGTTGGGCCTTATGGCTATGTTAAAAGAGTTTGGCTTTTATTCTAAGAGTGGTTGGACACTATCGACAGATAACTAAGTGGGGATGTAGCGTGGTGGATCTTGCTTTTTCTTAAAGTCAGTCTGGTTGCATTATGGACAGAGAACTTGACTGGCTCCCTCTGAGATAAGCAGGAGGAAAATACCTTTCCGAACTGTCTCCATGTTTGTATACTCTGCAAAAACAGCATTGTTATTTAACAGTCAACACTATAGCATAAGAGAATAAAGGGTGTGCACATATTGCTGACACAGGAAATGTTAGTGTTTTTTTTGTAGCAGGGCTGCACCCCACAAGCCTATAAGGCCTGTACTTGCCTTGCTTCAAGACTGAAGAAAGAGCCTGGGGTCAGCTACAGAGACATCAGTGATTTGATGGATGGGGGTGCTTACATGTCTGTAGCAAGGACCCGGAGCAACACCCCGCTATGTGCGACGGCAGGCAAGCAGCACATGGCGGCCGTCTTCTCTCTCTCCTGAGAATGAGGGTTATAAGAGGGATTGACATCAGGTGGGCTCATTAGCTACCAGGGAAACCACCGGAGGGGCAGGCCTTTCCCCGCCCCTTTGATGAGAACAATCATCAGCTGGGGGCTGGGGGCAAGTGCTCAGGAAGGTCAGTCAGGAGCATAGGGTGTAGCTGAAGCAGGCACTGGTCCGGGGGGAAGTGTACAGATATCAAGAGAACAGCTATGTTGGGTGGCCTGACTATACATCTGTGCAAAAGATACTGAATATTAGATATGAAAGAAATGGAAACAAATATGCCATCTGCATGCCCATGTGTACAATGCATGTGTGCTAAGTCGCTTCAGACGTGTCAAATTCTTTGCGACCCTACAGACTGTATGTAGCCCGCCAGACTCCTCTGTTCATGGAATTCTCCAGGCAGGAATACTGGAGTGGGTTGCCATGCCTTCCTCCCCGGGATCTTCCTGACCCAGGGATTGAACCTGTGTCCCTTATGTCTCCTACACTGGCAGGCAGGATTTTTTTTACCACTAGTGCCACCAGGGTTGCCCTCAGAGCACAATATTGACACATATAATGTAATAACACATGATAGGGTCACACTTTATTGTTACTCTTCAGCTGCAGTTCAGCATCAGTCCTTCCAGTGAAAATTCAGGATTGATTTCCTTTAGGATTGACTGGTTTGATCTCTTTATAGTCCAAGGGACTCTCAAGAGTCTTCTCCAACACTGCAATTCGGAACATAAGTTCTTTGGCGCTCAGAGCTGCCAAATCAATGAAGGAATAAAGCCAGGGAAACTCTCAAATCTTCATGGAGAAAGAGGGATTTGAAGATGCTTTCTCACAAGGCAGCTTCTTGGAGGTGGCGATCATAGGAGTAGGGGAACTTGATGATAACAATATAATGATAAATAAGGGAACAAGGGGAAAAAGAGGAAAGAATGAAAAGTGGAAGGAGATGGGAAAAGGTCAGAAACGGGAAGGATGGCATACTTAGTATTTCTAAGCTGGGAAAATTGTGTTGGAGTGTGTGTTTGTGTGTGTGTTTGTTTGTGTACATACAAGTATCTTGATTATGTGCACAAGAGAATCATCAGTGCACTGCTAGCTACCGAGGAGTCCTTTTCTTTTCATTTCACATCTGTCTGTGAGGTGTGCACCGTTAGATTGGAGCACATAAATAAGCCAAGGTTATCCCCTAGAATTGTTCACTGAGACACACCAAATAAAATTAGAGTGGGTTTCTGGAGTTCTTCCTAGAAACTAGTTGGCTGCTGCTGCTGCTAAGTCGCTTCAGTCGTGTCCGACTCTGTGCGACCCCATAGACAGCAGCCCACCAGGCTCCCCTGTCCCTGGGATTCTCCAGGCAAGAACACTGGAGGGGGTTGCCATTTCCTTCTCCAACACATGTGTGCATGCTAAGTCGCTTCAGTTGTGTCGGACTCTGTGTGACCGTGTGGACAGCAGGCCACCAGGCTCCTCTGTCCACAGGATTCTCTAGGCAAGAATACTGAAGTGGGTTGCTATTTCCTTCTCCAGAAACTGGTTTATTAAAAAAAAAAACCTCTTAATAGTGACAATTGTTTTATTCTTTTGTGTTATGTTTGATGTTTTCAAATCAATTTTTAATGGGTCTCTTACTTGCTATATGAAATATATTTTAAAACTGATGAAGTGAGCTTAGCACTCACTTCAAAAATATTTCCTGGCAAATATTTCTGGTAGCAAAGGGAGGTATTTGGTAAGGGCAGACTGTGAATCTACTGATAAATTAGAAAGTGATAAAGGAAGAATGCAATTTATTTTGTAGCCAAAGGCTAATGAAACATTTTTGCAAATCAGTTGTTAAATAAATGATTCCTTTAAAAATAAAACTCTAGAAATACAACATTTGGTCTGTGCACAATGTGTAATCTTTTCAAATCTTTTCAGGATATCTTTATACAATCTTGTTTTTAAGGCTTCTTAGAAGGAAAAATATGTTTAGTTAAAAAGATAAGTACTTTTAAAACTATAGTGTTTATGGTGCATAATTTAACTTAAATGGAAAATGTTTAAATGCATCTAATGATATCTTTTAACAATTGTACATTTGCAATATAATTGTCCTTCCTATTTGCATAAGATAAAAGAAAATGAAATTCAATATTAAATACTTTAAGGAATACAGTTATATCCCTTAATATAAGGGAGATCATGATGTTATATTCTAATAAGTAAACCATAAAATTCTGTACATCTACCAAACACAGAATGCAATTAAATTTACACCTGTAAGTGTAGTTAATGGAAATTTATTTTTAGCTTGAGAAATGAAATATGCAAATAGAATAGAGCCCCTGAACTCCTACTTTACTTGAATAAATCTTCCTGAAAAATGTAATCCAAGCTAACAAGAAATATCAAAAGCAAAAAGAAACAAAAATACAGAGGAAAATCAGATGACATTCAATCAGTAGGAGTGGTTAAATGGGGAAAAACAAAAATTTCACATGTATTGAATGCCAACTGGGAGCTGATACTGTGATGATTGTTTTGCATATGCTGTTATAGTTAACCTTCAGAACAATCCACTGAAGTAAGTATTGTCATATACATTTACAGACAAGATCATATAGCTACTATGTAACACTTCTGGGATTCAAACTGGAAGATATCAGTCCAAAGCCTGGAACTGTTATATAGACTCAGAGATGCATGAGGTGATTAAAATTATGTGAGGAATATTTTAAGGATGGGATGAAATTATATGAAGAATACTTTGAGGAGTTATAAAAAATTTCCAAGTCAATAAAGCAAGAGATATATTTTGCTATTAGTTTCTTATAGCCTTATAATGACTCCAATTACATGTGTAATTATATTTATATATATTAATTAACATATTTGTACATGCTATGGTCAGTGTTTACAGAATGCACACGGTGTTTGACACTGTATTAGTAGCCAGCAAGGGATACATCAAAGAACCCTCAGGGAGCATAAGTTCTAGTAGGGGAAACAAACAATAGCAGATTTTGATAATTAGTAGGTAGAACCACATTAAACTGCCATATTGATTGAATATTGGAGTTTCATGTGGCTCAACCTAAAAATCAAAATATTTAAGTACATTTCAGAAGTGTGTCTACAGACATTCAGGACATGTATTTCTATTAATTGTACATTCTTGTACATATTCTCTTTGGGATCAGGTATGCACTGGCATCCAGAGAGCAGTTAGTGTGTGGAGGCTTTTATTTATCACAATAAATCTGATCAACTTCTTATGAATCACCCAACCTTTGGTTTAGTTTTCTACTAAACTCTCAGGTGATATTTGGCAACATCTGGAGACATTTTTATTGGGGGGAGGGGTTGGTGGGGGATTCCCTGGTGGCTCAGATGGTAAAGAATCTGCCTGCAATTCAGGAGACCTGGGTTCAACCCCTGGGTTAGGAAGATCCCCTGGAGAAGGGAATGACAACCCACTCCAGTATTCTTGCCTAGAGAATTCCTGGACAGAGAAGCCTAGCAGGCTTGACATTTTTGGCTGTAACAACTAGGGAAGTAATGCTGAGTAGATCTCTAAGTAGAAACCAGGAATGCTGTTAAACATTTTAAAATGTCCATGATGGGATCTTGGTTCCCAGAGCAGGAACTGAATCCATGCTTCCTAAACTGGAAGACAGATTTTCAATCACTGGACCACCAGGGAAATCTCTAAACAAATTTATTTTGAAAGAAAGTGTCAAAAGGTTGGTGGTGGGAGGGATAAATTAGGAAGCTGGGATTAATATATACACACTGCTATAAAGGAAATAGATAAACAAGGACCTACTATATAGCACAGAAAATGCTGCTCAATATTCTGTAATAACTTATATGGGAAAAGCATCTGAAAAAGAATGGATATATGTATTGTCTTTGTGTTAGCTGACCAGTTGTGTCTGACTTTTTGTGACCCCATGAACTCAAGCCCACCTGGCTTCTCTGTCCATGGAATTCTCCAGGAAAGAATACTGGAGTGAGAAGTCATTCCTTTCTCCAGGGGATCTTCCTGACCCAGGGTTTGAACTTAGGTCTCCTGCATTGCAGGCAGATTCTTTGCTATCTGAGCGAGCAGGGAAGTCTGAATATATGTAAATGTGTAACTAAATCACTTTGCTGTACACCTGAAACTAATACAACATTGTTAATCAATTTTACTCAAATATAAAGTTTTTATTTAAAAGTGAAAAAAAAAAGTCTAAGATAGGCACTCCCCACCCCCATGCCCCACATAAACACAAGTTATCCAGCCAAAAGGTGCAATAGTATTTCTTGAGAAATTCTGCTCTGAACACAAGGAGGAACAGGGCAAAGGTAATTGGGAGAAAACTGTACAATTATGTTTCCCAAATCTTGAAGATTAGCTTTCCCAAAACACTCATTGTAGATAGGTAAGATACTCAAAACTTAATGATGAAAAATATGGACAGGAATAAAAGTTGTAATGAACCTTAAGAAAAAAAGCTCTAAGTCAACTAGCAAAGAATAATACACATGACCCACTAAACAAATTTATTATCAATAACTTCTCACAAATCACAAGTTAATAATAATGGATTCTGTAAGTAATTTCTATTCATCCTTCCTTGCTCACTGGATAACCCATCTCTGAGATTTCTATCAGATGATTATAAATTTATTCTCCTTTCTATAAATAATATGTACACTGAGGATTATATCTTCCATATCTGGTCTTCTGTTTTTATGGTTGTTGTTGTTGTTGGGAGGGCCTTGGATAAGCAAAGGATTAATCACAATTATTGCAAACTGTTATTGACTTATGCCAGCTCTTACTTATATTTTATTTTCAGTATTTGCCTCCATCTCCCATCTTAAGCATTCTTTCTTTACCACTTAGACCAACTTTAATACATGTGTATCAAAAACAATATACAGTATTTTTATATGTTTTTAATGTATAGAAATTGAATTGTATTATACTTCTCATTCTGCTTCTTCATCTTTAGAATCAGAGTTATGTTTTAGACATTGAGTCCTAGTGACATATGTAGAATTCATTCATTCTCTTGACTGCTGACTGCATTTTTGACATCTTATCTATCCATTGCCTGATTTACGGCCACTTTTCTAACGTGGAAACAATGTAGGATGCAGAGTCTTGCCCATGTCTCTTTCTGCGTCTGCATAAAAGATTCTTTGGACTACATTGCCAAGAATGTAGTAGCTGTTTCATTTAATGCTGCCAGATTAGCTGCATTTTTTTTTACACTTTCAGCAATGCAAGAAGGTTCTCATTTGCTTTGATATTTCTTTAATTGTTCACTTTCCCACAATCTAAATAGCCACTTTACACCTTTCTTCTCTCCTCAAATCTCCAGCTTCCTGCCTTCAGGAGGAAGTGAGGGAGCAAGCTGCAAAACCCTACCTGTGAGTTGAGAACCAGCACTGGAGCTGAAGTGGCTGGGGAGGAGTGGGAGAGATGGACAGTGACAGGTAATGAGGTCAGAGAGGTCCGGGTACCACAGCCTCTGGCGCCCTGTGGGTCAGCGTAATAGATGCTCTGCGGCCTGCTCTTAGCCTCCTTAACAGGCACACGCTCTGCTGTGAGGGCTCAGCCGACAGGAGCCACATTGGTGGGAGGTCAACCCCCTTGCACACAGACAATGGACGATGTATTGATAGATATGAATATTTCCAAAGCTGATCTCCTTGCCTGAAGAGGAACTTGCTCTGTGATCCATCTGGGCAGCAGAGTCCTGTTGCTTTGGCTCAGGCCAAGGTGGACTTTGCCTGAGATTATATCATTTCTCAGCTTTTTCTTTCTCCATTCTGCTTCACTCTCATCCAGGCTGCACCAGGAATTACACCTTCAGTGCATCACTTTTACAGGAACCTTCTTCTCAGGCTCTGCCTTTAGAGAACCCAAACCACTGACAAGTCAGTCACTGTAAGGACTTCAGCTTTTAGTCTGTTACTGAAATAGGAGCCATTACAGTGTTTGAGAAGTTACCTAATCTGGCTTGTATTTAGAGGCTCTCTTCTCCCACTAGTATTGAGATGAAACTATAAGACAGAAAAGGGGGGAAAGCAGAGTAAAGGAGGCTCTTACAGCAATTCATGTAAGAGATGCTAGTGGCTTGGTGGCAGTAAAGGCAGTGAGAGGCAACTGGTGGATAATCTGGGGATAACCTGAAGCAATATCACTTAGAATATCATGTGAAATCCTGGTATTGGCTGTATAGCATAATACTGCACTCAGAGGGCCAGTTGATTAAGTGGTCTGTTTTCTGAAGAACAGTCTTTGAACTTCATTCTCCATAGAAACTGAACTTAATTAGCCATCTGTTTGATTCAGACTCACTGTCTCTTCACTATAAAGTTATGGCAACTTTTAAAAGAGTTACATTGGGATTGGTTTCCTTTTATTGAGATCAGCTACAAAATACTTGCCAATTTTAAAAACCTGTACTAAGAAATCTAAAGACCCAGTCACAGATCGCAGAGAGGAACGAGTCTGTCTAAACCACTGATGTTTTCTACACTTGTTTGGAAATAGATTTGCATCTCAGTGGGTATTTTACCTTCCATGTGCTTTATCCTCAAATACATATCCCTGAAGAGTTATTTTCTGCTCTTGTCCAGACCCCATGGCTTCTACTATAGATCTAGTTTGACATGAAGGTTCATGAGTCAGATAACCTTCAGTTACAAGCAATTGGGAGAACTGTGTGGGTTTAGATTCGATCAAAGAGAATACTAGTAACCTGAGTGTTTCATTTCTTGCATTGTATAGCTGGTGGCTCAGATGGTAAAGAATCTGCCTCTCATGTAGGGGACCTGGGTTGGATCCCTGGGTTGGGAAGGTCCCCTGGAGGAGGGCATGGCAACCCACTCTAGCATTCTTGCCTGGGGAATCCCATGGACAGAGGAGCCTGGAGGGCAATAGCCATGGGGTTGCAGTCAGACACGACTGAGCGACTAAGCACAGCACAGAGAGAAGGAAGTTAGGCACAATTCCTGCCTGCATCTATAAACAGAGAATTTCTGTTATTCTGTCAAGACCCAAGGTAGGCAACAAGTCACTTCTCAACTAGTAAGACCATTCTTATTTTTAGTTTGATTTCTTCCTTGACTCTGCATGCAACACTTCACTACCCTACTGAATGTGAGAAATCAAGATTTAGGATGAATTTTTATCCTTCTAAAACTATAACAACTTATTAATAACATGAGGTCCCCATCTGTCTTTTAAAGGGAGTAAAGAAACAGAGTTAACTCAAACAATATCACATAAGGGAAAGGAATATATATTTTTCTTGCTAACATGTTTCCAGGTAAGTTGAGAAGATGAAATCTTTGCAATTGAACTCTCAGAAGCTTTCATTTCCTTAGGATTATACACCTTCTATTTTGCAAACTGTTTCACCAAATAATCAAACTTAAGTTCTAAAAAAGAATCTCATATGGGCATATTTAAATTTTGTTATTTTCACAGAGTTAGTGCAATTTAATTTCAGTAACTAAATTGCCATAGCTAGGTCAATAAATTATGTTTACTATTCAAATAATAAATTTTAGTCTATATCCTTAGAATTCTACTGAGATCTCTGGAGGAACTATTAATCAAATATAAAAATACAATGAATGCTGAATTTCAAAACCCTATCTTGTTTATTAAGTGTATACATAATAACCAACACTTCATGACTCACAAGTAGGCACCTAATAAATATTTTCAAAATGGTGATACATGTTTTGAGGAAATTTAGATTATTCCAGTAAGTTATTCTCTTTTGCCTCTCGGTATGTGCTAAGTCACTTCAGTCATGTTCAACTCTTTGCAACCCCATGGACTGTAGCCCACCAGGCTCCTCTGACCATGGGATTCTCCAGGCAAGAATACTGGAGTGGGTTGCCATGACCTTCTCCAAGGGATCTTCCTGACCAAGGCATCAAATCCACGTCTCACACATCTCCTACATTGGCAGGTGAGTTCTTTACCTCTACACCACTGTCAATGTGTAATATCACACATTTAGTGGGAAAATAAAAATGATGGAAAGAAAATGCTAATAACTTTAAAAAGAAAACCATAAATTAAAATATATGCTTACCAGACAATATTTTACTTTTTGTTGTTATTCAGTCTATTATGTCCTGGAATTCCACCAATTAAATGTTAATTTGGGAGAGTGGTTGTCCTCTTTTTGTTGTTTATTCACTAAGTCATGTCCAACTCTTTGTGACCCCATGGATGGTAGCATGCCAGGCTCTCTTGCCCTTCACTATCCCCTGGTCTATTTTCAGAAACCATACTGATCACTATTCTAAACTACCTCACTTGGCTAAGGTAGGACACAGAAGCTAGATATACATATACAGGATGATTTTCCAAACAGAATTGGAATAAGGAAAATTTAACTCAGTCTCTGGACTAAGATGCCTGCAGGAAACTTGGACCAACTGTTATTAGGAAGCCTCCCAAGAAGATTATATTCACCAGAATCTAGCATCTGTCAGATGTCAGAGACGCAGGTTGAAAATTTAGACGTTGTTAGTTTCACTTAGTGGCTTTCCTAGTGGATCAGATGGTAAAGAGTCTGCCTGCAAGGCAGGAGAGCCTGGTTCGCTCCCTGGGTCAGGAAGATCCCCAGGAGAAGAGAAGGGCTACCCACTCCAGTATTGTTGCCTGGAGAATTCCATGGACAGAAGAGCCTGGAAGGTAAATTTTGCTTAGGGAAGTTTACCCACACTAATTCATAAGAGACTAAATTATTCAAATAAGAATGCCAATTGACACATTTGAAATGAAAAACTAAAGCTGGAACAAACATCCACCTAGACAAGCAGTGCTCACAAATGATCCTATTGTGTGTATGTGTGTGCGTGCTCATTTGTGTCTGCCTCTTTGCAACCGCTGGACTGTAGCCCACCAGGTTCCTCTGTCCATGGAATTTTCCAGTCAAGAATACTGGAGTGGGTTGCCATTTCCTACTCCAATAAATGGTCCTTAGTGAGAATAAAATAAGAACAAAGGAAGTTAAACAAAATATGTGACTACTGAAAGGCACTAGGATCTTCTGTTATGTTTCTACAGTGAGAGACCTGTTGCGTGGACCTGACTGAGCACCTTGATCTATGAATGAGCCAGGCCAGTTTCCGCATCTTTCACACTTTTTATACTTTCTTTGGTGTCTGGTTTGAGGCCTTTTGGTTGACTTCTTCTAGATGGAGCCATTCTTTCTTCAGACTTCAGTCAAAGCTTGCTAACGTGATTATTTTTACCCTTATACATGTGTGAGCCTCCTCCATCCATGGGATTTTTTCAGGCAAGAATACTGGAGTGGGTTGCTATCTCCTTCTCCAGGGGATCTTCCCAACCCAGGGATCGACCCTGGGTCTCCCGATTGTAGGCAGATGCTTTACCATCTAAGCCACCAGGTAAGTTCATAAAAAGGCCTCATTTCCACATTCCTCTTAAAAAAGAGCAGGGAGCAAGGTGAAAAGACAGCCTTCAGAATGGGAGAAAATAATAGCCAATGAAGCAACAGACAAACAATTAATCTCAAAAATATACAAACAACTCCTGCAGCTCCATTCTAGAAAAATAAACAACCCAATTAAAAAGTGGGCCAAAGAACTTAACAGACATCTCTCCAAAGAAGATATAAAAATGGCTA